>CM053791.1:284191667-284791667 GCA_028749045.1 Cupressus sempervirens
TTGAGAAAGAGACTAAGACAATGAAATATGTAAGGGATAAGGTAATCATGGGGCTAGATGTGGAGGCTATCGAAAAGATATTCCATGTTCTTTCTTCCTTAGTATATGTACATATTTCTTATAAGGATGATCTAGAATACTACAATAAAAATGAAGATCATTGCAAGAGGGAGATTTATACTCTTTGATTTGTCAAACAAAGGCAGTCAATTTCAATCCGATGCCCACAATGTTGTACAAAATCGAGTTCAAGGAAGATATCAATGATATAATCACTCTCCTCGATAGAATGCAAGGTTCAAAAAAATCCTCAAGAAAGAGTATGATGCAAGATGCTCCTACATCAGATAGTCGTGGTAGGAAAAATTTTGTGACTACGAATTCACAAAATGAAGTAGCCGCTTCTGATATTTTTTTTCCTTCTCTTCCAATGCCTAGTTCAAACAAGTATTCGATGCTGATATAATTATTTCTTTCTTCTTTTCCAACATCTAGCTACAAAACACACATTTTTTACATTATTTTATTATTTGATTGAAGACATGAAAGAAGAAAACAAAGATGAAGATGTGAAAGAGGTAAATTTCTACACATCATGGGATGTTGAATTTGAGATGGATTTGAAAGATGATGATGGTTTACATGAAGATCTTGTTAGTGATGTGTGGTATGCAAAGGAATTTTTGTATGGTGTTGCCAAGTTTATTACATGTGTTTTAAATTCAACAAGAGTGAAGGAGGATGAGAGTTGTACTTGGATAGAGTTAATTGCGAAGGAGTATTTTCAGTAGCACATACTTGTTCTAGCTAGATGTTGGAAAACAAGAAAGAAGGAAATATATCAGCATCAAATAAACTTCTAAGATGCCACCTACAGACCTCGATAAATGGAATGACATCTATTATTCTTTATTTTTCTTTTTACAACACCCATGCATCTTGGTAATCAAAAAAGCCTTTTTCTAAATTTTTCTTTTTTTATATTATTTTTCCTTCTATTTTCATCATTTTTTCTCTCCTCCTATTTGGTTTTTTTGTTTTTTTAAAAATAAATTTTATTGTCAACATGACCCTTTTATTTTTTATGCAAGATACTCCTGCATAAACACCCATGGTAGGAAAAACTTTGTGACTATGAATTCACAAAATGAAGTAGCCGCTTCTAATTTTTTTTCCTTCTCTTCCAACACCTAGCTGGTGTCAAAATTTTCTTAAATCATGTATTTAATATTTTTTGTGATTCACAAAGGCAATGTAAATTTCTAATTGGGCCACATGGTTGTGCTTAGTTGTACTTGGGTGGGAATTTAATATTTTTATAAGGTAGTTACATTTACCTTTTATCCCACATTAGCTATGTTTGTAACATCTTGGGTGGTAAGTGCCTATATAAGCAAGGCATATGAGCATTTGTAATCAAGCTCTCAAGGGTAATCTCTTCATGTGTAGAAGCTCTCAAGGTGTAATCTCTTTGTGGTAGAAGCTTTGTAGGTGAATGATCTTAGTTTATAAGATGTTGGGTTGGAAGCTCTTTGGGTTCAAGCTCTTTGGTTGTAAGATCTTGTTGTAGAAGCTCTTAGTGTGCAAGCTAGTTAGAAGCTCTTGGTTTAGAAGCTATCTTATATTGTAAGAATTTTTAGTTCTCTCATTCATGGAATTTTCACGAATTTTCAAGTATAATAAAAACATGCTTTGTGAAGCATTTTGTCTTCTCTTTGTCTCCATATTATTGTGTTTATGATTATGAGTTGATAAGGGTGGTGTGGCCCTTCACTAGTGGTATCAGAGTGCACCTTTGTCAGTGGTATCAGAGCATACCTGCATCAATGGTATTAGAGTGGGAGTTCCTGAGTGTGTGGAAATATCATTGAATGTGAGGTTTCTTGTACCAAGACTTTGGGTTTGGTGATGTTTTTCAAGGAGTTCTTGATTGTGTAGACAGATTGTCAACTGTGAGGTAGTTTGCTCAAGGTACTTGTGTTGAGTGAAGTTTGTCTTATGAAGACTTGATTATGGAGAAGAGAAAGAATAGGATGACTTTTGTGATTGGATGGTTTCTAAGGATTCCTAGACTTGAGGGATTTAGAAAGAAAATGCAAAAAGAAATATTAGTAGATTTGTAGAAGAAGATGAATGAATTATAAGTAGAGTTGTGAAAGAGGAGTGCATCACTAGAAAAGAGATGTTGAGAATTTTTTAGATGCAGAAAAGAAAGAAAACCCAATGGAGTATCAGACATGCGATAAAAAAAGAAGATCAAGAGGATCAAGATGAAAAGATTTGTGAACCTAAAGCCAAAGAAGATGAAAGAGAAGGGGAAGAGTGTGAAGATGACAAGACTTGTGAACATGAAGTAGATGGAGATGATTCAAAGAATGTAACAAAAGAGGAAGAGTACAATGCCTTGGTTGGAGGTCAAACAAGTAAAGTGGTTACATGCCTTATTGAAGATATGAAAGAAGAAAAAAAAGATGAAGATGTGAAAGAGGTAAATTTCTATGCATCATAAGCTGTTGAATTTGAGATGGATTTGAAAGATGATAATGGTTTACATGAGGATCTTGTTAGTGATGTGTGGCACACAAAGGAATTTATGTATGGTGTTATTGATTTTATTGTAGGTGTGTTAAATTCAACAAGACTGGAGGAGGATGAGAGTTATACTTGGACAAAGTTAATTGTGGAGGATTATTTTCAGCATTAGATACTTGTTCTAGCTAGATGTTGGAAAATAAGAAAGAAGGAAGAAAATTGACTTCAAATACTTGTTTTAGCTAGGTGTTGGAAGAGAAGAAAAAAAATATTAGAAGAGGCTACTTCATTTTGTGAATTTGTATTCACAAATTTTTTCCTACCATAGGTGTCTTATGCAGGAGCATCTTGCATAAAAAATAAAAGGGGCATGTTGAAAGTCAAATTTATTTAAAAAAAAATAAGAGGAGAAAGAAAGTGACTAAAATAGAAGGAAAATAATAAAAAATTGGAAAAATGGAGAAAAAGGCTTTTTCGATTACCAAGGTGCATGGGTGGCATAAAAAGAAAAATAAGAAAAATAGTTGTCATTCCATTTATCGAATGTGTAGGTGGTATCTTAGAAGTTTGTGGAAAGTTCCTTAAATCATGCATTTAATATTTGTTGTGATCCACAAAGGCAATGTAATTTTCTAATTGGACCACATGGTTGTGCTTAGTTGTACTTGGGTAGGAATTTAATATTTTTTATAAGGTAGTTACATATAACTTTTATCCCATATTGGTTGTGTTTGTAACATCATGGGTGGTAAATGCCTATATAAGAAATGCATATGAGCATTTGTAATCAAGCTCTCAAGGGTGATCTCTTCATGTGTAAAAGATCTTAAGGTGTGATCTCTTTTTGGTAGAAGCTTTGAAGGTGAAGAATCTTAGCATATAAGATCTTGGGTTGGAGCTCTTTGGTTGTAAGATCTTCTTGTTGAAGCTCTTGGATTGCAAGCTAGTTGTAAGCTCTTGGTTTGGAAACTTTCTTTTTGGAATCTCTTTTATATTGTAAGAAGTTGGAGTTCTCTCATTTGGAGGATTTGTAAGGATTTTCAAGTATAATAAAAGCATATTTTGTGAAGCATTTTGTCTTCTCTTTGTATCCATATTATTGTCTTAATGATTATGAGTTGGCAAGGGTGGTGTGGCCCTTAATTAGTGGTATCAGAGCATACCTTCATCAGTGTTATCAGAGCATACCTTCATTAGAGTAAGAGATCATAATCCAATTTATGAAAATAATATGTAAATTAGTTGTTAATATTTAGAATAATTGAGAGGGGGATGAATCCATATTATTTTCTTAATTAGTATGAGTTGGCAAGGGTGGTGTGGCCCTTAATTAGTGGTATCAGAGCATACCTTCATCAATTGTATCAGAGTGTAGCTTCGTCAGAGTAGGAGATCATAATCCAGTTTATGAAAATAATATGTAAATTAGTTGTTAATATTTTGAATAATTGAGAGGGGGATGAATCAGTTATCCTTAGGTATAGATATAAAAATTCAACTTTCACTAACTTCAAATAACTTATCCCAACTCATAAAACCACTGAGTCCATATGGAAACTCATCAACAACTTAACATATTCATTAATCACTTAGCTCTTTGTTCAATATATGTTGACTAAAAAAAAACTAACAACACTAAATAACATGCATCACACATAGAACATTCACACATATATGGCACCAAGATTTAATGTGGAAACCCAATTTGGGAAAAGCCACTGAGTAACATGCTACCAATTTTCACTCTTTTAAAAAAGGCTTGGTGAAGAGCCAACCCTGTTAAAGGTTACATAACACACTGTTAAGTGTGACCTTGGTAAAGGATTTAATTACCTTGTTAGGAGTGACCCAGTTAGAGGACTTTTGATCATTCCATTAAAATGTCACATTGATTAAAGGATTTAAAAAATGACTATTAGGTCAACCTTGATTAAAGGATTTTGATTTCTATAATGGTTAGAAAGTAACATGTAGGTTTGATCTATTCATATTTAGCTCACTTTGAAAATTCAAATCTCCATTAAGCTCATTTGATAGCTTATTGACTTGATTCCATTATACTCTTTATCTCTGATTTTTCTTGCCAACCCTTCAAGCAATCACACTTATCCAATCTTCTCACTTTTCCTCTACTACTTTGTTCTTCACAAGTTCTCCATAAACTCACTAATCAACAATGAACCAACCTTAGAAAACATCTCTTATGCCTACTTAAATAGTTAGCTTTGATATTTTGTTTCTTAAACATCATTATAGATCTTAGGGTTTGGTCAAATTCAATGAATCTATCCATCATTTTGTCGTTCTATTTCTTTCTTGATACTTCTAGAAACCTCTCTTTAAATCCTTTCCTTTAACCACATAACAAACTCAATTCATGCATTATATAATCCAACCCATCAATCCTTATCATCTATGCATTTTGACTAATTCCAAAATTCAGCTTTGTCAACCTCAAACTTGATTCTTTCAAAAAATATTATTTTTTTGACACTTGTTCATCATTGTGTTCTTTTGCTTGATCAACACTGTGTAGCCCAGTCTCTATTATTTTGTCTCTCTTGACTTCCATTGACTTGCTCGGTATTTACTATGCTTAGTGTAATGCCTCGCCAAGGGATCCAAGAATTAACTTAGAATTTCACTAGGTTTGGTAGCATTTAAAAAAAAAAAAACATGAAAATAAATACCACATATAACTTATACACAATAATGGAAGCAATAGCAATAACCATAACATACATAATAGATTACATTCTTTAAGGATCCCTTAACGTTGAATTACATCTAAATCAACTAACATTATTGAATCCATCTAATACAACAATCACATGAAATAATAATGATAAGTCCAATGTTTATACATTACATTTCTAAATGCTCAATCATCCACTGTACATGTCACAGGGTATGAAAAGCTTAAAAGAATATACATATGTGGAATAAGGTACATCATCCTATTCTAATCCATGATACATCAAAGTAAAGATAATCACATGTCATACATGATACATCATCTTAGAAGATATAGACATCCATCATAAAGATCAAACATAATCAACTAAGTGCATGGTTCCTCCCAACCATTAATAGCATCATTAGACCATCATGGATCCTAGCCATCCCTCCGTGCGTAACATTCCAAATCACCGAGGAGATCATCAATGTTAACATAGTAGGAATGTCACTCTTAACATACACTACAAATATAAGCATGAAATAACATCATCTAACATATGCTAATCATCAGTGAAAGGATACATATCCACCATCATGAAGGACACATCAGCCATGATGTCTCAATGGATCTCAAATGATAAGAGTGGAAAAACACTACCACCCGACCATGTGTAACCTAAATGGTCCACTCCTACCGTGCTGAAGAGATAATCTCAAGTCCCAAATAGGCTATCCAAATCACATAGCATAAAAATACTCTCTAAGTCTTGGAATCCTAGAAGTATACTAACTCAAAGGTTCCAATCACAAAAACTAACATCCAATCCCAGAGACACACAAAGACATGTAGGAAACCTACTATGCAAGTGGGAAAGTGTCATCACATATATCATGTAGAAGTTACCCTGGCAGTTAGCTAAACTCCATGGGTCCCTACTAATCCTCATGTGTCCACTAGTATCCTCTCATACTGACAAGGCATACTATGGAATGCAAGGTCGCAACCATGTGTTCTCTCTACTCCCATCCTACTTTGTACTAGAACTCGAGGCATGGGCGAGAATAAAACAATTATCTTTTTAGGTTCATTTAGTTAGTATTAGGTGTGAATATTTTCACTTATTAAACAACTTACAATTAGTTACCCTAGCAGCCTCTTAGGGCCTCGGTCCCCATTGCAAGCCACTTCCTAACACTACAAGCAAATAACCTACCCTAAGCTCATAGAATCATAAATCATCCCAGTCCTATACAAGCAACTGGAAAGAAAAATCAAAAGATAATCCAAAATAAGAGCATCAAATATCCACAATAATAGCATCAAATCTCCGTGAGCATCAGAAAAGCATCCATAGAAAATCATGACCTCAATAGTTCTCTATTGGCAACTGAAGCATCACTGATAATCAAAAGTATCCATTGGTTCTCAATAACCAAAATATATCTCAAATCATACTAATCGAAGACTCCAAAATGGTTGAGTCAAAACATGTCACAACATGACATCATAAATCAACATTTCAGTCCCATCATGGCAACTAGAAAATAACCAAGGATAACTGATCGATGACTCAAAAATGGTTAAGTCAAGTGTCTCATACACAAGAACAACATTAAATAAATACAAGCATTTCATAGAGCATTCCATCACATAACCACGGTTGGGTTTATAAAGATAAAAAATAAGACATCATCATGACATCATAATCATAACCCCCAAGCCTCTGGTAGATGTCCTATAACTGGTCAACACTAGTCAACCCAAAACCTAAAACAAATAGCATAGAGAAAACACAATGCAAGCACATGTTTTGGTTTTACTGAAATTACATAATTGAATTAAGTGTGAAGGTTTCAATTTCTGTTTGCAAGTATACTTCAAGTATATAAGATTTATCATTTGACCTACAAGTCAACTTGTTTGTTCCCTCGATAGCATTATCCTTCCATTATTTTAAAATAATTTTCTAAAATAATCATAAGATAATTATATACTTGTATAAAACATTGCACTAGCACCCATTGACTTTTAGATAAAATCACTCACTCTATTCAAAACATTAGAATCGACTTTTCAAATAATTAGTTTACAATTTCCTTTAAACACTTCAAGGACAATCGTTTATTTAAAATAATCCTAATTGATTTTAAGTAAAATCAATCTCATTAATAATTCAATTATTTAATTCCACTAAACACTTATTAATATCTCTTTTCTTTTAAATCAACCTCATTTAAAAATCCATTTTAATAAATTAATAATCATGAGGGATTAAGAAAGCTTGTTGATATGGATAATAAAAACAATAAATAGCATGACATGTTATGAGATATGATCTCATTAAGGGAGGACTGTGGCAAAACTTGTGCAAAAAAAGAGTACCAAATTTTTATGTCTATGCTAGCACTTGTGCAAAAATAGTAAACTATTTCCACTTGTGTAACAACAGAGTACTAGGCATATTATTTTTGAGATTTCTGTAGCATTTGGAAAGAGTGTTTCATGTCATACAAGATTGGTTTAGCACAGAACAGAGCCATTTGAATTCAGAGGAAGATTATAGGGGTTGAATAGGTTAAAGAAGCTGAGAAGAGTGCTGTAGAAGTTCACAACCAATCATAGCAGATCTAATTTGATTCAAAGTAAGTCATAAGTTACCTACTGGAGCTGCATTAAGTCTGAAAAAAGTGTCTAACAGTAGATTACTCCAATGGAGGAGGCGGGTAGATTCAACCTTATTTTACTCAGTAGTAGCCAGGGATTTCATATGATTATAGTCAGCCCCCTGCACATAAGGATGGCCCTAGAGCTTATATCATTTATATAGCAATATCCGAGTAAAGGGCCACATAAGTTGATCTTGCAACATACAATTTTCTTGTAATCCATATGAACTTGACAGTTTGGAATATCAAAGCATGGAATAGGCTCTTCCTGACCTTTTATCACAAGACATGTTGGAGATGTGATGCTTCGATTACTATTAGAAAGGGTTAATATTCAATGGTCGGTAATGACTCTAAAGATGCTGTGTGCAGGGACTTCAAAGGTAGCAATGACATGGAAGAATGATCAGTGAAAGACCATGTTTTGAATTTTGTGTCAATTTTGTTATTTTGAAATTTTGAAATGATGTTGTAAAAGAAATATGCTTAATACTGGTTTATGAGTCAATGCCTCAATGGAGGAAGCATATTTTCTTATTTGTAAATCCAATAATTATGATCGATGTAAATATAAGGGACGATGCTAGGTTTTCTTACTGGTTCTTTCCTAGTTGACCTTTTTTGAACCAGATTTATCAATATAATATAGTGGCTTGCCACTTTGGCCTTAAAAAATAAAAATTAATTACACTTCATCTACTATTAACTAATCTTAATTAAATTTAATTTAATTAGATTAGTTAATAAACCATATAAAACTAATGCATAGTAATAAGCTTCTATTCAAACCTGCTGCAGTGGCTAAACAAAAAGCTTATGCGACAGGAAGTCTAGTGGTGACAGGAAGATAACATATAGAACTATAAATCCAGAATTGCATCGTGGCAGGAAGTCTAGCGGTGACAGGAAAATAGCATACAGAATTATAAATCCAGAATTGCATTGCGACAGGAAGTCTAGTGGCAACAGGAAAATAGCATACAAAATTATAAATCCAGAATTGCATTGCGACAGAAAGTCTAGCGGCAATAGGAAAATAGCATACAAAATTATAAATCCAAAATTGCATTGCGACAAAAAGTCTAGCGGCGACAGGAAAATAGCATATAGAATTATAAATCCAAAATTGCATTGCGACAGAAAGTCTAGTGGTGACAGGAAGAATAAAGAGTGCAAATGAAATATGCGAAAATCATGAGTGCACCTGGATACTGATGCGAATTTTCTATGCCTCAGAATCTGCAAAGCAAGCTCCTTCCTTCTCCAACATTTCCGGGTCCTCCAAAGCTCCAAAAATGCTCTCCCAAAATGCTCTCCCTAAGCCTCTAGGAGTGCCTGAATATAAAGGACTCTTAGGAAGCACTTAGAATGTCTCCAGAAACAACTAGAAGGTGTAGACAACTAAGAACGAGTCTATTCCAACCTTCTAGATGAGTCATAAAGTTGTAGACACCATGTGCTTAATTGGTGCACTAACCTCCGTGTTGTTGACATATGAGAAATAAAAAGGTGCGTTAACTCGTAGGCAAGCTTATAACTTTAATTTTTAATTTTTATAACTTTCATTATTATTATTTATTTATTACTTTATTATTATTTTAAAATTATTAATTTTAATTTTCTAATTTTCTTTTATTTAATTCTTTTTCTCAATTAATTCTCATTTAATTAATTATAATCAAAATATCAAAGATCATGAAATTATATTAATTTTCTCCAAATAATTAATTAATTAATTAAATCTATTTATTAAGACTTAACTAATAGAAAATTCACCATAGACCTCCAAGATAAAATATGAAAACCCATCATAGAACAATTCATACAAAATCAGTCTAAAGGGTTAAAATCATGAATTATGTCATCCGGCACATTCGGTGGTGAAAATGTCTAGATACTTGTCCTACCTCAGTAGGAAAAATGGTTTAAGGGTTTGGGATGTGGATTTGAGAATTTATCTCCCTTCTCTTATCATTGAGATGGTGTAATAGGGTATGCTCATCCTGGCAATTCAGGGAAGTCGATACCCGGTACCTACAACCTGCATAAAAACCATGCAATGTACATACAATATATATAATGCTAAGCTAAACATGCAATGGCAGGAAGTGGTGCATTGTGTAGATCTCGACTAGCAGGTGACTACGACTCCCTTCCTTAATCATATCAGAAATGCCATACAATAAGAACAAACACGCACACCATACACATGCAAGTATGGGGTAAGTATCCATAATAAAACACATGAGATAATAAACCATCTAACTAATTATCATCAATAACTGAAAGCAATGTAATGATCATCATGCATACATGAAATGTAAAGTCTAAATAATCTCATCATATATCAACTAAATCCATAACATAATGTCTGATAGTCTCAAAACAATACCACTAATCCATAAAACTAGTCTAACATAGTTTGATAATAATAGCAAGAATGTGTCCAGAAAAATGTGAATGAGGGTAGGCACTACACTCAGTTACTACTACACTTTCCTTCTTCAACTTGCTTGGCCATAACTATCACTTGATTGATACTATTTACTCTACTATCTCTTAAGTTCCTTAATCTTCTACTTCATTAGCCTTCATTGACTGACCTCAATTTACTAGGCCTTGTGTTTTACTCAAGATCCTGTCTTCTCTACTTCACATAATGATTAAACAATATATTATCTTATCAAATACCAACTGATCAAGTGCCCATTTTAATTCCAACATACTTACTCCTCTTAACTCATTAACTTCATTAGTTTATCTAGTTATCCCTTTTTTTAAATCCTCTTCAAAAATCAATAAATATGACACTCTACATTGTTAGTAAACATCTCTCCAATAAGGTTTGACATCAATGACAACATAACAATGATTCAAATTGTATATTTGAACTACCTCCCTCTTTGGCATTGATGGAAACACCTCTAGTTACCATGAAAATGCACAATAATTTTTCATGATGTATCATTAATAACTCCCTCTTTGATTTGATATAGATTTGTATTACCTTATTAATATTTCTGATTCTCATCCAAACAATCTCTTACACTTCTCCCTCTATGATACTAGTTGTATACTCTTCAATGCTAACACCAATTGCAATACCAACAATGTTAGCTCCCTCTTTCACTATGTTGGTGTTTTAAAAATACCAAGAAACAAAATGCTTAATACCAAGATGATAATACTCACACAATCTAAAGATTAGCCAATTCTTATTAGCAATTGTATGTGCAAAACCATTTGGTCCCAACTTCAACAAAACCAAGGGTGGTTTTCTACTCTTCTGGCTCTGCAAAATCAGGGTGGGTATACCCAGGGATGATTCAAGACTAGGAAAACTATATGAGGATTATTTTTAGTTGCATTCTGATTCTCATCTCAAATCCTCAAATACATACACAATTCTTGATAACTTGATAAAAACATCCCATATAATAGATATGGCCAAAAATTCTTCTATAGATCTGCAGGTGTTCTTAGCAAAAGTGGCTAACTAAAGCTAAAATATTCCATGCAGACAAGTACTGGCCAAATTTTAAGATCTACAGGAAATAAAGTAAAATTGATTTAATTGTGCATTTTTTGAAAACCATTTGTGACACATTTCTCTTACAGCTGGATCAAATTTTGATCAGTGCTTAATCCATTGGGGTTCAGAGTCTACAACAAATTCTTAGATCTAATTTGTTGCCTTACAACAAATTTCATCAGCAATTCTTATCAGAACTCATCATTCAAAATCCTTTCCCCTACTATAGTAATCTTATCATATTCATCAGAGCTTTTACTTAATCCATTGAATTAACAACAATGATAAATAGATATTCAACCTAACTAGATTGCATTCAATTGCACAAGCCTTTACCTAGACAACATCAAGATAGCCAAGTAATCAAAAGGAGACAAAGTTTAGAAATAATTGATATGGGGATAGTTCATAATTTGTATTCATTTTCCTTGAAAATTGTATACAATTTACAATAGACTCAGAATGACCTTTAGAAGAAACACAACTCATTCTATATTCATGTATTCTCAAGATCTAATAGAGAAAATACACCACCCATTCATTCAAAACAATGGACCAAAAATAGACTAAGTATATCACTTAGAAAATAGAATTCTGACCATCACGTTGCCTTGAAAACTCACTTATATGGGTGTGAGTTGCAATAAGCAAAGGGAAAATGTGACTGACAAATGTCCTTACAAGAGGAAAATGCATACATCTGTCAAAAAGAAAATGACTAACAGGAAGTGATGCCAATCACACATTCTCTTGCGGGCTTCTGCCCATCACCTCCTTTCATTGATTTTGCTCCAATGGTGATTCTATTGTATATGTAACTGCTAAGCTTGTCCCTGACAAAATCTATTCTGATGATTGCATTCTATCCTCGACCCATGGGTTTTGTCAAGATAACTGCTTTGTGAAATTCATCTTTACTTCACAATCTTCATTGATCATGCCAGACTTCAGAAATAAAGAAAAAATTACTTAGTGTGCAACCGTTGACTAGGGAAACAATGTGGCTGTCAAATATAACAAAATTGGTAACTTCTGATTCCTAGCCATGCCTACTTTCTTAACCACCTTTTGACCAAAATTTGCCATCCACTGACACAAAAAAGGTGCATGCTAAAAAAAGGCAAGAATGACCATACCCGTGAGTATGAAATCTTCTTCACCTTCCTCAAAAACTATGCACAAGATCCCACACATTTCTATTACCCTAGCATCAAGCTATGATATCTTGAAAATTTGTTTAAAGGATGATGTTAATGCTGAGAGGGCTGTTATCTTACCAAGTTCATTCATTATCCTTCTGAAAACCTTGGTTACTTGACTATGAAATCTTACCATAGTTTCAAAGAGATGAAACTTTAAGAAAACACTCAGGATTACTAGTTTTCCTCTATCAAAAATCCATATACTTCTATACTAGACAAAACACTTCTTTTCTGCAAACCAGTTTGAACTAGTATGCAAGATATTACAATCCCAGGCCCAAGTATTTTTACCTAGTAATCCCTTTGCTATCCACAACCTAGGGTCTAATGAACTCTTTAGAACCATCCTTTGATTAAAACATACAAGATTGAATTTTTTTTGAAAACTATGGCATGAGAACGAACTTGGAGTTTTTTTTCTTTTCATAAATCTACAATTTATCTTTGAACCAATCGCTTCACACTCGTGCTAGATTTATCTCAATCCTTGCAGTAATGATCTTTGTTTAGAAAAGATTTCAAAATCTTAATTCTTGCAAGGTGAAACTAGGAAAATCTTGCCTGTTATACTCTGTTATTAACTTCACATGCGAAAATTTTCACATCTTATTAATGTGCAAAGTGCCACCACCTTCAGTATTTAAAACTTTGCTGTCAATCTTAAAAATCATACAATCATGGGGTACAGAGAAAGACAACTAGGTGTTGCACTTGACAAGTTGGCCCTCTAATCCAATGAAAATTTCCCACATACACTGCTCTTTCATTGATGGCATATCCGCTTGGATCCATTAGCGACTGAGGATACGTGTCAACACCTCGCTACTTCACCATACATAAAGAACAAGCACATTGTCATAGTGAAGCAACAATAGCCATTGATTCACTCTCGATCTTGCGGATGATATGTTGCTTGTATTGCTTAGAAGATAGTGGTGGGCCCTCATTTGCTATCTTGCTATACATATTGTTCGAGCAAATTTTTATGGTGAGACAGTGACAGCAGGTGATATGAGGTTACATCAAAGGTGGAGAAACTACACCAAGTAACCTGAGGAATAGTGGGTCCTACACTTGCTATGTCGCAAAGACTAAACATCGTGCAACTCTTTATAGCGAGATGGCAAGGATCATAGATTAAAACTTGATTGGATGATTGGGGTCTCTTGAATGCTTTATGAGTGAGGTGTGGGTCTGAGGCATTGATGGCATAGGAAGTTCTGCATTGCTGACAATCAACAAATCCTTTACTTTAGTCTTAGTCACCATCTACATCACTTGAGGTCCCACTGGATGTTCATTTCATGGAGCCTCGCTACTTCACTAACGACGATGTGGAAAACTTTTCCGATAGCAAGATAGCGAGACATCAAAAAAATCATCATTCTGGCATCGATTTTTGATTGTCTCCAACTGGGTGCCTTTTCTTGTTCTGAAAGCATTTTCCACATATCCATGACTGAATGATCAGTTAGAAGACAATTTTTTGATTGCCATGTCTTCATCTTGTGGTCCCGTCTTGTAACTTCCTGACTCTCACTACCTCACTATACATAAAGAGTCCCCATGTTTTCATAGCGAGGCAATGACAATGGTGGATCTACTTAGATCAGATAGTTAGGGAATCAAGGAGGAAAAGTAGCTCGAGGCACAAAAGATATAAAGGGAACAGAATATTTGCCCAATTCAAACATTTCGCGCCCAAACAATTATGAATGGAAAGAGACATAAGGTTTTCATAAAACTTTCAAAGGCTTGCAAACAAACAACTTATCTAGAAACCCTATTATCTATTAATGGGCATAATCTAAAAATTTCTATTCCTAGATAGAGGACTTCCATCATGTAAAAATTCATACCAACACACTAGATGAATGGTAACTATCATATCTCCCTCTTATATCTCAACACATATTCTTCCTCTGGATATGTAGCTTGTATGGAAATTACATAATATCTCCCTCTTTGACAACATTGCCAAAGACATCATGTATTATTCGTCACCTCCTTTTTTTTACCGTCTGACTAATATTCCAAGATCACTTCTTCTATTATCTTAAAATTGACTCCTTGTAGTCTTATTTTCTCATGCTTCTATCCATTTTTTCACAATATTTAGATAGCTCCTAAAGTGTGACCTTCTGCATCAACATGTAAGATATTTTGACAATAATATTTTATGCAATACTACATCTCTTCTCAACTTATCTTAGATAGGGGAATGAACCCTAACTTATCTAGTAGATAATTAAAAACATACTTAGGTAAAGCCTTAGTGAATATATTAGTTATTTTCTCCTTTGTGTTCACATACTCCAACCTCACTTCTTTGTCTTGTACTAACTCTCTCATGTAATGATACTTGATAGAAATGTGTTTGGTATTTGTATGCATAACATAATTCTTTGATATGTTTATGGCACTTGTGTTAGTACACTATATCATAATAGATTTGACAATCTCTTCCTTTATTCCTTTCAAAAATTGCTTGATCCATGCAATATTAGAACAATTAACTATTGTAGCAACATATGCTACTTCTGATGTGGATTGAGAAATATAATTTTTCTTTTTTCTTGTCCATGAAACCAGTCTCCTTCCTAGAAAGAAAGTATCTACACTTGTACTCTTTATGTCATCAACATTCCCTGCCCAAGAAACATATGTGTAAACCTTCAATTCTAACTTGTCAGTTTTCTTGTACAATAGTCCATAGTCTTTTAGTTCTTTCAGATATCTCAGTATCCTTTCACAAGATTCATGTGATTTTCTCTAGGATTAGTATAAAATATAGTAACAATACCAACTGCTAATGCAATCTCAAGTCTTCTATGTACAACATATAGCATTTTTCCAATCATTGACTTGTACAATGTTTGATTCACTTAAGTAGAATCATCATTCTTATAAAGTTTGTGACAAGTGACCATATGTGTTCCAACTGATCTCAAATTTTCCATTACAAAAGTTTTCAATATCTCCTTGATATACTTTGATTGTGTAATGTAAATACCTTTCTTTATCTGATAAACTTGTAAACTAACAAAGAGCTTAATCTCTCCAAACATTGACATCTCAAATTCTTTCATCTCATTAGAAAATGATTAACACAACATATCATTTCCTCAAAATATGATATCATCAAAAAAAATTTCAGCTAGCAATATCTTGTTCTCAAATTCACTCTTTAGATATAGATTGTTATTGTCATTAGTTCGTACAAAACCAATTTTTACCAAATAAGTGTGTAATCTTTAATATCATGCTCTACGGGCTTGTTTCAAACCATATAACACTTTGTGTAATTTACATACCACATCCCTCTTGCTAGGATCAAAAAATCCTTCAAGTTTCTCAATGTAGACTTCTTCTTCTAAGAATCCATTTAGAAATGAAGATTTGACATGCATTTGGTATACCTTGAAACCTTTGTAAAAACCATATGGGAGAAAATTTATCACTCCTTCCAACCTTGCAACTAGGGAAAATTGCTCTCCATAACCAATTTCTTTCTCTTGTGCATATCCCTTATAAACTAATTTTTCTTTTTTCCTTGTGACTTCACCTTTCTTATTCAACTTGTTTATGAATATCCAATTAGTCCCAATCACATTCTTGTCCTTTGGCATGGGTACTAATGTCCATGTCTTGTTATTCTCTATTTGATCAATATATTCATTCATTTCCTTGATCCAATATTCATTCTCCAAAGCATATTTAATAGATTTAGGTTCAACCTCACATAATAAACATGTATCATTCTTCAACTTACTTCTTGTCATGACTCCTGAATCTTTGCTTCCAATTATTTGGTCTAGTGTATGGTTCCTTCTTACATACTTTGCTAAGATTGATTTAGGTCTTCTCTTTTTATGATAATTCACTTAGTTCTTCTTGTTAATCTTCATTAGGTATATCTAGTTGCAACTTGACATTGTTTATCTAATGTTTAATTTCCTCTATGTTCAACTTCATCATTCTATGACTTGGCTCCTACAACCTGATGCTCAATCGAGCTTTTTTGCTAAATCTTAAGAGTGCTCTGTTGTTGATGCTTGACAACCTCTTTTTCTAGTTTAGGTAAGGTACTAGGTTCTCCTTCATAGATATAGACAAAATTTTTGTAATCTTTAGATTCTTTCTTGCATCCCTCTTGATTCTTTTATTCAAATTCATCAACTCTAACATTTTCACTTTCTACAATTTTTTTAGTGTTAGAATTCAAATAGTTATATGCCTTTCTTTTAATGGAAGACCCTAGGAATATATCTTCATCACTTTTTGCATCAAGTTTTCCTTGCATCTTTCAATATGTAATACTTGCTTCCAAAAAAATTGAAATAATTCACATTAGTTCATAGTCATACCAAAGTTAAAAGGGGTTTTATTTGTACCTTTCTTACCTTGAACTCAGTTCAAAGTATATACTACAATACTTACAACTTATTTCCAATATTTTTGTGAAATATTCTTCTCCATCATTAGTATTCTTGCATAGTCCATGATTGACCTATTCCTTATTTTCACTATTCCATTCTATGGTGGAGTCCTTGGTGTACCCATTTGTCCATTGATTCATTTGTCATTGTAGAATATGTTGAAATCATCTAATATGAATTCATCTCCTCTATTTGATCTAAGAAACTTCAGACTCTTTCATGTTTCCTTTTCACCTTTAGCCAAATACTAGTTAAACATTTGAAGTACATCAATTTTTTCCTTAAGAAACATCACTATCATCATTCTAAAGAAATCATTAATAAACATAATGAAATATTTGTCACCAAAATAAATTTGTACTCCAATAGGACCACATAAATAAGTATGAACCAATTCCAAAATATCACTAGAACAACAATTCTTTTTTCTTAAAATTACACTTTGTCAATTTTCTCATTTTGAAATTTTTTTGCACATCACCTTATTAGGTTTTCTCAATCTTGGCAATCCTCTTACTCTTTTCATCTTACTAACACTTACCAAGTTATAAAAATTTGCATGACATAGCCTCTTATGCCATAACCAAATTTCTTAAAATTATCCAAATAGACAAGTATCTACATATATGTTTAGATAGAAAAAGTTACTTGTTGTTTGATACTACTTCTAATCAATTCACCGATAGCATCATAAATCATTGCTTTCTTGTTTTGGAATTCTACTTGATAACATAAACTATTTAACTATGCCACACTCAACAAGTTATATTTCAAACCATCAACCTAATATAAACTATCATGTCTAATCTTATAATTTAGTCTAATTGATCCTTTACCTTTCACATAACATGGTGCATCATTTCCAAACATAAAACTACTTCCATTATAATGTTCCATTTTTCGAACTTACTTGTATCACCAGTCATATGATGTGGACAACCACTATCAATTGTCCACTTATCATTCTTATTCACATGTGAAAGCAATGTAGTTTTCTCATCTTCATTAGATTCATCATTTATTACAACATAAACAACTTCTTCATCATTTTCATTAGAACCATCTTCTTCAACAATGCAGCAAGATTTATTAACTTGGTCTTTGTAGTCATTATTACCTTAGCTATCTCTGTTGTCTCTCCTTCCTTTGTATTTTTTATCTTTATTTTCTTCCTTCTCATCTCTGTTAGGACATCTTGCAAAAACATGTAAAAGTTTGTTACACGTAAAACAAATAATAGGGAGTTTACCTATATATTTATATTTTCCTCTTGGTAGCCTTCTTGCCAATAATCCTTACAATTCATCAAGGTCATCATCTAATTCACTATCACTATCCACATGCTTAATCTTCTTCTTTCTTTTAGATCCATCAAAGGTTAGTTGAGACTTGAAAGAAAATTCAATACTAGAAGGTGTATAAATATCAAAATTTGACAATTCAAATGTAATGGGTATACTAATTAGACTATCCAAGGTCAAATCATTACTAGGTGTACATCTTAGTTCTTGAATTGCAAAAACTCTAATTGCATATATACGAAGTAAAGTCATCAATACCTTTCTAATTAAAGTCTCATTAGATATGATTCCTCCTGATCCTTTGATTGCATTCATAACCTCCTTGATTCGGCTACAATACTATGCAATAGTCTCTCCTTTCATTCTCATGTCATCAAACTTGTCTCTCAAACTTTCTTCTTTAGCTCTTAACACATTTTTGTCCCCTCCATGGATTTGTGCCAACTTGTCCCACATTTTCTTTGTAGTAGTGTATTTCTTCACATCATCAAATTTAGCATAATTCAAGGAAGACGCCAAATCTATCATCATTTGATTATTCTCCTACTTATCCTTCATCTTTTCAACAATCATGGGTCTGGGAACTTCAATGTATTGATTTTTTAGGTAATACAATGTAGAACATGCAACTCTAAATGGATACAATTTTATTAGTCATTATCATGATGGGAAGTTCTCCTTTTTCTACAATTTCATTAGTCATTATCATGATGGGAAGTTCTCTCTCGTAGATCTTGATCTTTAGCTTAAGTCCTTTCAAAATTTCCTTACAAGCACCAATGATTTGATACCAATTGTTAGAATATTTAGAATAATTGAGAGGGGGTGTGAATTAGTTATCCTTAGGTCTATATGTACCAATCCAACTTTCACAACCTTGATTAAAGAATTCTGACTACTACAATTGGTTAGAAAGTAACAACTAGGTTTGATCTATTCTAATACAACTCATTTTGAAAATTTAGATCTCCATTCAAATCATTTTCTAGTTCATTGATTCGACTCCATTATACTCTCCATCTTTGATATTCTTGGAAACACTTCAAGAAATCAGACTTAATTAATCTTCACACTTTTCCTCTAATATTCTATTCTTCACAGGTTCTCCACAAAATTGCCAATCATCAACAAATTAACCTTAGAAAACATCTCTTATGTCTCCTTAAATAGGTAGCTTTGATCTTTTGTCACTTAACATCACTGTAGATCTTAGGGTTTGATTAGATTGAATGAATCTATCCATTGTTTTATCCTTCTACTCCTTTCTTGATACTTCTAGAAACTTCTCTTTAAATCCTTTCCTTTGATCGCATAATAAACTCAATTCATGCATTAAATACTCCACCTCATTAATCCTTCTCATCCACACATTTTAACCAATCCAAAAAATCAACTATGTTAGCCTCAAATTTTATTCTTTCACAAACTATTATTTTGCTAACAATCAGTCATCATTATGTTCTTCTTCTTGCTCGACACTGTGTAGCTTGGTCTTTACTTTTACGTGTCACTCAGCTTCCACTAACTTGCTTGGTCGCTACTACATTTTTCTTCTTCAACTTTCTCGACCATAACTATCACTCGACTGATATTGTTTACTCAACTATCTCTTAAGTTCCTTAATATTCTACTTCATTAACCTTCATTTACTAACCACAGTTTACTAGGCCTTACTGTAAGAATCTGCCTCAGGGCAGAATTTACCCAAGACCAAAGAACTCAAAACAAAAGCACAAATTAGACCAGAGTATGATCAGAATAATTGTATAGTATTCAATATAATGTACAAGTACACTAGGAGTGCCTCAATATAAAAGCCTCTGAGATGCATCTAGAATGCCTTAGAATCAACATCATGATAAGTCCTACAACCAGACACATGTCCACCAGATATGGGTTATCCTCCATTAAGTACAGAAGTAAGTGCGATGATGAGAGGATAAGCCTACAATGGTGTGACATGCAAAACAATTTTGTAGACAACATGTGCTAAATTAAGAGTGCAAATAACTATGTTGTCTACATGACAACTTAGTGAATGATGCAAACTCTTGTGTTGTAGACACCATGTGCACAATTAGACTTGCATACTTTTGTGTTGTCTACATGAAAACCCAAAAAGGTGCGCAAACTCCTAAGTGTCTCATAAAGAGAAATAATAAAATGATGCAAAATAATAAAATAATGCACTAACCTAAGTAAACTTAAGTAAAGTGTAAATAGTAAATACCTATTTACACCAACACTTGTGTGTTTTACTCAAAATCTTGTCTTCTCTTCTATACATCAACTCAACTATCTTCTCCACTTCATATAATGATTTAACAATACATTATATTGTCAAAGACTAACTGATCAAGTTCCCATTGTAATTCCAATATACTTACTCCACTTTACTCAAAAAATTTATTAGTTTATCTAGTTATCCTTTTTTTCAATTCCTCTTCATCAATACATAGATATGACACTCTACATTATTAGTAAACATCTCTCCAGTAGGGTTTGACATCAATGACAACATGAAATTGTTCTAACCTTAGTTCCCAACATTATTAAGTGATGACCAATAGGTGATTTTAGAAGATGTTAAGGTCATATAGTTCTTTCTAATGGTTCACCTAGAGCTTGACACACTTCACTTCACATTGGCTTCAATTCACAAGATTCCAAATTATCAAACTTCACTCCATCTTCTTCAAACTATTCTTGAGGAAAGAAATGCTATAATTTCCATATGTTTAGATATAATCCTCAAGATAATTGTTGTGGCAAAGAACACTATTTAGCCAAATCCAGTTGAAACCCAAGAGAGTAGTCACAAGTTTTAGGTTTTCATGGCACATGACGAATAAGAGTGAAAGGTTCTTTTAGGAACTCAAATAAATTTCCAAATTACTTTATAGAATTTTAGGTATGCATTTTTTTTCCATCTTTAATAAGTTATATATAAAGAATAAAACAAAAATTTCATATGTAAAGGCACATGTAAAATAAAACTTTACAATTATAGATCTTTCTACAAGTAATTACATTAAAGAGGACTGTAATGTACCCTAGGTAGTTACTTTTTCATATTTTTCTGATAGCATCTCTCCTAAAAATATAAGAGGGCTCAATGTAGGTTTTAAGCTTCATGCATTGCAATAAATTTTTGATGAAATTGTTGAAGTTCAAACTTTGCTTTAACTTGTGCAAGTTGATTTTTGAGTGAATAGAAAGTGAATATTTTCAATCTTTGAGTTGAGCAAACTTGTGGAATCAATTGCATTGTTATATAGAGTCTCAAATATGATTTTGTATTAGAATACTATACAATATAAAAAATTGTTGTATTATTGCTATGGTTCCTAATAATTTTAGAAGTAGAAAATGAGTTTCATGTGTTCAAGTCTTTGTGCCTATTATATTGTTGCTTTACGATTTAAAACCATTTCAAGAGAGTGAATAAGTCTGTGAGATTATATATATTCCTTAGTCATTAGACAAGTAGTATGCTTAGAATTAATCTTTTAATTAATATTGAGTTTATTTTAATTATTGTTCCAACTAGTACTTAGAGGTGAAATTTTAAAAGGTTATCAATTTGTAGAGTACATTTTAATGAAAGCAAGATCCTTCCTGAAGGCATAGGAAGTTGTTAGAGTAATAAAGTATTTTCTTATCAATTAAGTCTTATTGATTTAATTATTAAGTCACTTATTATCTCTAGTTTACTTAAGCTAAACCTTGTGCATATAATAATTAGTTCCTTTATTAATTATTATCATGCAACCTAGGTTTTACCTGTTAGGGTTTTGATCTCCTTTTATAAGGATTCATCTCTTTGCAATACATTCAATTCACTTTTGATAATAACAATCTCTTTTTTGTTTATCAAGAATGTCTTATTTGTGGATCTCATAATTTTAGCCTCCATAGCTTTTGCTTCTCTCTTTCTGTGATAGGTGTTTGCATGGGAGTGATTCTTGGGAGCTATGGGGTTGAGCTTTCATCAACTTCAACATGGTATCAGAGCTCCAAATATTTATGCTCCTATTCTATTTATGAGAGGGTTGGCTTGGATTTTAGATCTATTTTCTTTCTTTTTAGAGGGTTTCATTTTTCAAAGTTATTTAAAATATATATATATATATATATATATATATTGGATCTAGAGGGTCACCTTTTTTTGGTGCACTTTGAGCCCAAACGGACCTCACTATTAAGCTCAGAGCAACCAAAAACCCCTATTTTCATATAAAAGTTATCCAATATGGACATAGTTGGAATATGAGGCAAACAAATATTGCTCCCAAATTGGGCACATTTCCTAAGGTGACAATTTTGTGATTTTTGAGAATTTTTAGCTTGAAAACCAAGGTTTTTTAGCATGGAAATTGAGACCTTTTTTTTTCTCAAAAATCAAGACTTTTTGGCATGAAAATCAAGCTTTTTAGCATGCAAATTGACCTTTTTGGCAACAAATCGAGATTTTTTGGTGGCACAAATAAAGGCACTTTGGTATGAAAATAAATGCATTTTGGCATTGAAACTGTGCCAAAATTTCTACAAAGCAATAATACAACAATTTTTTTTTTTACCTCAATTAATGTTTTGCTGACATAGGGTTTGGTCCCCTTCATTTTGTAAACTCTTGTATAACAATATTATTATGTTTTTTTTCCTTTTTCTATTTAGTTTCATGTATGTAATTTGATATTATATAGATCATCTATTGGGATATTTGTTCAAATGTAGTTTCTATGACTATTGCCCTTTATTTATTCTATTTGAATTATTTATATGTATTTTATTATTATTATATTATACATACCACTCTATTCTAATTGTACCAACTATAATTCTAACTCTGTCTAAGTTTAATTGCATCTAGATCTTTGTTACATTTTAATAAAAGAAAACCCTCAGAATAACAAGCATATCCTTGCCCTTTCACATAACATGTAGCACCCAAATTTTTTTTTTTATTAAAAAAAATTCTATTTTATTGTCCTAGGAACTATCTCTTCCAACATTACTAACTATACTACCTAATCACCAAACTAACACGTTAACTTATTTGCAGACTAATATTACATATGTCTCATACAAAAATCTAATTCCAAAATTAGCACATACTTTTCTAAACATACTTTATTAAACTTGAAGCATAGTTTAAGCCTATTAAGTTTAATATTAAAAATTTCCTATATTCTAACATCTACCCTTGAACCTAAACTACACATGCCCCTACCCTTCTCATTTATTATTTTAAGCCCCTTTTAACCTTTATTAATAATATTCTAATTTAAATCCATATCCCTAAATAATAACTATTCTATCTTTAAATCTACCCAATTTTTTTTTAAATTGTAAAATAACAAACCTAACTACCCTAACACTTTTCCCCATATCCTAACCTACCTTCTAACCACTTCCCAACACTCCCCCCTGCCTTTCCTCTCTCTTCCCACATGGGAAAGTGGAGGATGAGGAAGGCGTGCTTCCTTAGGCATCCAAAAAAGCATTAAATGCCCCCTTTTAAAGGTAAGGCCACTAGGTTTTAAAAAGGGGGAATTATGTCCTCCCCCCCCTCATAGTTTGTGATTTATTTTTTTTCCTTTATTTTTGACCAAACCCTCTTGTCATAATAAATTTGCAGGCTACCTCCTAGGTTCGGAAGATATATTTTTATTTATTTATTTATTTTAGGCTCTTGATTATTAGGTAGGCTAACATTGTACCTGGTCTTTTTGAATAGCCTCTTGAAAATGCATTATTAATATGATGGTGACTTAATTTCTTTTTTTTGAAATGGTATTGGTAGGGAAATATTACTTTATTCTAATATCATTATTTTTATTGACTATATTATTGAATAAAGGTTTTTTTTTTTGAAATGCCATACATTTTCCAGCAAATTAGTGTTTGAAATATAGATGGAGTAACTAAGAGGGGGGGGGGGGGGGGGGGGGGGGGGGGGGGGGGGGGTGGGGGTGGGGTGGGGTGTTGGGGGGTGAATCAGTTACCACAAAAACAAATCCACAGATCCCTTAAATGTCTTAAATAATTAGTTACTACTATCACTCAATTACCATACAAAAAAATGTTGTAACTCGGTAGATGAAATATGTATTAATTTATTATTGATCATTAAGCATTCACAATTATTAACATGCATGCAAAAGAAAATAACATGAACATAAGAGACACTAGATTTAATGTGGAAACCCAATATTGGAAAAACCACCAAGTAACTAGCTACCAATTTTCACTCTTCTAAAGTGAGTCCTGTTAGGAGCCAACCCTATTAAAGGTTACAAAACACACTATTAGGTGTGACCCTGTTAGACAATTTAATCACCCTGCTAGGAGTGACCTTGCTAGAGGAATTTAGAACAATTCAGTAGAACTGTCCACCTTGCTAAAGGGTTTACAACAATGGTTGCTAAAACAACTTTGTTAAGAGATTTAGAATTCACTACTACAATTGTGAGAAAGTAACAATGAGTGACCTAAATGAGATGCAATTGATCTTTGCTGATACAGATCTTTGTTCTACTTCACTAGATCCTCACTAATCGAAAACACCTTTGCTGCTTCTCAAGGATATCTAATCCTTCTTCAAAATTTGCTCACACTTCCTCTTCACACAATCAACTCACTTGCATACTTGGTCATTCATACATCCATTCATACTTTAGAATTCACAACTTGACCTTTTATTTATACATTACAAATTGTCAAGTTGGCTCATTTACAAGTTACATTTACCAATAAACAATACATCAGTTGGCTATAGTCATTACATGAAACAATTAAATATTATTTTCCAAAACAATGAAATCCTTCATTGGCCGACCCTACTCGATAAACACTACTCCAAAAATGATTTCCAGTGTTAACCAAGTGAAGCTCGGTAAACACTGCAAAATATGCAAAATTCTTTGGAGACCGAGTGAACTCAATAAAAACTAATTTTCCTTCGCTGACCTTGTGAGCTCGATAGAAACTAACTTTCCTTTGTTAATCTTGGGAGCTCAGTTAATACTAACCTCTGACATAGAATCCTTCAGCACCTGAGTGAGCTTGGTAGAAACTATCTTGACAGTGTTACTTCCAGAAACACTCGATAGACTTTTTAATTCACTTTGCTAGCCATCTAAACTCGGTAGACTTTGTCTGATAATTGATATGACATTTTTGTAACATCAAAGACAACACATAATTAAACAATTGTATCCAACAATCTCCCTCTTTGGCAATGATGGCAACACAACATGTCATAGCAAAATGTTATTTGAGAACAAGTCTTTTTCTAACAGAATGTTTCTCCCTATTAGATTTCATTCCACAAACTTCTCAAATACAGTAATCTCCCTCTGTGTAGGAATTACATAGCTTCTTTACAAACATCAAACTCTTCACAAAAAAATTCAAATTTCAGAAAGATATGATACTATACTCTCCCTCTTTGACAACACATGCCAAAGACAACACAAACCAAATGAATAGCAATGTACCTTATGTACTGATTCATATGCAATATTCTCATGACTATGTTGCATCAATTGAAAAGATCTTCAACTTGATACCTATTGATGCATCACTAAAACTTCATTTTAATGAGCTTTAGATAAGGGAATGACCCCTAACTTACCTCTTAGATACAAGAATGCACCCTTAGGTAAAGGCTTGGTGAATATGTCAGCAATTTGTTCCTTTGTATGGACATATTACAATCTGATCTCCTTATCTTGCACCAATTCTTTGACAAAGTGATACTTTATTGCAATGTGCTTGGTTTTTGAATGCATCACTAGATTTTTAGATATGTTAATTGCACTTGTATTGTCACAAAACATAACAACTAGTTCTTTGATTCCCACCTTCATGCCTTCCAATAATTGCTTGAACCAAACAATATTAGAACAATTTACTACTGCTGCAACATACTCTACTTCTGCTATGGATTGAGATGTACAATTTTTCTTTTTTCCTTGTCTAAGAAACCATTCTCTTTCCAAGAAAGAATGTACCTCCACTTGTCCTTTTTCTATCATCAATTTTTCTTGCCCAATCTACATCAGTAAAAACTTTCAAATCCAAATTACCTCCAAATTTGTACCATAATCCATAATCTTTAGTACCTTTCAGGTATCTCATGATCCTTTTGATTGCCATCATGTGATTTTCTCTTGGTTTTGCTGAAAATCTTGCTACAATACCAACTACAAGAGCAATATCTAGCCTTTTATGAACTACATACTACAACTTTCTGATCATTGATCTATATAATATCTGATCTACCTCTTTTGATTCATCATCCTTGGTAAGCTTTAGACCAGTGCACATAGGAGTCCCAATTGGTTTACAGTCTTCCATACCAAACTTTTTTAGTATCTCTTTGATGTAGTTAGACTGAGTGATGTAGATGCCATTCTTACTCTACTAAATTTGAAGACCAACAAAGAATTTGATCTCACCAAACATAGACATCTCAAATTCCTTGTTCATTTTCTCTAAAAATTCTTTGCAAAGATCATCATTTTTTGTGAACAAATTGTCATCCACAAATATTTCAGCCAAAATAATCTTGTTATCTGGTCCTTCCTTGATATATAAGCTATTTTTATAATTAGTTCTTTGAAAATCAATCTGAATAATATAGTTATGCAATCTTTCATACCATGCTCTAGGGGCTTGTTTCAGACCACACAATTCTTTGTGTAATTTGCAGACGATGTCCTCCTTGTCTGAATCAACAAAACCTTTAGGTTGCTCAATGTAGAGTTCTTCTTCCAATATACCATTGAGAAATGCTAACTTGACATCCATCTGATAAACCTTAAAACTTTTGTATGCAACATATGAAAGTAGGGTCCTGATTCCTTCCAATCTTGCAATAGGAGCAAAAGTCTCTCCATAGTCTATTACTTCTTCTTGAGAGTAGCCTTTACATACTAGTCTAGATTTGTTCCTTGACACCTTACCATATTCATTCAATTTATTTATGAATACCCACTTAGTTCCAATCATATTTTTATCTTTAGGCCTAAGTACAAGAGTCCATGTTTTGTTTTTCTCTATCTGCTCTATTTCTTCATTCATAGCCTCAATCCAAATTTCATTTTCTAATGCATCTTTGACACTTCTAGGTTCAAAATCAGCAAGTAAACAAGTAACTTTTAGCTTACTTCTTGTCATAGTACTTTCAAATTTCTCTCTAATAATCTGATCTGGTGCATGATGTCTCCTGACATATTTGGGTAATATAGGTTCCTTTCCTTTTGAAAAAATTGCACTGTCATCCTCTTGCACTTCAGCTTTTGGTTTTGGCTATTCTATTTGTTGCTCAAGTCCTTTAGACTCAGTAGGCATTGGCTTGGTAGCATCTGAATGTGATTAGGTTACTGTAGCTCGGTTTGAACTTCCTGCAACTCAGTTACTAAAGACTCAGAAGTAGAAGATTCATAATTGACATATGTATCTGGAATTGTATTTGGTTCAATGAAAACAAATCTCCTATAATCTTTTGGTTCCTTTTTGCTTTCTTCTTCAGTCCTTTTTGCAAACTCATCAACTTTCACATGTGCACTTTCTATGACTTTGTGAGTGGACAAGTTCAAACATCTATATGCTTTACTCTTGCAAGAATATCTCAAAAATATTCCTTCATCACCTTTCACATCAAATTTAACTTTTCTAGATTCTTTTAGAATGTAACATTTTCTTCCAAATACTTTTAGGTAACTAGAATTGGGTTTATAACCATACCATAACTCATAGGGGGTTTTGAATGAGTCCTTCAGCTGTACTTAGTTCAATGTATGAACTGTAGTGTTGATAGCTTCCTTCTAGTATTTGATAGCAATGTTCTTTTCAATCATTAAAGTTCTTGCATAGTCCATGATAGATCTATTCCTCCTTTTAGCTATTCCATTTTGCTCAGAAGTTCTAGGGGATGATGCCTGTCTTTTGATTCCCCTTTCAATGCAAAAGTTATTGAACTCATGGGAGATGAATTCACCACCTCTGTCTGACCTTAAGCATTTCAGTCTTTTCCCCATTTCCTTTTCTACTCTAGCCAAGTACCATTTGAACTTCTCAAATGCTTCTAATTTCTCTCTCAGATACATGACAGTCATCATTCTTGAGTAATCATCAACAAAAAGAATAAATAACTTTTCTCCATTATAGCTTTCAATTCCAATAGGTCCACACAAATCAGTATGTACAATTTCCAAAACTTCTTCAGACTGATAGTTCTTACTTTTAAAGCTAGTTTTTCCCATCTTACCAATTTGACAATTCTTGCATAGACCAACCTCAGGTTTCTTTATACTAGGAATGCCTCTTACTTTCCTAAATTTTCTCATTTTCACTAGGTTATAAAAGTTCACATGACACAACCTTCTATGCCATAACCAACTCTCTTCAACTTGAGCAATAAAACATGAACATTCACCAAGTTCAAGATAGAACAAGTTACCTTTAGTCTATATGCCTGATCCAATAAGCTTTCCTTTGTCATCCAACAAGCTTGCTTTTTCATGCATGAATTCCACTTTGAATCCATTATTGAGTAGCTGTGCCACACTCAATAGATTTTGTTTTAGTCCTTCTACCCAATATGCATTATCACATACAAGCTCTTTGGTTAGTGAAATTCTTCCTCTTGCTTTTATACAACAAGGTTCATTATTACCAAACTTCACACTACCACCATCATAGTCTTCAAATTGTTCAAATTTAGTTTTATCATGAGCCATATGATGAGAGCAACCACTATCTATAATCCATGTATCATTTTTGCTCACATGAGAGATAAGTTCTATTTTATCTTCCTCATCATTATCAGATTCATCTTTCACAATAGTGTAAACAATTTCATCTTCTTCTTCATCAGAATCATTAGAATCCTTGGCCATGAAACATGTTTTCTTACCTTTTTCCTTGAGTGATTTGAAGTCTTTCTTGCCAATGCACTTGTGAGCTTTCTTCTCATCCTTGTTTTGCTTGTTTAGGCACCTAGCAGCAATATGACCAATTTTCTCACATGAAAAACATATTAGAGGAACCTTACCTTTGTATTTCCCTCTACCTCTAGAGTATTTCCTTTCTAGTAGAGCTTTAACCACCTCAAGATCATTGTCAGAACTCTGTTTAGATTCTTCTTCACTTTCTAACTAAGAATCCTTGATCTTCTTACATTTCTCTTTGAATAAAAGCTTGGCTTCAAATGCTGATTCAATGTTCTTGGAAACTAGAACATAGTTATCATAGTTATCTAGCTCAAATGCAGTCAATCTTCCTACTATGGCCTCTAAATTTATCTTATGATTGTCTTCACATATTCTTTAATCCTGAATTGCAAAAACTCTAATTGCATAAATAAGAAGTAATGTTCTAAGAACTTTACTTACAACTATTTCCTCCTCAATGTCTCCTCCAAAAGCCTTGATAGCATTGACAACTACTTTGACTCTTTCAACATATTTAGCAATGTTTTCATCCTCTCTCATCCTCATTTGATCAAATTGTCCTCTTAGACTTTCTACTTTGGCTCTCTTCACATTATTGTCACCTCCATAGATATCTTTCAACTTGTTCCACATTTTGAAGGTAGTTTTGTAGTCCTTGACATCATCAAATTATTCATAGCTTAGGGCAGATGCAATATCTATTATCATGGTGTTATGCATCTTTTTCTTAGCAATGTTATTAGTAGATAATGTACTAGAAGGAGTTACATATGCTTGATCAAGATATTTCAATCATGTATCTCTAATGGAAGCTAGATGGAGTCTCATGAGAACTTGCCATGCTAAAAAGTTATCCTTGTTAAGCCTTGGAATTTCGCTCTTGTAAGACATCCTGATCTTTGTCTTAGATCCTTAAAATCCTTTCTACAAACACCAAAATCTCTGATACCAATTGTTGGAAATATAGATGGAGTAACTAAGAGGAGGGGTGAATCAGTTACCACAAAAATAAATCCACAAATCCCTTAAATGTCTTAAATAACTAGTTACTACTGTCACTTATTTACCATAGAAAAAATGCTGTAACTCAGTAGATGATCTGTGTATTAACTTATTACTGAGTGTTAAGCATTCACAATTATTAACATGCATGCAAAAGGAAATAACATAAACACAAGAGACACTAGATTTAACTTGAAAACCTAATATGGAGAAAATTACGAAGTAACTAGCTACCAATTTTCACTCTTCTAAAGTGAGCCCTATTAGGAGCCAATCTTGTTAAAGGTTACAAAACACACTGTTAGGTGTGACCCTGTTAGAGGATTTAATCACCCTACTAGGAGTGGCCTTGTTTGAGGACTTTAGAACAATTTAGTAAAACTGTCTACCTTGTTAGAGGATTTACAAAAATGGCTGCTAAACTAACTCTATTAAGAGATTTAGAATTCACTGCTACAATTGTGAGAAAGTAACAATGAGTGACTTAAATGAGATGCAACTGATCTTTTCTAATACAGATCTCTATTCTACTTCAATAGATACTCACTGATTGAATACACCTTTGCTGCTCCTCAAGGATATCTGATCCTTCTTCAAAATTTTCTCACACTTCCTCTTCACACAATCAACTCACTTGCATACTCGGTCATTCATACATCCATTCATACTTTAGAATTCACAACTTGACCTTTTATTTATACATTATAATTTTTCAAGTCAGCTCATTTACACGTTACATTTACTAATAAACAATACATCAGTCGGCTACAGTCATTACATGAAACAATTAAACATTATTTTCCAAAACAATGAAATCCTTCATTGGCTGACCTTGCTTGGTAAACACTGCTCTAGAAATGATTTCCAGTGTTAACCAAGTGAAACTCAGTAAACACTGCAAACTCTACAAAATCCTTTGGCTACTAAGTGAAATTGGTAAGAACTGATTTTCCTTCACTGACCTTGTTAGCTCGGTAGAAACTAACTTTCCTTTGTTAACCTTGGGAGCTCGATTAACACTAACCTTTGACACAGAATCCTTTAGTGCCTAAGTGAGCTCGGTAGAAACTATCTTGACAGTGTAATTTTTAGAAGTTCTTGGTAGACTCTGTAACTCACTTTTTTAGCCATTTGAACTTGGTAGAATCTATTTGATAACTGAAATGACATTTGTGTAACATCAAAGACAACACAAAATTAAACAATTGTATCCAATAATTAGCATGCACCTACAAGCCTTATTGTTAGAGTTAAACTTATTTTCCTAGTTATCTTCACATGTTCTCTATGGTTATATATTATTGAGTTGATGATATATTAACCTAGTGTATTTACTTCCAATGCATAATCTAAATGAAAATCTAATATATTTCTTATAACCACTATCAAATTGTTACCAAAATTTAGTTCCCAAATACTTTTATATGAAGCACAAATAAAATCTTGCATGCAACTTAATGAACATCAAGTATTTCAAATTTCATGGATGATATATATTTATGACTACATTCTAAATACAATTACAATGACGATTGAATGTATACTCTACATCTATACAAAAGTAAAGATTGATCATAAAATGCATCTAGTTGTTCTATGAAGGTGAAGAATAATAGGTTAACAAAGAGATAAGTTTCTTTCAATTTGCTAGTGTCAAAAATGATACTTAATCCTTTCATTTGATGTATTCATATCCAAGCTAATAGAAAAATAACATTAATACAATGAAATTATTCTTCATGATTCCCTCAAGACTTGCATTCAACACAAATATTAGACAAGAAAATAGGGTGGTAAAATCATCATATCAAGATACACAATGGAAGGACCTTTTTACAAGCATAGTTGAATTCACAATCTCTCCATTGACATATGTATGAGATCAATACAAATTCTCCTATAACACCAATAAATTCACATAACAAGATGGAGTTGTCATCCATTTCAATACAAATACAATAGTGTTCTTGCCTTCTTGAAAAGGTAAGACTTCACAATTTTCCAAATGTCCAAGGCCTCAAGAAAAAACCTACAAATAAGAAATAAAATGTAGAACCATGGAGGCTCACCTTCCAACCTAGGCCTCAAGGAGGCGAACCATTGAGCTTGGGGAAATAAGGCACAAATGGTTGTACACCTTCACATTCACATATCATGCAAACTATATCAACATAATTCAACACAACACAATGCAACCCATCCCAAGGCTTGCACTTAGATTCTACAATAGAATCAAGATATAGGGTGAAGGTGGGCTCTCTCCATGAGGAGAATTTAAAATCCATGAATCTCATAAAATCACATATTCCCATAAGCAACATGCCCTTCAAGGCTTATCAATATCTTTCCCCTTCACACACCTCCTTATACCTCCAAAGAATGCAAGTAATCATGAAGTCCATACTCCATTGAAACACATCAAAATCATCTCCAAACATGGGAGAGTTTCTCAACTACATGGGTGAGCCCAACTAACCTCTTCACCCAAGCATCTCTTCCCTCCCAAGGGTGAGTGATGCTTCACACCCATTTTACACAAACATTCAACATGTACAAAAGAAGCTTCAAGAAAGCAATTCATAAAACTTCTCACATTAAATACACATACAACAAGATTCTTCACAGACCACATCCACACCATAATAAATCTACAATGCAATGAAGAAACACCATATTAATCCTACAACACAATGAAGAAAATACCATATCAAATCTATAATAAAATGAAGAGACATAATGGATCATAGATACCAACTTCACTCCAAGCAATGGTAAATGAAAGTTGTAGTTGAGCTCCTTATCCTCTTCCTCCAAACCCTAAAGGTCTCTAAAATTAGAGAGTGGGTAAGTGGGTTTCTAGTTTGGCCATGCCCCTATATATGAATCCCATTTTCGGATTCAATATAAAATGCATTCTTTTTGGGGTCTCCTAGGTCTTCTAGGCACCCTAGTGGTCACTATTACCCCCCTAACTTAAAGTATTATCATGGGTAGGGTTTATTTTCATCAAAAATTCACCTTAGAGCTACTTTTTGGCCCTCACAATGCTAAGTAAAGTCCAATTCCAAATTTCTTATGGGGTAGCCCTTGTTTCCATTACTTAAGCAAAGAAATTAAGTTTAATTCTTAATTAAGGAATTTAACTTGAGATAAGGTGGTTACTTGATCCATCTTTAGAGAACATATCATTTCCACATAACAAGTACAAGTGTCAAGTGGCACACACAAAATTTCACTATACATCACACATGACATGTTCTGAATCTACTCATGAAATACATACTACACACATACATCTCATGTTTACAAAATAAACACATCACAATGAGATTTATGAATCTTCTAATGATTCACCTTGGCAGTGTCATATTAACATGTGTTTATACCTTGTTTCCCCATTATGTTTCCATGATTCCTTTCCTACACACTAAACTTGAGCATTAATAATCCAATGAATAGTCCCATATAAAATACATATGAAAGTAAAGATACATGATAAATTTTGTTATTCTACATTTCACATATAACCCATTTCGTAATTAACTTCCTATTCTCCATCATTTGCTTAAATACATTTAATCATTAAACCTCAAAATATAAATATTATTGACTTTCATAACAAGATCAATTTAAGCATTTTGAATCACAACATAATTCCATTTTTTAATCATAGTAGTGAAGTACTAAATAAATATCCATTAATTCATTGATTATGCCAAATTAAGTCCTAATACATATCATAATGTAAAATCACAAGGTAAATATCATCAGACAAGTAGCAAAATTTACTATCTATCGAGTATCAAAATATATGTCAAGATATCCAATCCTAAATAACAAAATGGAAGTACAATATCTATGTTATGATGGGTTAGGGTGAGGCCTCATAGAAATTGATGTGTTTTGGTGTAGAAACCAAGGTATGTTGGCACAAAAACTAGGGCAATTCATCTCTATTTGCCCTTCTGACTCTTTTTTGACCTACTTGTGAGTTTTCACCATAACTTGTGCATTAAGACTTCATTTTTTGCAAACAAGATATCATCACAAAGGTGATTCTGAGCTCATCATGATGGTGTAGTTTATTTGGAATCTTGATTCTATTTAGTTGCCAATTTATTTAGTCAAATTTATATGTTCTATTTTTCACTTTGGGAGACATATCTTGAGATATTCCATTTTCTAGATTTTGCTCCAGGCACAACCCATTGGATTTTTTACTTTTTAAAATTCTGGTGGATATCTTGGTTGTTTTAGATCCAAAGATCAATTTTGTTGCTTTAGATGATTTTTCATGGGTTGTACTATCTCTTGTATCAACATTATGTCTCTTTTGATATTTTTTGACATCCTTTTGTAGTATTTTTACAAACACATAGAGATAGAGTGCCAATCTATTTCATTTTAGGATCTTGCACATCTTTGTGTTTTGTTGTACTTTCCCTACATTATAAAGTGCCTTGGGGGGTTTCATGTTGGCCATATTTTCCATCTTCCTTTTTTAAGTGAGTGTTCATTCCATGATATTATCCTTATGATGTATTGATGACACGTGCCATTATAGGTGTTTGTACTTTTTTTACACTCTCAATGTTCCTAGTCCTTCTTTATACATGAGATATTGCATTCAATTTTAGTGTTCATGTCTTACCTCTCAACATTATAAGGAGGATATTACTTTCCTTGTTTGATGGAGTAAGCTACATGTTTAGTATTTGATCTTATGTACTAGGAAATTGTAGTGGCTGGATACCTATGGATTTTAGTGAGATGGACCATTTACCATTTAGAAGTTCTTTCATTCCTATTTTTTGAGACTATGAAGATACCTTCCATCTTTAATTAATCAACTCTCTAGACTTAGTCTTCTCTACTTGGTCATGTTCTATATAGTGGAGGTTCTTTGGATCAAAAATTTGGCATTGTTTGTAACTTCATGCTTTAGTAGTGTTCTTCATGATCATCTTTTGTTCCTATCTTCTAGGACATTTCATAGTTTGGAGGCTTCTTTAGTCCTTCACTAGTTATTTTTAGCATTAATTCCATCTCTTTTTGGAGTTGGGTTTTTCCCATGTGGTTTTCTTTATTTCTCCAATTTTCAGAGATTTGGTTGTACTTGGGTACCTCATTAGGCCTTGTTGCTCGGACCCAAAATTCCTTTTAGTAGGAGTTTCTATGTTTTAAGCTACTTCCTAAGTTTATCTTAAAGGGGTTGGGAGAGGGGGGGGGGGGGGGGGGGGGGGGGGTGCGGGGTGGTGTTTTAGAGTAATAAATTCTTTTTTTATTAATTAAATCATATTGATTTAATTATTGTCACTTATTATCTTTACTTTACTTAAGCTAAACTTTGGGCTTATAATAATTAATTATTTTATTAATTATTATCTTGAAACCTAGGTTTACTTGTTAGGTTTTTGATCTCATTTTATAAGGATTTATCTCTTTGTAATACATTCAATTCACTTTTGATAATAGAAATCTCTTTTTTTGCTCATCAAGAATATCTCGGATTTGGGAATTCTAGCCTCCATAGCTTTTGCTTCTCTCTTTCGGTGATAGTTGTTTGCATGCACATGATTCTTGGGAGCTGTAGGGTTGAACTTTCATCAAATTCAATAAAAGTGATATGTGAAACACCCAATTTTATATTAAATCTAAGTTTCTTGTTGAGTTCTAGTTGAGTTAGTGACAATAAGAAGGGTGCCTCCCTTAGTTAGGAGGGGAGTTTATTTCTTATATCATATACTATTTAAATATCCCATTTTATAAGTAGTGTGTCTACAACTACTAACAAAATATTTATCCAACAAAATTTACATCATAGTACTGTATGAAATCCACCTCACAAGAGAGAGAGCCTTAAGGTGCAAGAGAAGGGTGGCAAGTGGATTGTAAAAGTATGTCATTCTAGAAGGAACTATTAGAATTATTTATAATAAATGAGAGGGGGAGTGAATTAGTTATCCTTAGGTCTAGATGTACCAATTAAACTTTTAATTACTTCAAATACTTTAGATCTAATCATTAAGTAGCTTGGTCTCTATAGAAAATAATGTGCAACATAAACTTGTAGTCCACTATCCTAGGAACTTTGAAAAATGTAAAACAATAACACAAAAACATCTAAAATAACCTCCACACAAGTATGACAACAAGATTTAATGTGAAAACCAAATTTGGAAAAAACCACCAGTAACATGCTACCAATTTTCACTCTTTTGAAGTGAGTTCTATGAGGAGAAAACCTTGTTAAAAGTTACAAAACACACTATTAAATGTGACCTTTTTAAAGGATTTAATCACCCTATTAGGAGTGCCCTTGTTAGAGGGATTTAGAACATTCCATTATAATGTCACCTTGATTAAAGGACTTAAAAATGACTCTTAGGTCAACCTTGATTAAATGATTTCAAAACTGATACAATGATTAAAAAGTAATAACAGGTTGATCTGATAAATACAACTCACTTTGCAAATATAGATCACAAATTCAATTCAACAAATGACACATTAATTTTCCTCCATTATCATCTCCATCATTGATTCACTTGGCACCCCTTGAAGTAATCACTCTTCACCTCAACTCTCCACTATTTAGCCTTCTACTCAAGTTTACCAATCAATAACATCAACAACTACTCCAACCTTGTAAAAATAGCCCTTATGAATCCTTAAATAGGTAGTTATGATCTTTTACCATGTAAACATCATTATTGATCTTAGGGTTTGGTCAGATTCACTGAATCCTTCCATCTTTTCATTTCATCCTTTCTCTTCTAGAAATTTCTCAAAACTTCTCTTTGAATCCACGCCTAGAAATGCTCAAACATAGTTTGTTATGTATTAAATGCTCTAGGTCACCCATCCTTATCTTTAAAACTTTTTCTATATTCCAAGATTTCAATTGTGTCATTTGGAAATTAAGATTTCCTCATAAACTGTCAAATAATGTCACTCAACCAACACTGGGTTTTGAAGCTTGGTCATGACTATACTACTCAGTTGATACTAACTATTTTTTTTAGGATACATTCTGATAGTCAATATTGATGTTCAATCAACACTATATTCTTCTTAGCTTATATTGTCACTTGGTCAACCCTAGCATCACTTGGTATATACTTCTAGTTCCTTAATCTTCTGCTCTTTTCTTGGTCAAGCCTATGCATTTGGTCTTCTATTAATAACATCTTCTATGCTTCAATGCAACTATCTTATCCATTGAACTTATGATTAAACAATCACATTATCTTATCAAGGTCTAACTAATCAAGTGACTATTGTAGTTTTACACAACTCAACCTTTCCTTTAGGTCCATTTGTTATCTCTTCTTCTCAAATCCTCTTCATCAATCATCTTGATATAACACTCTACTCAAATAGAAACTGCCTTACCAATAAGGTTTGACATTGATGACAACATAAAAATTATTCCAATTATAGTTTCTAATAGGACTATTATGACCTATGACAAAGAAGGTACTTACAAAGTCAAGTATCCCTTTACAACCCCTTCCTAACTTGACACCATTGCAATAGAATTGATATACATACTGTGTAATTTCCACCTTGTGAGAGAGGACCTTCGTTGTATGAGAAAGGTGTCAAGGGTTTTGTGGTGACCTTTTGACACATTTTCCTATTGCTAATGGGAATCCCCTTTATTTTCTTACAGGTTCAATCATTTAGGCATAGTTTTTGTTTTAGTGGTAGTTATTTTGGCTTCTAATCCTCTCCATGGGAAGTAAGAAATCAATCAAGCCTTGGTCTTAGATTCATGAAAAAATGATAGTAGGATTTTGTGAGGCTTCAAGATTTAAGATAAGTTTCCAAGAACATGTGCCAAGAGAGAAGGTTATTTCACACATGAGTGATGCCACTTTGTTTTGATGATCAACATTGAATAAGTCATGAAGGTGAAAGGGAATGAGAAAGATGAAGCAATCTGAGAATATAAGCCATCACAATTCAACTTCAAATTCAAATTAGAAATGCTATGTGGAAGTCAAAGTTTGATTAGATAAGTGGGGAGGAACTGGAATTTTCTAAGTCCTTAGTTGAGAAATGTAAGAAATTCAAGTAAGTGCATGTGAAACAAGAGAAAAAAATTCTAAGTTCCAACTCCTAGATTAAACTCCAACCAATGGTTTTCTCCTTTCCAAATTCTTTGTGAAATTCTAACCCCCTTTTCTATCCATTTCAAGCTTGTAAGTGAATTTATGACCTCATCAAAGAGATATTTTCAATTTATAAGTAAAATTTGGACCCATGTATTGTGCGTTTCCAACCCCCCTTCCAATTTATTATCCCCTTGAGAGTGCATTTCCACCTTGTTTGTGAAAATCCAACTTCCCTTCTCATGCATTTCTACCTCCATCACTAAAATCCACACAAGATGTATAGAGGAAAATTGCAAGATTCAAGTGGTTTGAGATTTGTTAGAAGTTGTAATCTTTCCTTGGTGTATTTATAAACCAAGGTTAGAACTCCTTTCTTTATTGTTGTAATATATTAGGATATAAGCCAAGGTATCCTAATATATTTCTTTTTTGTCCTTTTTCCACTACATCTTATTTTGTCATCTAGTGGAATATGTGAGGATAAATATTTATTGTAATTTCAAATTTTAGATTATTCCTCCTTAAGAGGAATCTCACACTTGGCCTCACACACTTATGAATGGTGGCATTCATAGACATGGGAGTTACATTATAAATCCTCTCTCTCATCTCTATTTAAGAGATGACCCTCTTCTCTCATTCAACAATGAGGTTTCTTCCTCTTCTCAATTATTGTATGAGCAATTGCTCTCTTGCTCTCTCTCTCTTTCTTCTTAGGCTTTTCATGCCTCATTCATAACATCACAAGGGGTTTTCTTTTCTTTCCCCTTTCCTAATATCTTGTCTCATGGCGTTGGAGCTTGAAGCTTTCTCTCTCCTATTTTATGGTAATATCTTTTCATGCATTTACTCACTTAGATTCTTTCTTGGTATTGCTTATTTACAGATTATTGCTTGTACGAAATAATAATATTGAGCAAGGAACGAGAAACAATCCAAGTAAGTTAAGTGTGAAACAATGTTACCATAAGATAAGAAAACTCCAAGAGCATACACCAAGATGGTTCAACAATGGAGACAAGGATTTATAAGGGGAAAGCAAAGAAAACCCCTTGTGAGTATTATGAATGAAGGCAAATGCCTAGAGAAGAGAGAGAGAGAGTGTTGGAGCAAAGTAGCTCAATACAATAACATCAAGTGCTAAGAGTGAAGAAGAAAGAAGGAGGAGCATCTCTTATATAGAGATGAGAAAGGAGTTGCATTTGTAACTCCCATTTCTATGAATGCCACATTCATAATAGGTGTGTGCAAAGTGTCACAATCCTCTTAAGGAGGATAAACTAAATAAAGAAATAAACAAGAGTTGTCCTTACATGTGGAATAAAGGACAAATAATGACATGTCCTCCACATGTGTACAAGAGGAAAAACTATATTTAGGGACCCTTGGAATATCCCAGTTAATATATCCAAGGAAAGATTAACCTTTCTAACAATAACATCACAAGGGGTTTTCTTTGCTTTCCCCTTTCCAAATATCTTGTCTCATGGTGTTGGAGCTTGAAGCTTTCTCTCTCCTATTTTATGGTAATATCTTTTCATGCATTTACTCACTTAGATTCTTTCCTAGTATTGCTTATTTACAGATTTCTTTTTCCATTTCTAACATGGTATCAGAGCTAGGTTAATCTTTGTTTTGAGTGTTTGCATGAAGGTACGATTCGAAGGAGACTCTTGAGAGAGATTTCACTAATTTTTTTTTAATCTTGTTAAGTTGGAAGAAATTGAAGTTTTTTTGGATTTGGCTGGTTTACCGCCAAACCCGTTTAACTTCTGTTTGCTCTAATTTGTGTAGGTTACTTCTTATTTTCTATTAGTTTTCATCTAACCCTATTTGGAAGGCTTGTTCTTTTTTTTGCAGTATCATTTTGTTACATTAATTTTTATTTGAAATGTTCAAATATATATGCTAGTTTTTGATGGGTTACAACCTGTCATAACTAAACAATGTTGAAACTTGTTAATGCATGTTGAAACTTGAATCAAGATAATGGAAGCATTAAAAGATAACTATTTTTTGATCAAAATTGAATAAAGAGGAGGACTTAAATAATCAATTTTTTAAAAAAGAAATCATATCACACTTTCTCATTTCCAGTTCTAAGCTAGAAATTTTATTTCTTTGAAGAGTATTTTAATAATTTTTTAAAATCAAATTTATAAGTTAAGGAATTTTAATAATTTATTTCAATTATTATCTTGATCTACAATGTCTCTAAAGTTGTCACCAATATAACATTGCAAAATTAGGATGAAAGATCAAAATTGATTGGAGTAAGTATGATAATATTTTGTTACTTGGGAAGGTAAGTAATGCTTCTTCTATATCTTGTACTTGCACTTATTTATTTTCTATACTTTCTAATATTCATGTTTGTTCAATATTTATATATTTTAGAAGGGACATGTCCCTACACATCTCTACATGAAGCATGTCTCATCCAACTCATAGGTGCCATTTTATAACATACACTCATTTCATAACATACGTACTACTGTTGGTAATCATAGTCAATGAGATGATAGAATGATTTTATGCAATGCCTAATATATAGTCAATATTAAATATATGAAAGACAACAAACATGATATGAACACGCAGATTCTATCAATTACAATTAATCAATAATCAGTATTAATCTTACTCAAAATTAAGTTGATACATAATATTAATACAAGTTAAAATATATGAAATGATTAGTAATTATTTATTAACAATATATCTATACATAGACATATTACACACACACGTGTGTGTAATTACATAAGTGTTATCTAAATAATTATTAATCATGTATCTTATTAACAACACTCATAATAATTTTGAGTAGGACATAAATAGTGCATAGATAATGAGTGCTTCAATGTTCAATTCATCAATTTGACTAATCCAACTAATGATGGTTATTATGAATAGGCATTGCCCCAAGACCTTGCTAGGGGAACTGCCCCTAGAATGTGCAAGGGGTGCTACCCCTTGACCCTATTGGGGGCATTGACTATAGACCCCCACAATGGATGTTGCCCCTTTATCTCATTAGGGGTGTCATCCCTAAACCCCCATTTTATTATTGAAATACACTATAACTTTGAGTTTTCACAATATAAGTAATTATCTAAGATCTACATTCTTCTCATTAGTCTTCCTTGATATTACTTGATGTACACTTTTTGTTTGGAAGATAACTTTTTCTTTTGGGAGGGACAATGTAGTTGGTATAAAATTCCTATGTTGTGTTTGATAATATTGGTTATCTACTAGTTTATCAATATGTTTTTGTACTTATGTGATTAATGTGTATTTATGCATTTGATTAAATTAGATTCTATTTGATGATGTTATAGTATCTTTAAGATTTGTTCAATAATGGGTGCATATATATTTTTTAAAATCCTTTGAAATCTCTAAATTTCAAGGGTTTCCTCATTTTTCTGAGTCATTGTCGAGTCATGAATCAAACCATTCTCATCAATGAAGGGTTAATGGAAGAGAAAAGAAGTGGGAAAATATGAGGTGACTCTTTCAAAGAGAAGCAGTGATAATTAGGGGTTGTGAATCTTTTAAAGGGTGGGAGTTATGAAAGGCTACGACTCTCACAAAGGGGAAAAAAAAATGAAGGGTTATGACTCTCTCAAAATATGTTAATTATATAAGGTTGTGAATCTCAAAGGGAAGAAATGATGGAGGGTTGTCTTGTTACTCTTTAAAAGGATGGAAATTGTAGAAGATTGTGATGGTTGCAATGGATGAACATAATGAAAAGGTGTGACTTTCACTCAAATTGGAAGATATGTAGGGGAGAAGGTCTTAGGAGGACATCCAAGGGAGATCAATTTGGATAATAATATATTATTCTCAAAGAAAAATCAAAAGTGGTGACTTAGTCTTATGAAAGGTAGTGACCCTTTCATCAATAAAGTATAAAAGATAAATAATTCCAAATACTAAGAGATTAGTTATCCACCATCACTCACCAATATATTAGATCAGCCCTCACTCAATCATCACTCATCACTATATGAATTAAAATTTTTATCAATCATCATTCACCAAAATATCAAATTAAAAAGGTAATTCAATCATCCATAGAATATCAATTAATTGGGAATTAAGAAAATATTCTAGTAGTTGGTTCTTGCATCTGTTTATCTCCAAGTCATTTACCAATTAGTGTCAAACATTTAGTTATTTTTAAGGTAGTGTTGGTTGGTCATCATTGTGACCAAGCCATTCTACTAAGGTTGAGAAATGTATTTGATTTGTAGAAATATCATATATGGACTGAGCAGTAGTTACTGCTTAGCAAACCAATGGTTTTTGAGTACTCTAGTATGTATTGAGCTAAGAAAGTATATGAAGAGATAGTTTATATAGAGCAGTGTGAATGCTAAGTGGCAACATATGGATAATAGTCATGGTTGAGCACCAAGAATATCTATGTATGATAAGTACAAAATAGAGTTTATCAGATCAACGAGATGATTAGGAATTGGAAAGAGGAGATCCCCAATCTAGCATCAGAGTACTAAATGAAGGATTAGACACTGATACATTCTAGCAAGTCAATTAGGGTAAATATCTTAACATAGTGGTCTTAATAGGCCTATGTAAATCTCTTAACTAAGTGCTTACTTTGTTGTAAGTTTAAATCCTTTAATCAAGGTCGATTAGATAAGTCTTGTTAACTCTTAGTAGGGTAGTGTTGAGATTATGTGTGTTGCACACATTGCATTATATTTTTATATTGTATTATTTTATTTATTATGTAATGTTGCACCTAGATGGATGTGCAACATGTAGAGATTCCCATGGGACATACTTGATGAGTTGTATTGTAATATTGTGATAATATTTGATGTAATTATTTAATACTGGGGAATAAATAAATAAATTAAATTTACAATATTAAATGCGAGGTCAAGGGGTTAGGTAGCACATGGTTTTAGCACATGGTTTATCTAATACCACTTGATGGTTTTATGAGACTTGATACTATATAAGAATCCACAAGGGTAGTTGTAGAGACAAGACAGAAAGACAAAAGACAACAAAATAAAAGTTGAGTGAGACAAGGCTTGATAAGTTAGCCAAGGGAGAATTTGTGAAGTTTGGAAGCATGGCAAGGGGTGTGTAGATTCATGCTTTTTCACATGGGTTTTTTGGTCATGGATATGACTTTGAAGGCTTCCATGGTCATGTTGCAATGATATTTTTTTGAATAATACATGGTGATTGATGCTTTTGGAGGTTGGGTTTTTCCCTCAATGAGGGTTTCCCATGGTATATCTTGTGTCATATTTTTGTGGGTATGTTGTCTATTCTCTTGCATGTAGATTTTAATTCTATATTTATTTCATATTTATTATGGGTTATGTGAAAAAAATTATTATTTTTTGCATGTTTCCTTACAAGTTGTATCAAAGCTATGGTTGTGTTGTTGTAACCCTAGATTGAATCCATGGGAATGCATGAGAGAATAAAAGTGTAGGCATACTTTAGGTACACTATTTTCAAACTTTTAAAGTCAACCTCATAAAGAGTTTCCCCAAATGTTTATGGTTTTATCTAACCATATTTTTATGAAGTTTTCTAAGGTATTTGACATAGAGGTTCCATGGATTTAGATTTTGACTATTAGAAAATTTAGTTTCGTTGTAAACACATGTTTTGTGAAGATCTATTGTCTATGAAGATTGAATAAAGGTTGAGAAACATAAGAGATGATAGTCCAAAATGTAGATCTAAAATTGGAAGGAAAGCATGTGAACAGATGAATAGAAGAACAAATATATGCCAAGAAAAGAGAAAAATGTTTACTAAAATAGAGAAGTAATTTTCATATTTTCCATTGGAGAAGAAAATGTTTCATTTTTTTCCAAAGTGAAAAGCGTAGCGAAAAACTCATTTTCCTCTACGCCTTTCGCAATCAAAGTTCAATTTTCTGCATGAGGAGAAAAAAGGAAAATTTCAATCCATGATGAAGATATATGGGGTCTAGTATCAAGATCACTCTAGAAAAGTAATTTATGAATCAATCTACATCCAAATTGTGCCCACTACATGGAAGTGGAAAATTGAAGATTAGGTGTGCTTTCCACACTTATAAATGGAATTTCCACCAAGCATAAAATCCATAATAGAGAGATGGAAAAGAGATCATAATTGATTAAATAAAGAATGATAATATCATAATGATTTATCACTTGAATATTTGGACATCAACATGATATTAATTATGAAGTGGAAAGTTCATTTTCCTCCATGCCTTTCGCAGTCAGGTTGGAGTTTTCTGCAAAAGAGAGAAGATAAAAGTCAAATTTTTGCCAAGAATGAATTGGAGTGTTTTATAACCAATGACCCAATAGAAAAGAATAAGTATTAATTATTAATTATTTACAAAGTGTAGCTATTACTATAATTGAAAATTTCACCTACAACAAAGAAGCATAAAACTAAGAACTTGACATGCTTTTTGACCTCCATTCAAGATTTTTTGCCATAGGCATTCTAGAGACTCACTCCCAAAATTTAGTAGAGAATCAAAATGGTAAGAATGAAAGATAACATACTTGCAAATTGAAGACTTCTAGGTTACAGAGCATGTGAAAGAAAAGTGGCTGGAAACTTTATTTTATGAATTCTAATTTTGTAACATTCATATAGACTGGCATTTAGTAGCTCATATCTTTTGACTCAGTGATTATTTTCCTGATTGCTTTGGTCAAAATGAAAAAAATTAGTTTTGAAAAAACATATAAAAAATGAGCTCAATCCAATGGTGGAATAAAAAGATATGTCCCCCAAAACATGATCCATGTTTACTGGTAGCAGTATTTATTTTTTTGTTTGCCCAACAAAGGAAAGATTTTGATCTTGATTTAACATATTTAAATGTCAATTGTTAAACTATAATTTAAATAATTTAATATATATCATTAATAACTTTAAAGTTAATAAGAATATTAGTTTTCAAAAGGAAAAAGATGAGAAATCAAAGAGATAAGAGTCGGTTATATAACTGAAAAGTCATTGGAAGAAACCAAATGGTTGCTGGAGAATGTATTTATTGTAAAAACTTTTTGTTAAAGAAATAATTTTTTTCTTTGAAAATAGTCGAAGAGCTGGAGTAGAGGGGATATAAAATTTTATTTTGGAATTTCACTTTATGGTTTTATTTTCTATTTTGATCTTTGTAATAGATTTGGCATAAGTTGCAAGAAAATAAAATCAGAGCATTGTATTTGTGTGCTGAAAACGAAGAAGGGTTTCATTTTTGAATCTTAGTATTTGAGTGTTATCTTTCTAATTATAATTAATTGAAGAATTAATGTATTCAAGTTTTGAGAACTTTCTTGTATCTTGAGTCAAAAATTTGATCTGTTGTAAATTGGAGAATTTGCATTGATTCCTATCATAGAAATTAGATCAGATTTCTCTTCTTTCTGCATTGCATTTGCATAAGTAGTACTCATATTGCATCACCAATGCCAGGGAGTCATAGGTATTAAGAATTCTTGGAGTTAGTTAGGTTTAGAATTATACTTCACTACCTGAGTTAGTTTTGTTTGGGGCTGGCTTGGTTTTCCTCTTCCATTCTCAGTAAAGAACCTACCTAGTTAGTTTAGGAATTAAACAAATTCATTGCATATCATTCATAAGGGAGCTATACCTTTCAATTCAGAGAAAATCTATCAACTCAATGATAGATTATCCAATTGTTGGTAGATGATCATTTCTTTCAAATTTGGGCATTTGGGAGTTTATTGAAAAATAGTAATCTGTTTACCAACAAAAAGAAAGGGCAAGATATATGGGTTTTTTAGGTTGTTTATTGTAGATCTAAGGGTTTTGGATTTGTTTTTATGATGAGATGTTGGCATATTTTTTGGCATGTGAAATTTTTCCAAAAAGTTTTTTTTGGATGTTTCATTTAAATGAGAGTTTTAGGGGGAAGCTTGTAGAAATGATTTCCTAGGAAAAAAAAAAAGACCTCACCATTGGATCCAGGTTGATTTTTTCATAAATTTTGATATATACTATGCCCTAGCTTGGCCACATTGATAGAAAATAAAAATGTTTTCAATTTCACCTTGTGATGGCTGTCAAATTTAATCTTGTCAAAATTTTTGTCAAAAAAATTGCGGTGAAAGTTATAAAAAGATTGTCTTGGAATTATCATAACTTTCTCTAAGGATATCAGATTTTGGAATTCTTACTATTGTTCTAAAGCTAATTTAGAGAACTACAACTTGGTGTAGCTTAGATTATGTGATTTTTATATTTTTTTAGGTTTTAAGAATCCAAAAGTTAGATGTTGTTTATTTTGAGCACAGACTAGGGCATAACTTGGATATATAGAGTTGGATTTTGGACTTCAAATAGTTGATGGAAGGCTCCTGGAGAAGTCTTTACATTAATTCAAATTTGATGCAATTTTGACATGATTTATTTGGCGATACCTTGATCTGAATGGTTTATGATATATATTGAGGATGGTAACATTGTGAGTTAATGCCATTATATATTTTGGAGATTTGGATTTGATGTCATTGTATACTCAATTAATATTTCATATTGGTCTCATAATGATATAATTATCAATGTTTGGTTTGGATATGTATGATGACTTGTTGGGTCTACAAGTTGTGTAGTGTTTTAAGCGATCTATACTTACAAATTGTTTTTATGGCTTGGACATGGGTTATCTTTTCTCACTGATCTTTCATTATTGATACATATTCAAATTGGTGGCTTGGATTTGGGTTGCCTATGTCCTTAGTCACATGATTTGCTAGCTTTTTCTTTATGTAGAAGGGATGAGATGTTGTTACCATGTAAAATCATGGTGAAGTATTGTGGTTGACTATTTTATGCTGACACATTAAAAAATTTGAGAGTTAGATGTTTAGTTCATGGATGTGATCATGCTGCCATGGATTTTGGCATGGCATGATTAGATATATAGGTACTTTATTGGTTCTCGATGGTTTGGATTCCTGATTTGGTTATGGTAGTATATCTTCTTGGTTGAGGATCATGGTTATTTAGTTTCTTTTGAGGAGCTCATGATGTACACTTTGAGTCCTTTGATGGTTTGATACCTTGGTTGATTCTCATAGATAGAGGATGGTTTTTTCATCATGATGTCATGGATATCTTGGATACATAATTTAGTGGCAATTTGTGATAGTGATGAGGTGGCAGTGTAAGATTAGTTCCTGGTTTGGTTTGTATCTTCTTGGTTTGGAGATCTTGGTTTCACTTAGTATTGATGCTTTGGCTATGTATGTGTAGACCTGAAGGATATTCATGGAGGAGATAGATTTTATGATACCACAGGTGACTTAGTACCATTATTGAGTGGGAGTTGTTAGCATTGATATATTTATTGAGTGTTTACATATATTTGAGGTTTGTCTTAGATCCTATTGCTACAGAAGTGTCTTTGATATTTGTATGGTGCACTTGTTATCTTCATGGTGTGTGGAGATGGTTACATCTTGAGGACTCATGGGGTTCTTGGTTAAGGTGTGGTTTATGATTTCATTTGAAATTCTATCTTTGGTACTAGGATGATTTCATTATTATGTCATGGTATACTCTCGATACACATTTAGAGTTTTGACATATGGCATGTTCATATGGAGCATGCTATCTCTTTGGTTGAGATGGTTTAGATCATGTTTTCATATATTTTTTTTCTTAAGGCCACGGTTGGAACTTTGACATTGATCATTTTCTTAATACTTCATGATATTACTATGTTGCATTTGGAGTTGGCATGGGTTGATTGGTTACAGGTGCTCATGGATAATTAGAGATGACGGTAATGATGAAAATTCACCTAGATTAGAGAAGTATTTGTTGAGACAATTGATATTTTTAGAAGGAAGTACAATGGACATTCACCTGGTATGGACTTGAAAGGAGATTGTTTTTAGATGAGTCTTGGTTAGAGAATTGGATATCTTGATGAATATTCTCATTCCCCACTCTTGGTCTACTTGGTGGTTTACTACTTGAGAGGTACAACCCATTGTTTCTATAAGATGCATAATGTTTATGCTTATCCTTCATGGATATGGATCTTGAACTATGTTACATGTGAGTTAGTTCTAGAGGGTTCATTTGAGAGATGGATTAGCATTGGTTATCTCCATGTACACATGATGTTTCTATGTTGGTTAATTTTGGGAGATGGTTTTGTATTGGAAATGTTCCTTCATGAGTAGAAAGATGTGTATCTTGCTTTATCAATGCTTCTTCTTGGGCTAGTTCCTTCTATAATACTTCCATGTGTGGGGTTAACACAGACTTTATGCTGATCAAAGTGGATCTAATATTTGCATCTTTTGCTTGTAGCTTGACAAGCCTACTCTGTGTCAACATCAATCTTTGAAAATGTAATTGGCTAGCTATAGGAGATACTTGTAATGAACTTCTAGTTGATTTCAACTCTCCTTGCAACTTTTCAATCGTCTGTTGAGTCTCTTGGATAAAGTTATCAACATCACATAATTTTGTGTACAGAGAATAAATTTTCCCTAAAACTATCTTCACATCATCTATCTTACTTGCTAAATCAACTTGACTAACTGTAATGGCACTAGATATCTTATCCATAACTTTGGTCTAAAACCTCTTCTTAGACAATTCAAGAAATTTTACATTGGTCTCTATATCTTCATCTTTTATTTTTTCAACTATATGTACAAGTTTCTCAATAATAGGTTTATTTACAAAATAATCTAAAATATCAAATGCATCTACAAAAATATCTTTAATATCATGAAGCACCTATTTTTGTTTGTGCTCATGTCTCAAAATTTCTTCCCTTGACTTCCTTTGAAGTGCCTTGTAAAGAATTACCATTTCTTCAAGTGTGATTGTTGTGGGATCAAATTGTGGCAAAACAATCACCTCATCTAAACTCACATCATCATAAGATATAGTCTCAACACTTGGCAGGGTATTGGTACTCAACCTTGCTATCTACAATGGTGTTTCTTGTGAACTCAACCTTTGAAAAGTCTGGCTACTAGAAATAGGTGTAGAGACTAGTAAAGTGACTAGTGTCTATATAGCTACTTGTTCCTCTATTCCAACAGTCATCTTATCCCCTTCCTATTCCCATGTTGTTCTTTACTATGTTTTAGTGGGGAAAATATTGGGTTTTCTTCCTCATAATTTCTCTTATCACTTCCCTCTTCATCAACTTCCATAATAGCTGGTAATCTTGGACTTAGTAGAGTTGACAGTGATGTAATAGGTGGTACTATCTCCTTCTCTTTCATCTTAATGAAATTTTTTTCCATTAAAGTTGGTGCTTGATTTAGCTCTTCTTTTGGTTCAAGAGTTACACTTTGATCTGTGGTCCTTTCTTGTGACTTATTTTCTTTCTCCTTAGCAACAATGGATATCACTGATGATATGTCCTATTGTTGCTCATTTCTAGTGGATGCAATTTCAACTTTTTGAGATTCATCAATCCTCACCAATATGGGGTTTGAGAATGGGATTGTTGTATTAGTGGATTCTAGTTGCAGTTTTCTTATATCCTCCTCACTTAATTGATTTACATTGTGAGTAGAGTTGTCTAGTATGTCTTTAATGGTTATAGACTTTTGCTATGCATGTGGGTGATTGGTTCTCGACACTTGAGTATCCTGTGGATCCTGTTGCTCTTCTTTAGCTATTTTAACCTTTTTTGTTACATCTTATTTCTCCTCCACTGTACCTTCTTTTTTTGTTTCATATTTTTTAGTTTCTCCCTCTTCTTTCTCTCCTTTCTCTTCTATAACTTTTGTGGATAACCCATAGATAAATTTCCATAGCAATGTGCTTTGGGTTACCACCTCTTCTACTTGTTTCTTCAAAATATGAAATGCTATATATTCAGGGGAAATTTACCTTTGTGTTTCTTCATTTCCTTTGCAATCATTTTCTTATCCAAAGTAGGCATGACTTGGGCTAGTGTAGCCTCTTTGATTTGTCTTTTAGTTGTTAAACTAAACTACCACTTACGTGCAACTCCATCATATAGGATTTTTGGTATAGAGTTAGAAATCTCTAGTGGAGTGGTCTTGAATGTTACCATCATATCATATATGGTCTCTTCTAAATTATTCTTATCTACAATCCCTAGCTTATCAAAATCTATATGTGAAAGCCTAGATAAATCTGCATTTGATTTTACATTTTCACATAGATTATCAATATCAGATGAAGGGTTGTGGCTTACCACTTTGAATTGACTATTATCATCTAATTCAATATTCTCCTCATTTGATTCCTCTTGAGGTTTATATGTCCTCCTCAATTAGTTAGTAGGATTTATTGGCTCTGTTGTGGTAGTTCCTCTTTTTCCTTTGGCCTTTTTTTCTTCTTTCTCCTTTGTAGTGGCAACCCTTATGATTGACCTTGTCAAAGGTGTAGTTGGCTTCTATTGTGACTTCTTCATAGTCTTCTTTGTTTTGTCCACTACCTTTTGTTGTGCTTTTCTCTTTTTTTCAATTTCCTTGGGTGCTTCCTTGACTTCTTCCTTGACACCCTCTACATCAACATCTTTATCTTCTCCTAATCTTTTTGTAAGTACAAGGGGTGCATGACCTTATTTTTCTCCTCCTCCTTCTTCTTCTTATTCTAATTCTTCTTCTTCTTCATCATCTCCTTCACAAAATTTTTCTTTTAATTTCTTTACCATTTTATTCTTCTTTTTGATGATTGATATAGTTTGAAAGTTAATTGTAACTCTAGATTTTGCCTCATCATAATTCCCAAAGGATGAAACATCCTTATCAATCTCTTCTACTAGTAATGTAGTAATAGCTACTAAGGCTTCATCAACATTAATTTCATATGGCAAGGGTCTCAACCATCTTACCCTTGGAATTGCTACCTGTACATATGTATAGTTGACATCAACTAGGAAACATATATCATTATAATGTTGTTCCACTAGTGACATATGAATTCTTAACCTTTTCTTCATAGAGTTCTTAAAACCCTCAAAATAATTGCTCATTACTAACTCAAAATTCTCTCAAATTTGTTCAATAAATTATGCTATCTGTTGTGTAACTAACCCGTTGGTCTTCCAAACAACTTTGCAAAATATAGGAAAAGTATTTTGCACATAAAAGAATATGCAAATGATCAATGAATAAACCATACATGAGACACTTTGAGCCTTCCTGATAACTTCCAAATTTTTTAAAAGCTGTTAAACTTGTAGCTTGACTAAGTTGTCGAAGTGATCTCTCTTTAGAATTTTGTAACCCAGGTTGACTGCCACGCAAGATACATTGTTTAATCAACTTGATTGAAAGAAATTGTGTGTAATCACTCTTACTTCAAATGCTACCATGGGATCTATGATTGTGTCAATTTACATTCCTCATTTGTTCCACACGATTCCAATGTTCTTCTCAATAACCTCTCTTGCATCACTTTGTAATGTCTTCAATCGGGCTAGGGTTGAATACCTTGTCACACAGTGAATAATTCTCTTAGAAATAATGATAGATCCATTCTCTAGCCATAAATTATTATCATGTATCTAACTCAAAACATCTTTATTCACTCAGTTTTGAAAAACTAAGGAAAATCTAGGGTACACACTAACCCATTGCACTCTATGATCTTATTTTCCTCTTTCAATACTCTATTTTCACATAGCTTATGATAGATATCTCTAATCTCCATATCATCTACTTGTTACAAACTAGGGTTTTCATTGCACCAAAAGATTGACTTGTCAATGCCTGATACAACCACTAGACTTATAGAACACAGGATGTGGTTAAACCATGTCAAAAATCCCAAAGGGGAATGTTGGTGGTTAGTCCAACAATCCTCCCTTAGTGTTACTCGAGGATATTCAAACCTATGACCAAGCTCTAATACCACTTGTTACAAACTAGGGCTGTCGTTGCACCAAAAGATCAACCTATCAATGCCCAATAAAACCACTAGACTTATAGAACATAGGATGTGGTTAAACCATGTGACAAATCCTAAAGGGAAACATTGGCAGTTATTCCAACACTACTTCTCCTACTTTGTAAGTATAACAAAATCGTACATCGTGGATCATTAAAACTTTTGGTGGTATTATAGATAACGCACCAGATGGATCTCCTTTATACACAATCTCAAGAATTTCATGGAATGGGGGTTATTTCACATCATTAATAACCAATTGCACATTGAAAACTTCCTTCCTCTCTTTCCTAGGTATTGCTAAATAACTAGCTACCATATTGACTCTCCAAGATTTTTAAAACATTAAATAGTCTAGCTTGACACAAGCTAAATACCTCTTAAATCCACTAAATGATGTCAAGTTGTAGTAGAATCCACTTTGCAAATGCTTGAATCTAATTTCTCAAATCACCTTCATGCTCTTCAAAATCTGGTAGGTGCAAATGAGTCAAGAATTGACTATATAACCCTTCAAATTATGCATTTATTGCTTAGTGCTTATATAGTTGTAAGGCTAGCTAACAAAAGATTTTCAACATGCTTGACTAACATAGTGAGCTCGATTATCACTACCATATCTTCATAACTTAGAAGCAACTATAATTCTTTCCATGCTTTGGAACAACATAGAAAATAATGTAATGATAGAATAATTCTCACTTTTAACTCCTTCATTACATCTTAATTCATGAATATATAATCCTTTCAAATATTAGATATTTGGAATTGATGCATAATATTATATTTCAAATATCAGTTCCACACAGTTTTGATTTCCTAGTTGAGGGTAATGTGATCACTTGATCCATTGGATAAAGTGAGCTCATATGGACTTGATGTGCTACAATCATCTTTCTTTTCCATGTCTTGTTCATCTACAACCTTACCTTCTTAGCATCTACCTTACCTTCACCTTTGCTAAATTCATTGCTCTATGTAGGTGACCAAGTTGGATAGTTTCTTCTTACATGGTTAGTCTTAAGACAACTAAATCATAAAATCTAATTCAACCATCTATTATATTTACCTTTGAAGTGTTTCCTAATGAAATTTTTAGGGATATGACCATATTCTTAAAAATAGTGATAACTATACCTTGTGTTGTAATCCCAATCATAAGAATTTCCATTATGGTGTACCTTTGTCTATTTTTTTGATGTCCACTTGGGCTTAGATCTGAATTCATATGTCTTGTATCCATACTTCTTATAGTTGCAACAATAACCTTCAAATCTTTCAGTGTTGGTGGTCTTGGTCCGGCATTCATGTGCTTGATATACTTTCTTCTTGTAGTTATGATAATATCTCTTGAATTTCAAATTAGGGCTTTGATTTCCAATGTTGCTCCTATAGACATTTGTTGTGTGACCCAATTTTCCATAGCGATGACAAGTGGGCTTAATATTCTTTCCCTTATTATTCCTTTGTTCACCACTTCTAGATGATTCTCCTTATTTAGTAGTAGAATATTCCAAACTAGTAGTGTCATTGTTTTACCTTGGTGCATTCATTAGTTTTTAAAAATACTATATAATTTCACTAGTCTTGTTAAGCTTTTCCTTCTTGGTCTTCAATTCATTTAGCAATAGAATTCTTTTTGTTTCCAAAGTTGTAATCTCAATGTCTTTCCTATTCAGTTTTTGATTTGCAATCATTAGCTCATTTATCATATCAAATTGAATGCTTGACAATCAATGAAAATATAATAACTTCTCCTCAAGTCTATTGGCCAATAGTCTTTTGTCTTCTTTGATCATGGCTCTATCTTCTTCAGATTTCTTTTCTAGTTTAGTTGTCTCAAACAACAACATTGATAGAGTTTCTTGTTCTATTTTAGATGCTTGACTTCTTCACTTAGGGCTCCATTCTTTTCCATTATATCTGCAATTTATACATAGAAATCTTTTGATTCTCTATCCTTGAATAATCTAATAGTGTCTACTTCTTGATATTGAGTGTCATTTTGTTGAATAACCAATTCCTTTCTTCTTTTTAATGAATGTTAGAGTTCATCTCTTGCCTCCTTGAGTTGATGTAAGGCAAGTTGTATTTTGTGAGGCCTCACCCCAACCCATCATAGCATAGATACTATATTTTTATTTTGTGACTTAGGATGGTATATCTTGACATATATTTTGATACTTGATGGACAATAAATTTTGCTACTTATCAGATGATATTTACCTTGTGATTTTCCATTATGATATGTATTAGGACTTAATTGGCATAGTTGATTAATTAATGAATGTTTAATTAGTAATTCATTTTTATGACAAAATGGAATTATGTTGTGATTCAAATGCTAAATTGATCTTGTTAGGAAAATCAGTAATATGTAGATTTTTGAGGTTTAATGATTAAATGTTTTACAAGAAAATGATAGCAAATAGGAAGTCAATTATCAAATGTGTTATATGTGAATTATAGAATAACAAAAATTATCATGTATCTTTACTATCATATGTATTTATATGTGACTTTTCATTGGATTACTAATGCTCAAGTTTAGTGTTCAGGAAAGGAACCATGGAAGATAATACGGAAGCAAGGTATAAACACATGTTAATAAGATTTGTAAACCTTATTGTGATGTCTTTATTTTGTAATGTGAGATGTATGTCTGTAGTATGTAGATTCAGAACATGTCATGTGTGATGTATAGTGAATTTTGTGTATGTCACTTGACATTTGTACTTGTTACATGAAAATGACATGTTCTCTAAAGATGGATCATGTAACCACCTTATCTCAAGTTAAATTCCTTGATTAAGAATTAGACTTATTACCTTGATTTAGTAAGGAAAACAAAGGTTACCCCCAGAGGAAATTTGAATTTGGACTCTACCTAGCATTGTGGGGGCCAAAAAGTAGCTCTAAGATGAATTTGTGATGAAAATAAATGCTACCCATGATAATACTTTAAGTTAGGGGGCTAATAATGACCACCAGGGTACCTAGAAGACCTAGGAGATCCCAAAAAGAATGTAGTTTATATTGAATCCGAAAATTGGAGTCTTATATAGAGGCATGGCCAACTTAGAAACCCATGTACTCACTCTCTAACTTTAGAGACATTTAGGGTTTGAAGGAAGAGGATAAGGATCTCAACAACAACTTTCATTTTCCATTGCTTGGAGTGAGGTTGGTATCCATGATCCATGATGTTTATTCATTGTATTATAGATTTGATATGGTGTTTCTTCATTACATTGTAGATTTGATATGGTGTTTCTTCATTGCATTGCAGATTGTTACGGTATAGGTGTGGTTTTGTGAAGAATCTTGTTGTATGTGTGTTGAATGGAGAAGTTTTATGTGATTTCTTCCTTGAATCTTATTTTGTTCATGTTGTTTGTTTGTGTAAAATGAGTTTTAAGCATTTGTCACCCTTGAGAGGGAAGAGATTCTTGGGTGAAGGGGTTATTTGGGCTCATCCATGTAGTTGAGTAACTCTCCCATGTGTGGAGACAATTTTGATGTGTTTCAATGGAGTATGGACTTCATGATTACTTGCATTCTTCAGAGGTATAAGAAGGTGTATGAAGAGGGAAGATATTATTAAGACTTAAAAGGGCATGTTACTTATAGGAATATGTAAATATATGAGATTCATGGATTTGAAATTCTCCTCATGAAGAGAGCCCACCTTCACCCTATATCTTGATTCTATTATTGAATCTATGTGCGAGCCTTTGAATGGGATGTATTGTGTTGTGTTGAGTTGTTTTGTCATGGTTATGCATAATATGTGAATGTGAAGGTGTGAAACCATTTGTAACTTGTTTCCCCAAGCTTGGTGGGTGGCCTCTTTGAGACCTAGGATGGGAGGTGAGCCTCCATGGTTCCTCATTTTTGTCTCTCTTTTTTAGGTTTTAATAATTTTGGAAACTTGGAGCTCATGTAATCCTTTCTTTTGCATGGGAGAAGAAGACACTATTGTATTTGTATTGAATAGAGGGAAAATCCATCTTGTTATGTGATCATATTGTATTGTAAGAGTGTTACCTTTTTTCTATTTCATTTGTTAATAGAGAGGTTGTGATACATCTATGCATTGTGAGAAAGTGTTTCCATTGTGCAAATCTTGATATACTAATTTCACCACCCTATGTACATGTTTGATGAATGGGTCATATGTAAGATTATGAGGGACATGAAAGAGGATTTCATTGTGTTGATATTGTTGTTTCATTTTCCTAAACATGAATGTATTGAATAAAAGAATTGAGTATCATTGATGGCACTAGTAGGATGAAAGAAAAAATGTCTCTTGTCAATCCATTATTCTCCAATCTCAAAGATACAATAAATGCATTTTATGTTCAAACTTGATTCATAAATATGAATGTAAATTAGGAAATTCCTTAGTTTATGTATTCATATTTAGTTTTAGTCATGAAATGGATGTCAACAAAGTAAATTGAATACTTGATGTTCATAGAATTACCAACAAAAAAAGATTTCATTTATGTTCATATTAGAGGATCTTGCAATTAGATTTTATTAGTATTATGTTAGTTGTTTTGTGTAATACTTTAGATTACTAGATTTAATAGGTATTGTAATGCATTATACAATGTTCAATTTCATCAACTCAAGTATAAGCAATTATAGAGAAAGCATGGAAAAAAACTAGGCAAAAGTTTAACTTCAAAAGAAGCATGTAGGTGCATATTTACTTGCTAGAAAATGTATGGCAACTCAAATTGAATTTCTTCCCAAAAACAAAGTCAATAGAATAATAATTTTAGAATAAAATAAGTATATTTTACCTCTAGCAATATAAAATATATAACTCAACCACTATAATAATGATGGCTACCCAAGAAGTATATATATATATATGAAAGTATAGTTGTGGGAAAGTACCCTGTCAACCAATCATTAATAAATACAACTAAAAAATATATATATTTATTCCCCCATCCTAGGAGGTGACCTGGCCATCAATCATGTCAGGGGTGCATGAAAAGAATTTTTATTTTTTTAAATTTGCAAGTTGGGGGGGGGGGAGAAAAGGACAAACCTTTCCCCTCCTTTCCTTCTTGGTAGCGTTACTCATTTAAGGGGGGGCAGGCATTTAATGTGGGTAGCTTAGGAAGCATGCATTCCTTCCTCCTCCTTCCTATGTGGGAAGGGAGAGGAAAGGGGGGCATTGGGAAGTGGGTAGAGGGTAGGTTTGTAGGGTATGGGGAATAGAGTTTGTAGGCTAGTTTAGGTTTGTTTTTAAATTTTTTTTTTTAATGGGTGGGATTTAAGGTAAGAATAGTTAATAATTAGGGATACAGGTAAAAATTAGAATGTTAGTAATAAGGTTAAAAGGGGCTTGAAATAGTAATGAGAAGGGGTAGGGGCATGTGCAGTTTATGATTAAGCGTAGATGTTAGAATAAAGAAAATTGTTAATATTAAATTTAATAGGCTTAAATCATGTTTTAAGGTTAATAGAATATGTTTAGAAAGGTATGTGCTAATATTAGAATTATATATTTTGTATGAGTCATATGTAATAAAGATTTAGTTGTAATTAAACTTAGAGGGAGTTAGAATTATAGTCGATACAATTAAAATTAGAGTGGTATGTATAATATAATTTTAAAATAATAGTACAAATAATAAATAATTAAAATAAGATAAATAAAAGGGCAGTAATCATAATAATGATATTTGAATAAGTATTCCAATAGATAATCTATATAATATCAAATTACATACATGAAACTAAACAAAACAGAAAATTTGTGGTGATTTTACCTTGTGGGTTTTTTGGGCATGACATTTTGGTATCAGAGCACTAGTTTCGACACTAGGAGGCTAACCAATTACATCTAACCTATGAACTACAACTTTTTGTAGGATGCCGGTAGTCACCTACAATGGTCATCAGAGGGCCACAGGTCCTAGAGCAAACCCAACAGGCCAAGAGGGGGCATGACAGGATGTGGGAGGAACCCCACTGGGGAAATGTCCAAATCTTGATCAAGTTTTGAATGCCATCAATAATCTTATTGGGGTAGCGTAATAGAGATTTCCACCTATCATTCCATAGTCAAGACAATAGGGTTTAGAGGGGGGTATGAGGTTGATATTAGGGAGAGAAGTAGGAGTCCCCCACCTAGACTTGCAGAGCATCAGGGGGAAGCATTAGTACACCAGATAGAGCCACCTCCTACATTAGAGCGAGCACTAGTGAGAGCACTCAGAGATATTGGGGATGAGATTAGGGAGTTACTATGGCTCCAACCATCCATATTTACTAGTACCACAAATGGCATACGTGTAAAGGCATGGCTACAAAATTTGCAAAGGTGTTTTGGATTGTGTAACTATGGGAGCAATTTGAAGGCATGACTAGCCATACACTTGTTATGAGAGGATGCCTCCAACTGGTGGAAGTAGGAGGAGACTATAGGGGGAGTAGTCATAAAGACACTCACATGGCAGTCATTTGTAGATTGATTCAGAGATAGATATTTGTTAGAGAATTTTAGATAGAGGTAGCTTGAGGAGTTCCATGATCTTCAGCAGAGGGGTCTCATGGTGGCCTAGTATGAGAGAAAGCTCTTGGAGCTACTCCCTTATGTGGAGTACATGAGAGATGAGAAGCTATACATCCATCAGTTCATTAAGGGCCTTAACTTATCTCTCCAGAGATTAGTGCGGCTGGCATTTCCTACCACTTTCAGAGAGGTGGTTGAGATGATATTGGTTGTCAAAGACATTTTTACTAGATAGGAATCTCGAGATAAGTCCCATAACTAAAATTCTTCCTAGCAACCAACATAGCAAAAACCCTCATTGAAGGGTAACCAGAGCCACTTGGCAGGGTCCTCAAAGGCCCTATAGATACAACAAAGAGGCCAACAGGACACTAGACAAAGGTCATCTCAGGGTTATCAGGGCTCTTAGCCCAAACATTGGCAGTCACAGGGCCCTAGGCATGATTAGAGGCCACATACCTAATATACATAGCTAGCTAGGACTCAATAGTCCTCTAGGGGAGGCTTTAGTGGATCTACTAAGATCGAGGGTAGTGGTATGGGTCATATTGCGAGAGAGTGTCCACAGGGTCCCATAGCAGGCAATCAACATGGACCCACCTCAGAGCCTATAGTAGGTGATATGGGTAGATCCCACAAGGTGTTTGCAGTTGTTGATAACCACCAGGCTAAGAATCAAGCCATAGTAATTGAGGCTACAAGTATGATTATAGGATATGAGGTTACTATACTATTTGACTCTCAAGCTATAGATTCTTTTATATACCCTTTTCTAGTAGAGTGATATAGGCTAGTGGCAGCTAGAAAAGACATTGACTGGGAGGCTAAGTTAGCTTCAGGGGCTAGGGTGTCCGTTGATTCCTTGATCCATGAGTGTTTGATTTAGATTAGAGACATGTTCACCACATTAGACTTGTGTATTACTCCCTCGGGTTCTTATGATGTAGTCCTTGGCATGGATTGGCTTTGTGCCCATAGCGCAAAGATGGATTATAGATAGAAGAGGATTGAGTGTGTAGATGATCATGGTACATGTAGGGTGATTTTAGGAGTTTAGAGACCAGTATCCCTTTGTATGATTTCCACCATGTAGCTTAAGAGGTCACTAGTAAATTTGGACCCAATTTTTGACCAAGGTTTGTCGCTATTTTTCTCATTGAAATTTTGACCAAATTACAAGTTGGTCAAAATTTTGACAAATAAATTGCAGGTTGGTCAATGTTTTGATGAATGTATTTGTCAAAATTTCAACCAACCTTCAATTTGTTCAAAATTTTGACAAGAAAAATAGTGACTAACCTTGGTTGAAAATTTGGTCCCAATGTACTAGTGGGTGCATGCAGAAGGGTTGTCAGTTGTTTGCTATCACCATTAGTGATAAAGAGGAGGATGTAGGGGAAGAACCCTCTCTTGATGACTATCCAATATTATAGTAGTTTGTGGATGTGTTTCCATTAGGGCTTCCTAGTATGCCACCACTGAGGGCAGTTGATTTCCATATTAATCTCGTGCTAGGAGCTGAACTTGTATCTAGAGCACCCTATAGGATGACCGCCCATGAGCTCAATGAGCTTAAGATTTAGCTAGCAGAACTTTTGGAGAAGGGGCATACCCAACCTAGTGTCTCACCTTGGGGAGCACTGGTGATCTTTGTTAAGAAGAAGGATGGATCACTCAGATTGTGTATTGATTACCAAAAATTGAGAAAGGTAACTGTCAAGAATTGATACCCACTACCTAGGATTGATGACCTATTTGATTAGTTACAAGGTGCTTGAGTATTCTCCAAAATATATTTGAAGTCAAAGTACCATCAATTGCACATCATGGAAAGTGACATCCACAAGACTACATTCTGTACAAGATATGGTCACTATGAGTTCACAATGGTACCTTTTGGTCTCACGAATGCCCCAGTTGCATTTATGAGCCTCATGAATGGAGTATTCTACACATTCCTATATAAGTTTGTAGTAGTGTTCCTAAATGATATATTGGTCTATTCTTGTGATGAGAAGGAACATGAAGAGGACCTACGATAAGTATTGCAGTTGTTAAGGGTGAATTAGCTTTATGGTAGCTTGTCGAAGTGTGCCTTTTTCAGATGGGAAATGCATTATTTAGGTCATGTGATATCAGGTAATGGGATCTTAGTGGAGCCATCCAAGATCTAAGCCATCATAGATTAGCTAGCACCTACCAATGTCATAGAGGTTAGAAGTTTTATAAGATTAGTAGGATACTATAGGTAGTTTGTGGTAGGTTTCTCTAGGGTAGCTTACCCTATTATCTCTTTGCAGAGAAAGGGAAAGAAGTTTGAGTGGATAAAAAAGTGTGAGAAGGCCTTTCAAAAGCTCAAGAGGGCACTCATTAGTGCACTAATTTTAGTAGTACCTGACCCCTCATTGGACTTTGTAGTATGCACAGATGCTTCCTTGGATGGAATTGGAGCTATTATTATGCAAGAGGGTTGAGCCATAGCTTATGAGTCTAGGAAACTCAAGGCTCATGAGCTCAATTACCCTACTCATGATCTCAAGCTCATGGTAGTGGTCCATGCATTGGCACAATGGCATCATTTCCTTCTAGGGAAACAATTTGAACTTCATTCAAATCACCAAAGCTTGTAGTATATTTTCACACAACCAAATCTTAATGCTAGACAAAGGATATGGATGGAGTTCCTATGTGAATATGATTTTGATGTGCATTACATTAGGGGTAAGGAGAATGTAATGGTGGATGCCTTGAGTAGATGACATCATGAGCTCGCTTCCATGGTTATAGGAAAATATTTGAAGGAGTGTATTATATACCACCTACCAAAGGATGAATTATATGTAGAATTTTGTTAGGTAGTCCACTCCCAGAGACCTCTTGAGGGTAAATTTGTTGATTATTCATTGGATTCTAAAGAATTATTATGACATAAAAGGCACATCTATGTACCCTCCATAGGTGACTTGCATGAGTTCAATATTTTAAAGGCTCATTAAGCACCTTATGCAGTGCATCCTATAGTTAATAAAATCCATACTAACTTAAGACAACTATATCATTGGCCAGGTATGAGGATGTAGATTGCTAATATTGTAGCTAGATGTCTTGAGTGTCAGAGGGTTAAGGCAAAACATGGACATCTAGGTAGACACTTGTAGCCCCATGAGATATCTAAGTGGAAGTGGGACACTATTTTCATGGATTTCATTGTGGGTCTTCTAATGTCTTCTCAGCACCATGATGTAATCATGGTGACAATTGACACCTTGATCAAAGCTGCCCATTGTCAAACTTTATGTCATTCCTTGTAAGATCATCTTAGATAGAGATTTCTTGTTCACATCATCCTTTTGGAGGGAATTATAGGTAGCATTGAGCACCAGGCTCAACTTTAGCACCACTTATCATCCTTAGATAGATGGATAGATAGAGAGGGTTAATCAGATTTTAGAGGATATGTTGCAGATGTATGTGATGGATAACAAGGTTAAGTGGGAAGAATACTTGCATCTTTCCAAGTTTTCCTACAATAATGGGCATCATTCTTCCATTGGTATGCCACCCTACCAATCCTTGTATGGAAGGCCCTATAGGACACCCTTGAGTTGGTATATGATCGAGGATAGAGTATCCATTGGACCACAATTGGTCAAGGACATGGAACAATAGGTGACACAAATTAGGAAATGACTCAGAGGGGCCCAAGATAGATAGAAAAAGTATGCAGATGCCAAGAGGGTAGATAAAGAGTACATGGTGGGTGACAAAGTATTCTTGAGGGTGCAACCTCATAAGAGTCCAATCCATTATGGAAAGGGCTCTAAGTTGGCACCTTGTTTTGTTGGACCATTTGAGATTTTGGAGCAGATAGGACTAGTTTCCTATTGTCTAGCCCTGCCACCTAGCTTTTCATGTATCCACAATGTATTTCATGTTTCTATATTGTGGAAGTATATTTATGATGAGTCTCATCTCATAGATTGGGATGCCTTGCAGGTGGAGTCAGATGGACATATAGCCTTGGAGCCCATTTGCATATTGGCTCAGCAAACCCTCTCACTTCTAGGGAGAGAGCTGAACTAGGTTAGAGTCTAGTGTGACTTTTATGATGAGGTCACAACATCATGAGAGGATACAACATAAATGAGAGCATAGTAACCCTATCTTTTTGATGAACTCCAGGAAGAAGTTCATGCCTGGGGGGAGGATGTGGGGCCTCACCCTGACCCATCATAGCATAGATACTATATTTTTATTTTGTGATTTAGGATGAGATATCTTGACATATATTTTGATACTTGATGGACATTAAATTTTTCTACTTATTAGATGATAATTACCTTGTGATTTTCCATTATGATATGTATTAGGACTTAATTGGAATAGTCGATGAATTAATGAATACTTCATTTTTATGATAAAAAATAGAATTATATTGTGATTCAAATGCTTAAATTGATCTTGTTAGGAAAGTCAGTAATATGCAGATTTTTGAGATTTAATGATTAAATGTTTTATAAGAAAATGACGGGGAATAGGAAGTTAATTATGAAATGTGTTATATGTGAATTGTAGAATAATAAAAATTATCATGTATCTTTACTTTCATATGTATTATATATGTGAATTTTTATTGGATTACTAATGATTGAGTTTAGTGTACAGGAAAGGAACCATGGAAACATAATGGGGAAACAAGGTATAAACACATGTTAGTATGACATTGCCAAGGTGAATCTTTATAACATTCATAAACCTCATTGTGATGTGTTTATTTTGTAATGTGATATGTATGTGTGTAGTGTGTATTTCATGAGTAGATTCAGAACATGTCATGTGTGATCTATAGTGAATTTTGTGCATGTCACTTGACACTTGTACTTATTATGTGAAAATGACATGTTCTCTTAAGACTGATCATGTAGCCACTTTATCTCAAGTTAAATTCCTTAATTAAGAATTAGACTTATTACCTTGATTAAGTAAGGGAAACAAAGGTTAACCCCCATAGAAAATTTGAATTTGGACTCTACCTAGCATTGTGAGAGCCAAACAGTAGCTCTAAGGTGAATTTTTGATGGAAATAAACCCTACCCATGATAATATTTTAAGTTAGGGGGCTAATAGTGACCACTAGGGTACCTAGAAGACCTAGGAGACTCCAAAAAGCATGCATTTTATATTGAATCCAAAAATGAGAGTCTTATATAGAGGCATGGCCAACTTAGAAACCCACTTACCCACTCTCTAACTTTAGAGACATTTAGGGTTTGAAGGAAGAGGATAAGGAGCTCTACATGAAATTTCATTTGCCATTGCTTGGAGTGAGGTTGGTATTCATGATCCATGGTGTTTCTTCATTGCATTGTAGATTGTTATGGTGTAGATGTGGTTTTGTGAAGAATCTTGTTGCATGTGTGTTGAATGTGAGAAGTTTGATGTGATTTCTTCCTTGAATCTTGTTTTGTTCATGTTGTTTGTTTGTGTAAAATGGGTGTGAAGCATCACTCACCCTTGGGAGGGAAGAGATGCTTGGGTGAAGGGGTTAGTTGGGCTCACCCATGTAGTTGAGAAAATCTCCCACATGTGGAGATGATTCTAATGTGTTTCAATGGAGTATGGACTTCATGATTACTTGCATTCTTAGTAGGTATAAGGAGGTGTATGAAGAGGGAAGATATTGTTAAGCCTTAAAAGGGCATGTTACTTATGGGAATAAGTGAATATATGAGATTCATGGATTTGAAATTCTCCTCATGGAGAGAGCCCACCTTCACCCTATATCTTGATTCTATTGTTGAATCTATGTGCAAGCCTTTGAATGGGATGTATTGTGTTGTCAAGGTTATGCATAATATGTAAATGCGAAGGTGTGCAACCATTTGTGCCTTATTTTTCCAAGCTCGGTGGGTGGGCTCTTTAAGGCCTAGGATGGGAGGTGAGCCTCCATGGTTCCCCATTTTTGTCTCTCTTTTGCAAGTTTTACTTGATAATTTTGGAAACTTGTGTATATGAGAAATATGTTAGCAAGTAATACTAATCTATTAAAAAAACAAAGCATTAACTAGCATAAAAGACATAACATATATGAGAGACAAAGTGAAATCCTCAAATAAGAATATGAGCCATGGAATGGCTCTCCCAATGAGGATAGTCACTTGATTTAGGGATGAGTCTAATGGATTAGTTTGGGATGTATGCTCAAGCTTCAAACTAGCTTCAATGGAGATTTTTGGGATTTTTTCGTGTGGATGCATGCAAAAGTATGGATTTGGCTTCAAAATGGCATTATAACTTTACTTGATGGATTGTGATTGAAATGGATTGGGAGAGGATTCCTTAAATAGGCAAGAGGTTTGAGGGATGGAGGGCTAAGATGGAAGGAAAGATGAAAGCTTAAGGAGGGCTAGGATGCACTCAAAAGGGAGCACATGGATTGTGCTTGTTTAGCACCAATCAGGGAGTGACACATGCCACAAGGTGAGTGGATGGAGGAAAGGGGAAGGATGAGTCAACAAAGGAGGCTCAAAGGATAATATCTTCATAAAGACCCTTCATTATGGCTTGTAAGAGCTTGTAAGAGTCTTGTAAGAGTCTTTATGGCTTTTGTAAGAGCATTCATTGTTGGGTGGTTGGGATATTTTGAGGGGAGTTGAGATTGTTGACTTTCTTTGGCTTAAGAAAGTCTTAAGCTTGTTTAGAGAATGTGACAACATTAGGGGGTGGATTAGGATTGGGTTTTGGATTAGATTAGGCTTGTTAGAGATTTTCAAGTGGATGGCATTCATGAGGGTGGGTGAGTTAGTGACTAAGCTTAGTTAGTATGAGTGGGTGGGGTGGATTAGGCTAAAAAGAGGGTTTAGGAATAAGTTAGGGGCTATTAGATTTGAGGGTTTTATTTATCAAATAGATTTATTTAATAAATGGGGATTTTGGATTTAGATAGAAGAATAGGATTTAATTGATAAATAATAGGTTATTTGATTTATCAATTAGGACTATAGATGATTAATTAAATTAATCAGCTAGGGGATGGCAAAGGATTAATTAAATAAGCATTTAATTAATGATGCCTTTTGAGATGGCTAAATAGGATTATCAAAGTGGTGTAATCAAATTTAGGTGTCTACAACTTGGAGCTCATGTAATCCTTTCTTTTGCATGGGAGAAGAAGACACTATTGTATTTGTATTGAATAGAGGGAAACTCCATCTTGTTATGTGATAATATTGTGTTATAAGAGTGTTACCTTTGTTCTATTTCATTTGTCAATAGAGAGGGTTTGAGACATCTATGCATTATGAGAAAGTGTTTCCATTGTGCAAATTTTGATATATTGATTTCAACACTCCATGTACATGTTTGATGAATGTGTTGTATGTAAGCTTGTGAGGGACATGAAAGAGGATTTCATTGTGTTGATATTAATGTTTCATTTTCCTGAACATGAATGTATTGAATAAAATAATTGAGTATCATTGATGGCACTAGTATGATGAAAGAAAAATTATCTCTTGTCAATCCATTATCCTCCAATCTCAAAGATATAATAAATGCATTTTATGTTCAAAATTGATTCATACATATGGATGGGTGGCTTAGGAAGCACCCCTCCCTTCCTCTTCCTTACCACGTGGGAAGAGAGAGGAAAGGGGGGTGTTGGGAAGTGGGTAGGGGGTAGGTTTGTAGGGTATGGGGAATAGAGTTTGTAGGTTAGTTTAGGTTTTTTTTAAATTTTTTTTTTTTTATGGGTGAGATTTAAAGGTAAGAATAGTTAATAATTAGGGAAATAGGTATAAATTAGAATGTTAGTAATAAGGTTAAAAAGGGGCTTGAAATAGTAATGAGAAGGGGTAGCGGCATGTGTAGTTTAGGATTAAGGGTAGATGTTAGAATAAAGAAAATTGTTAATATTAAATTTAATAGGCGTAAATCATGTTTCAAGGTTAATAGAGTATATATTTAGAAAGGTATGTGCTAATATTAGAATTAGATTTTTTCTATGAGTCATATGTAATAAAGATTTAGTTGCAATTAAACTTAGAGGGAGTTAGAATTATAGTTGATACAATTAAAATTAGAGTGGTATGTATAATATAATTTTAAAACAATAGTACAAATAATAAATAATTAAAATAAGATAAATAAAACGGCAGTAGTCATAATAAAAACATTTGAATAAGTATTCCAATAGATAATCTATATAATATCAAATTACATACATGAAACCAAACAAAAATAAAAAATTGTGGTGATTTTTCCTTGTAGGTTTTTTGGGGATGACATATTTCAATCTTATGTTTCTCAATAGTTTTTCCCAATTTGTAGACTTCCATCTTCAAGATCTTACCTCCAAAGCTATCCAACGTTCCTTTCTTGAGAACAAAGCTTTGAAACTAAATTTTGGAAATGCTAATAAGTAACCATGCATCACATCCAAAGCATAATGTAAATCAAAAAATAATAGAAAAGATTTTGGTTCAACAAAAACCCTCCAAGGAGAAGGTAAAATTGGGGTGGGGATGATGCCCACAAATCTTCACTACTATAGTTGTAAAGTGTGGCCTATTATGGCTACAAAGTTTTGATCATGAACTCTTATCTATCATACTAGAGGTCTTCCCTATTGAAGGCTTACAAGGCTATTAGGTCTCACCTTGACTAAAAGATTTCAAACTCACAATTAAGTAAGCACTCAATTAAGAGATTTACAAAAGTCTGTTAGGACTACTCTGTTAAGAGATTTATTTTGTAACACTTGCTAGAATGATTCAAAACCTGATCTTTCAGTTACCACCTTGTTTCTTGATGTTATATCTCCTCTTTATTTGAACCTTGATCCTCCTTATCAAATATGTCTTTTCTATCCTTTCATTGCTTCACTCTATTCTCCTTGAACTAATTCTGCAATGTATAACTCTATCATAGCCATCTATGCCACCATGAATGCCCTCTGAACACTTAGTATTCATCTCCTCATGCATGGATAAAATTATTTATTGTTTATCTCCTTAAATAGGCATTGGTGGAGATGAGTTAGGTCATAATCAATGACCATGGTTGATCCATATTGTTGCCTAAGTATTCCCTTAATCTAATTGGATGCATGCATTACATAGGGATTTATAATATAATTGGATCCTTATCTCTAGAGATCAAAAAATAGTGTTTATGTCAGCTAAAAATGGTTTACATAGAAGTTTGTGCCATCTATGTCAAAGATTGTTCACTCAACATCAATAGGCTCTGATGCTTAGCCTTCACTATGCTCGATATGTTGATACTTGACTTTTGTATAACTTGGCACTTACTATTAATTGACACATAAATCACTTGGCATGTACTGACTACTCATCACTAGAGTGACTCAGCACATATTGACTACTCAACACCTACTAGTGCTTGATACTGATTATTCATATTACTTGACATGTATTGTCTAGAGGTTTATGCTTGGCATATACTATACACCTGGCCTAAACTATTCTTTGCTAGATAATGAATAAGTGTTTTGACACTGCCCTGTCAAAACCAAAATGAGATCAACAATCTCCCCCTTTTAAATAAGTAGAAAAACACTTTGTCATTGAATATACATACTTATCTCATGCATAAGTTAGACAATATTATTATCTGTGCTCAACTTCAATACAAAATTTCAAAAGCCTCAAAATTTGAAAAAATGATGTCATTACCTTAACATATTACTCCCCCTAAGTAAATACATCATGTCATTGCTATGACTCCCCATGAGTCGATATTTTCCTTGACAAAATTTCTTCAAAAATTTTAAAACCAAAATCTTCAATATTCCCCCTTTTTGAAACTTATGTCATTTGGGTGGTACACTTATAGTGTCTTTGTCCAAAAATGGCTTGTGTATTTCCATAATGATTTTCAAAGCTGCATCCAAATTATCACTTATTGCATCTAATGTTTGAATCCAAATTTCTAGTCTGGTAACCATATCAACTAAGCCTTCATGAGTAGAAAGATGTATATCCTACTTAATCAATGCTTCCTCTTGGGCTAGTTCCTTTTGTAACACTTCCATGTGTGGGGTCAACATGGACTGTCTACTAATCAGAGTGGATATGATATTTGCATCTTTTTCTTGTAGCTCAATAAACCTACTCTATTCTAGCATCAATATTTGAAAATGTAATTGGCTAGTTGCAAGAGATACCTATACTAAATTTCCAGTTGATTTCAACTCTCCTTGCAACTTGTCAATCACTTATTTAGTCTCTTGGGTAAAGATATCAACATCACATAGTTTTGTGTATAGAGAATAAATGTTTCCCAAAACTATCTTCACACCCTCTTTCTTAGTTGATAAATCAACTTGAGTAAATGAAATGGCATTAGATATGTTATCCATAACTTTAGTGTGAAAACTCTTCTTAGAACATTCAAGAAATTTTACATTGGTCTGTATATCTTCATCTTTTATTTTGTCAACTATATGTACAATTTGCTCAATAATAGGTTTATTTGTAAAAGAATCTGAAATATCAAATCCATCTACAAAAATATCTTTAATATCATGAAGCATCTATTTTTTTGTTTGTGCTCACATCTAAAAATTTCTTGCCTTGACTTCCTTTGGAGTGTCTCATTTCCTCAAGTGTGATTGTGGTGGGATCAAACTATGGAAAAACAATCACCTCATCTAAGCTCACAACATCATAAGATGTAGTCTCAACACTTAGTGGGGTACTGGTACTCAATCTTGCTATCTACAATTTGTGTTACTTGTGAACTCAGCCTCTAAAGAGTTTGGCTACTAGAAATAGGTGTAGAGACTAGTAAAGTGACCACTATCTGTATAGCTACCTGTTGCTCTATTCCAGTAGTCATCTTATCCTCTTCCTACTTTTCATTCCCTTGTTCTCCTTTACTATTTTTTAGTGGGGCAACTATTGGGTTTTCTTCCTTATCATTTCTCTCTTCATCAACTTCCACAATAGCTAGTAATATTGGAGTTAGTAGAGTTGGTAGCGATGTAACAGGTGATAATGCCTCTTTCTCTTTCATCTTAATGAAAATTTTGGCATTAAAGATGTTTATGTTTTATCTCTTCTTTCTGTTCAAGAGTTACACTTTGATTTGTGGTTCTTTCTTGTGGCTCATTTTCTTTCTCCTTAGCAACAATGGATGATACTAATGATATGTCCTACTATTTCTCATTTCTAGTGGATGCAATCTCAACTTTCTAATATTCATCAATCCTCACTAGTATGGGGTTTGAGCATGAGATTGTTGTATTGGTGGATTCCATTTGAAATTTCCTTATATCCTCCTCACTTAATGGATTTAGATTTTAAGTGGATTTTTCTGGTATGTCTTCAATGGTTACAATATCTTTCTCTACATGTGGAGGACTGGTGCTCCAAAATTGAGCAAGCTATGTATTCTATTGCTCTTCTTCAATTGTGTTAACCTTTTCTATTCCATCTTTTTTCTCCTCCACTATACCTTCCATTTTTGTTTCATCTCTTTTAGTTTCTCCCTCTTATTTCTCTCCTTTCTTCTCTACAACTTTTGTGGATAACCCATAGATAACTTTCCATGGCAATGTGCTCTAGGTTATCGCCTCTTCTACTTTTTCTTCAAAATATGAAATGCTCTATATTTAGGGAGAATTTTACTTTGTATTTCTCCATTTCCTTTACAATCCTTTGCTTATCCGAGTAAGGCATGACTTGGGCTAGCGTAGCCTCTCTTATTTGTCTTTTAGTTGTTAAACTAAACTACCGTTGTTGCTCAACTCTACCATATAGGATTTTGGGTATAGATTTAACAATATCTAGTGGAGTGGTCTTGAATGTTTCCATTATATTATATATGGACTCTTCAAAATTATTGTTATCTACATTCCCTATCTTATCAAAATATATATGTGAAAAGCTAGATAAATGTGCATTTGAGTTTACATTTTCATATAGATTATCAATATCAGACAAAGGGTTATGGCTTACTAGTTTGAATTGACTATTGCCATCTAATTCAGTCTCCTCCTCATCTGATTTCTCTTGAGGTTTGTACATCCTCCTCAATTTCTTAGTAGGATTTCTCGGTTCTACTATGGTAATTTCTCTTTTTTCCTTTGGCCTTTAATTATTCTTTCACCTTTGTAGTGGTAGCCCCTGTACTTGACCTTGTCAAAGGTGCAACTAGATTTTGTTGTGACTTTTTCATAGTCTTCTTTGGTTTGTCCACTGCCTTTTTATGTGCTTTTCTCTTTTTCTTAGTTACCTTGGGTGCTTCCTTGACTTCTTCTTCCTCAACACCCTCTATATCAACATCTTTATCTTCTCCCAATTCTTTTTTCTAATGACTGAGCTATTCTATAAGTTAATTATAATTCTGGATTTCACCTCATCATAATTACTAAAGGATGTGGCATTCTTATCAATCTCTTCTACCAATAATGTAGTAATAACCACTGAGGCCTAATAAACATTAATTTCATATGGTAAGGGTCTCAACCATCTTACCCTTGGAATTTCTTCATGTACATTTATATAGTCGACATCAAGTATGAAACATATATTATTATAATGTTTTTCCCCTAGTAACATAAGAATTCTTAACCTTTGCTTCATATATTTCTTAAAATCCTCAAAATAACTAGTCATTACTAACTCAAAATTCTCTCCAAGTTGTTTAATAAATAATGTTATCTATTGTGTAACTAACCTATTAGTCTTTCAAACAACTTTTCCAAATGTAGGAAAAGTATTTTGCACAGAAAAGAATATGCAAATGATCAATGAACCAAACATATATGAGGAACTTTTATCCTTCTTGATAGCTTCCAAAATTTTTGAATTTTTTTGAAGGTGTAGCTTAGTTAAGTCATAGGAGTACTCTCTCTTTACAATTTTTTAACCTAGGTCGACTAAAATGTAGGATACACTATTTAGTTAGCTTGATTGAAAGAAATTGTGTGCAATCACTCTTACTACAAATGCTATGATGGGATATGTGATTGTGTTAATTGACATCCCTCATTTGTTCCAAATAACTCCAATGTTCTTTTTAATAACCTATTTTGCATCACTCCACAATGTCTTTAGTTGGTCTAGGGTTAGATACTATGTCACCTTGTGAATAATCCTCTTCGAAATACTAATAGGTCAATTCTCTAGCCATAACTGATTATCATGTATCTAGCCAAAATGATCTTTATCCACTTAGTTTTGAAAACTTGAGGAAAATCTAGGGTATGTGTTAAGCCGTTACACTCTATGATCTTATTTTCCTCCTCTAATACTCCATTTTCACATAGCTTATGATAGATATCTTTTATTTATATATCACCTACTTCTCCTACTTTGCAGGTATAACAACATCATACATCCTGGATCATTAAACCTTTTGGTGGTATCATAGATAATGCACTAGATGGATCTCCTTTATACGTGATATCAAGAATTGTATGGAATGGGGGTTGTATCACATCATTAATAATCAATTACACATTCAAAACTTTCTTCCCCTCTCTCCTAGGTGCTGTTGAAGAACTAACTGCCATATTGACTCTCTAGGGTTTGCCGAAGATGAAACAATGTAACTCAACAAAAGCTAAATTCCTTTTAAATCCATTGAATGATGTTGAGTTGTAGTAGAATCTAGTTTTAAAATGCTTGAATCTCCTTTTGAAAATTTCCTTTTTGCTCATCAAACTCTAGTAGGTGTAAATGAGTAAAAAAATTGACTATATAACCCTTCAAATTTTGCATTTATTGCTAAGTTCTTATAAAAATGTAAGCTCGACTAACATAGGATTCTCAACATGCTTAGCTAACATAGTGAGATCAACTATTAATACCATATCCCCATAAATTAGCAACAACTATAATTCTTTCCATGCTTAGAAACAACATAATAATAGAATAACTCTCACTTCTAACTCCTTCATTGTATCTTAATTCATGCATATATAATCCTTTTAGATCTTAGACATTTGGAATTGATGGATAATATTATATTTCAAATATCAGTTCCACACATACCTTTGATTTCCTAGGTAAGGGTGATGTGATCACCTGATCCATTGGATAAAGTGAGCTCATCTAGAGTTGATGTGCTGTAATTTTCTTTCTTTTTCCATGTCTTGTTCATCTACAACCTTACCTTCTTAGAATCTACTTTAGTTTTACCTTTTTTGAATTCATTGCTTGGTGTAGGTGACTGAGTTGGATAGTTTCTGATTGCATGGATGGTCTTAAAACAACTAAAGCATACAATCTCATTCAACCATTTATGGTAATTACTTCTAAAGTGTGTCCTAATGCAATTTTTGGGGATATGACCATATTCTCGGCAATAGTGATAACTGTACCTTGTGTTGTAATCTCAATCATAAGAATTTCTATTATGGTGTAACTTTGTCTTTTTGTTTGATGTTCACTTGGGCTTAAATCTACATTCATATGGCTTGTGACCATACTTCTAGAAATTGTAACAGTAACCTTTAAATGTCTAAGTTTTGGTGGTCTTGGTCCTCCATTCATGTGCATGATGTCCTTGCTTGTTGTAGTTATGAAAATGTCCCTTGAATTTCTGATTAGTGTTTTGATTTCCAATGTTGCTCCTGTAGACATTTGCTTTTTGACCCAATTTTCCATAGTGATGAAAAATGGGCTTGATATTCTCTCTTTTTGTTCCTTTATTCACCACTTCTAGATGACAACATGGATCAATTGAATCAGCAAAGTGAGTAGAATCTTTATAGGCAAAAGGGTAAAGTAGGACTTGGATACAAAAAAGAAGTTGAATCCTCCAAACAAGGTGCTCAAAGGAATCAAAGACCTACTTGTAATCACTGTGGTAAGATAGGTCATACATAAAACAAATATTGGAGCAATAGAAAGGAAAAATTCAATGGAAAATGGTACAATTGCAGTCAACATGGTCATAAAGCTAATGAATGCAAGGAGAAACCAAAATTTGAAGGCAAATATCACAAATGGAAGAAACAAGGTCACAAGGCATCTAAATGTAGATCTAAACCATTCAATCTAGCTGAACAATTTGTAAAGGCAATATTTGGTTGGGACTACAATACTTGGTGTAGATGTCATTACTGTGGAGAATATGGACACATTGGCATAAACTATGCAAGGCATCACTTGAGAAGAAATGACACTACAATAAGATATTATACATGTATTGAACTTGATCATATCACTAAGAATTGCAGGAATATAGGTAGAGTTGATTATGATAAGAAAGAAAAAGCTAATAACATCAGGAAGAAGATTAGAGTGATTAGCATTCAAGTGATCTTGAATAGAGTTTGCAATGAAGTTTTGAAGAAGTTTTTCTCATCTTATCAAGTGATCATGGCATCCACTAGTAGTAGCAACAAGGCAAAGAAAGGATCAGAGATGTTGGTGCTAGGCATTGAGTGGAAGGCTCTAAACTTCAAATTGGTACTAGCAATTGCAGAATCACTCAATCCCAATGTAGCTTAGTTACAAATTCCATAAAAGGTACTCCTTATAAATGATATTTGTACTCATTTCAAATGTGTTGTGCAAGAATTGGAACCCTAGAAATGGAAAGTGCCCTAGGTGAACTTTGTATGGACAAAACCCTTAAGCCTGAGCATAAACATCTAGAGGAGAAAGGCCTGACCCACATTCCACACCTGCCAAGAAACTTTTAGATAAAATAGATTAGGTATATTTTGAGCCAAGTGCATAACGTTAAGATGTTTTTAGAGCAGCCAATCTTGATAATGAAGAAGATGATTCATAGAATCACAGGTCTCCCTATGCTTAACAAGGTCATTGCCACTAAAACCCTAGGTCAGGATGAGCTACAAAAGAAAACCCTAGCTGAGTGGGATGGTAGAGGACTAATGATTAGAAATGTATCTAATGTGGAACTCAAGTTTGGCATTCATATCATTGCACATAAGATATACAACTCGAGTTGACTAAATAATGTTCCGTGTGAGGCTATGGACCTAGCATACCTAGCATACAAGGTTGTAAAGAAGAATTTGGAATTTGATTTAATAGATTTAATATCGAAATAGCTAAACAAGAACATGGAAAGCATCAGGACATTGAAGAATAACCCATGTAAATTTGGTTCTTTGTTGACTTGTTTATTCTTTTATGTTCAAAAATTTTTCCCCTCCAAAGGATAAGTGGTATGGAGAAAGGACACCCCAAATTTGTATTAGATTAATGAGTTTATTGCAAAAATGGGTGAGAATTTTGACAGTATAATGGATAATTATTTTGAAGTTTTTAAGGAAAGGATGAACAACAGGTTTTGAATTCCACCAAAATTAGTTGTAGACTACAAGGATGATGTTTCTTTCATGGTTGACTATGACAGAGTATACATTTAGGCAGTAAGGCCTAGAATAGTATGGGTGAAACCTCTTCCCTATGAGGTCAATATTGATGAAACAAAGGAGATAATTGAAGCCTTGGTGAATGAGCCTATAGATCCAAAGGTACCTATCTTTGGAACATATGAGGAAGCAAAAGCCAGAATAGAGCTTGAGATCAAGCTCCCATAGGTAGTAAACAAAAGTAAGAGGAGGATATCTAAACTAAAAATTGAAAATGACACTCTTATGCTTACCAAGGGAAAAGGTGAAGATGAAGAAGAATATGAGGATGAAGAACAAGAATCAGAAAAGGAGGAAGAGCTTGTAAGAAAGAAAGGCAAGGTGATTATCACCAAGCCACCCAAGGCCTCTATAACTATATTTACAAGAAGATCCAAGAAGAAAGGAGGTAGTGAAGTTGTGTTTAGTAAGCCCCCTCTCACCTTACAGGAAAGATTGAAGCAATTAGAAGAAGGTGTAGGTATTAAAAATTTCAAAGCTTTAAAGTATGAAACCAAAACTGATGCAAATTAAGGAGCTAAAACTAAAAAAAATGGGAAAATGGAAATATTCCCTAGATCAAATTGCCCCTCAAATTTCCAATGAGTTATTAGCAAGGTTGAAGCCAAGATGAGAATCATCTATGAAAATTGCAAAGGATAAATATGAAAAATCTTTGAGACAGTTGCTATTGAGTCTTACCAATGCTAAGGTTAAGGAAGCAATGAAGAAAAATGAAGATAAGATGATGATGAGATTTCATACTTGTTTGATTTTGGTGAAAGATATTGAGCATGTAGTCAAGGATGCTACATCCATGTGGAAAAATGTTTATCATATGTACAAACCTAGTGAAAATACAGTGGAAATCAATGATGATGATAGTGACAAGGATGAAGATAGTGAATAAGATAATACAACTTGTGTCACTATTGATGCTGGGGATTATCAAGTGTTGATGAAGGATGGTGAAGAAGAGAAAGAGGAAGAAGCTAAAGAGGAAGATAGGGAAGAAGAAGAAGAAGAAAATGATCTAGTTAGGATAGCTATAGAAGTTATAGCCTCCCTTCCTCACTCTCCACCAAAAACTACTACATCATCTGGCATGGAGACAACTTTAGTAAGTGTGACTGTGACCACAACAGATACATCATCTTCTCAATCACTCTTTTCTCCCTCTTAGCTCTAGGTATCACTAATGGAAGTGTCTACCACTTCATCCATCAAGCTGCAACCCTCCTCTTCTTTAGCTCCCCAGTCAGGGACATCAGCAGTAAGTGCAACATCTAGTTCTACAATTTTGTGTACTTCAATTTTGCATATTCCAGTAAATGCTCCTATTGTTTGTACTTCTATCAGTGTTCCACCTATAATTACATCAATTTTGGGTAGCACATTAGTTTTGGATTCTTTTAGCACTCTTGTTAGTATTCCATCAGTAAGCATCGTACAAGTTTTCACTAAAAGCCCTACTATTTCTACCACTTTTTCTGTCTCAAAGTCCAAAGTAGTAATGTCAAAATTTGAACTAAGGAAACCACTTAAAATATTGATTACTGGAAAATAAATTGAGAAAGATATTGATTTGGACAAAGAAATTGAGATACCCAAGTTGGATTTTGATAAAGCTACTATGAAACAAATGAGATTTGTCAGCCAACTTCTTGAACAGAAGACTAGACAAAAGTAGTTAAGAGAAGAAAGGGACAGAGAATTCTAAATCATAGAGAGTGCAAAGAATATCTTGACAAAAGCTATAGGCATGGATTTTGATTCATCTCAACATATTTTGTTACAGTTAGAAGAAGCAATAAATAAATTCAATGAGGACTCTACTGGCCAAGAAAAGTTGATAGAAAAAGCTAAGAAAAAGTTTGACAATAAAGTGCTTGAGCACATTTCTATTCATCAGGTAGAGCTTTCCTCAATTTTGGCTAATCTTGAAAATTCTTTCACAAATGTAACATCTCTTTTTACCAAGCTATGTGATGTTACCAAGTACACAAAGGAAATAAAGGGAAAATTGAATAAGATAGATGAGGATCTAAAGGCCAGTGCTCAAAAGTTGTAGCTTGACCCTAGTTCAAGCTCTACACATCACATGAGGGTCAGATTCCTATTAGATATGTAGGTAGAGTTGTTGAGAGAGGAAGCAAGGATTAGGTCTACACTTATAGATATCCAAAACAAGATCCTTCCAATCATGGACACAATGCTCAAGCATATTTCCTATTCAAACACATTGATCCATGATAAAAATTTTTTTAATTGCAAATCATATGATTGAACTCTCAACAGAAGTCCAAGTGGCACTCCATACCTGCAAAATTTTGCAAGAAAACTGGGATAAAACATTAGCTCTTATTCTCAAGGTACATTATGAGTTTCTCTCACATTTTAGTGTCTCTATATAAGTATGTTGTGTATAAATTTTTGGCATTATTGTCAAAAAGGGGGAGAGACATATGTACAGAATAATAGGGGGAGAGACTTGTGCATAATAATAATGAGGGAGAAATTAAGAAGAGATATTTGTATATACACTTTGTATGTACATTGTATAGGGGAGATATGTGCAAATGTATATATAGCAGAATTACAAAGACAAATTTTGAAAAATAAAAAATCAAAATCAGCATGACACTATACATAAGTTTTGGCTAATAAGTGTTTTTGTCACTAATGCCAAATGGGGAGATTGTTGGCATTAATTTATGTATTGTCATTAGTGACAACACTTATTTATAATTCTATATGGTTACTAAGTTCATCATTCAGTCTCTAGTGTTTGCCAAGCAATTCAGTGGTTACCAAGTTTCACAATTCACATCGAGCATTCCAGAGGTTACTAAGTGAAAATAGGTAGTGTGAAGTTCAATAGTTATCGTCAAGAAATTTAGTCCTTACCAAGCTTCATAGTGTCTATCAAGTCATCAGTTCTTGTGATGTGAAGCCATTGCTAACCGAGTAATGAATGAGTAGAGTTTACCAAGTGCAAGCAGGGTAAACTTGGTATTCAATTTCTACTGAGTTATACTATATCTACTGAGTCTCAAATGTTCACTAAGTTCAAAGACATGTTGAGTGATTAGTATTGACCGAGCCTCTACTTCTACTGAATGCATGATGATGTCGAGTATCAAAAGGTCACTAAATTAACTTTCAGAACCCGAGTTTCTACATTTGGGCCAACTCAGTAATATCGGTGTTAACTTGTGTTTTGGCCAACCTTGTAAATATGAGAATTGGGGTGGTATATATGTAATGTATTGTATCATACCCAAGCAATACGAATGAAGTAATTTTTTGAGGACAGTGAATGCGAATGTGAATCAACAATAGAGAAAAGTATACAACAAGGTCAAATTGGGAGGAGTCAAGTTATATCTATCACAAAGAGGTGATCAACATTTCAAGGATCTAAATCAGCAATTAAGTTGTAAGTCAGATCTACTATTTTATCTTAACAAGTGAATTAGCTTCAAATCCTTTGATAGGGTAGACTTAATAGTCTTTTTTTTAAATCTCTTATAACTGTACACTCGAAAGTGTCCCACTCTAAACCCTTCTATCCAAATGATTCCATGAGTTCAGAATGCTTGGATGCTGGCTTAGAGCTCCCTATCCACGAAGTGCAAGAGAGTGTATTTCAAGTTCAAGGGCTCTTAGATGAGCCTTAGAGATACTCTTCTTGCTAGTAAACCATGCAATGGGAGGTTCCAAAGACAAGATGCAAGAATGCAAATGTCCCAAGGAGTTCCTCAAGAATGCAATGCAAATGAAGATTAAGCTAGAGTGGAAATGCGAGATGAAGCTATGCTAGAATATGAATGAGTGTTACAAATACCATTATTTAAACTATGTGAGATTATTACAAGAATGAAAGCTAAACTAACATGCAACTATGCTAAGAATGCCATATGATCTTATGCTAATATGATGAAATGAGAGAATGTAGACAAGGAGTGAGAAGTTCTCCACAAAGCTCCCAAGAAACCTATTAGAAAAACCTATAGCATAACAATATTCAAAAGATGGATGGATCCTTTGAGGGGGAAAGCTCTCTCCCTTTTAAAGTCATATGGACGGTAGAGATCAAGATGAAGATGGTGGATGATCAATGGTGGAATTCAAAAATAGGTGTGATCCATGTGCACACACAAGTGAACCAATAGAATATAAGTTGACTTGTCATATAAGACAAAAGTCTCACAAGCCTTTTCTTTTAATTGTAAAATAGAAAAAGGACTTTATGTGTGCACTTTACGTGGGTTAGAAGAATGGGGTGCTTTATTTAATCAAAAGGGGACATGTTCTTTTAATCAAATAATGAACTTAGGATAGCATAGTCAAACTATAGGTTATAATCAAATAAATTGATTATTAGCAATTTGGCTTAGGTAAGTGATTAAATTAATTTAGCCAAAATTTTGAAAAGGGGGCTAAGAGTCTAGATGACTATTTTTAGGTGATTACATTTTTCCCTCTTTGACTAATGCGTGATCGATCTGGGAACACATTATGCCAAAGAAAATAGAAAGCCAAGTAGGCAGTGATAGATATACATATCTGATTTCAAAGAATGAAATGCAAAAATAGATAGCAAGTCCTGAATACATAGCCTAATAGTGGTAGTACTGAACACTAGGAAGATGATGTTAGGATCCAAAAATAATTCTAACACCTAGCAAAGCGAATAGATCAAGAGCAAGTGATAAGGTCAAACAAATGCTCCTAAGAAATAGATAGCTGTAACAATAAAAAATAGAGTATTTTTGCCCCCTTGAGATCGAAATTGAAATGAGGTAAGAGGAAGTAGAAACTAGCTAGACATGAGAAAATCGAGATATAGCAATGTCTGATATGATAGATAAATTATTAGAACTCAAGAATGACTATTAGAAATTGATGAAATGCCCCAATTTGACAAGAGTTGACCTTGAAGGATATAGCATAAAAATTAGGTCAAATCTAGTAGAAAGATGATTTAGATGTGAAAAGGTGACTAGAAGTACATATGAAGCATAAAAATGATGAAGACATGAAGAAATGAAGATGCCCCAACGATAATTCAAAGATTAGACCTCAAATGGTCAGCTAACTACTCAGAAGAAGGTAAAATTTTAAAATATGATTTTGACCATCAAGATGAACTCGAATTTTGATTTTGATCCCAAAAATGGTTCCAAGATGTTGAAATTAGCTAGGGGTGTAATTTGTGCGCAATTTCGAGGAGTTTGAAAATTAGGTCAAAATGAGGTTGGAGGATATAAAAGGGGTCCAAGTGTCATTTTCGCTATTCATTTTTTTCTTTTTGTGATTGGAGAGATTTTGTGTGGTCCACATACCATCATGGCTCAAGCGAACATTCCTCTTCATCGACACCATTTCAAGCGCAACCAGTTGCACAACCGGCCAGAGCGATATAGGGCGCCGGTAAGTAATTACCTTTTTGTCACTTTTTGTTTCTTTTTTCAAGCTTTTTCACATGTTTTAAGAGTTTTCAAAAAAAGTCATGCGATACTTTTAAAGTATCACATGGACATGGAAAAAATGTCGTGCGACACTTTTTTTCAAAAAAAGTATCACACCTCTTATAAAAATGTATCGGCCCAGGCATACCCAAATGTCGCATGATGCGGTGTGAAATGTCACATGACATAAAAATGTCGCACGTATTGCAAAAAAGTATTGTACGACACTGTTTCACAAATGTGTCGCACTCTTTATGTAAAAAGTCTAGCACAGATAGTTTTTGTTGTTTTCTTTAATGCTTTTTTCATCATGTGACTATTACTGATGATTGCTTTTTTTACTTGGACAGGAGGTATTCCTGAAATTATAGATTAGAGCTCCCATGGTGGTTGGTTTGCGCATTGTGGAGCATTTGAGTGATGAGGAGCAGACCGCGCTAGTGGCTATGGGCTTGCGGTGGGTTGTACTGATGCCCCATATTCAGGCAAACCATGGTTTGCTGTCTGTGTTGGCAGAGAGGTGGCATAGTGAGCATAACACCTCTCACTTACCGATCGGCAAGGCGTCTATTACCTTGGAGGACGTATATTGCATTTTACGAGTGCCATGCCATGGCAAGCCAGTAAGTTGTTTGATTAGTAGTTTGTTGATTTAGCAATTTTGATGTTGGATGCCAGGTGTACTAATGTCAAGTTTGATGATGGCACAGGTGTACTATGATATGACCCTGACAGAGGGGCGAGCGTGAGTGCAGGAGCTATTCCAAGATGTGACCATTCTAGATTGTCACCTAAGTTGGGAGAGATTGATGAATAAGTACAAATATGATTATCCTTTTCCCAGCTTGTTATGCTCGTTGGTAGCCCAAGCCTTGGTGATAGACTGAGGCCAAAAGGGCTTCCCGCTAGGATGGGGTCGACTGGTGTATGATCTAATCTCCCAACCATGTAGGATGGCATGGGGGCTTGCCATACTGGCAGAGATGTACCATGAGCTCCATGAGATAGTATACCATGAGGGTGGGTCATGGGCATGTGGAGTGGTGTTAGCATAGATCTAGGCTTGGGAGCACATCACTGTGGTCCAACCACGTGTGCAACCACGAGAGCGCAGCCAGCCCTATATTTTTTGCTATAGAGGTTTCATCCCATAGAGGCATAGTGGAGATGTGACCTACTACCGGTGCATGTTTGATGAGCTGATGGCATTCACATGGAAATCGTATCGAGAGTGTCAGCGATGGTCAGATTCATGGGAGTTAGACTACATGCAGTATAGTAGACTGCTGGTGGGTCGGAGCACAAACATTGTGGAGCAGTTTGTGATCACTTGCGTATGGTGGCAGTTTGCAGAGTGATAGGTGGTATCAATGGAGACCATGAACTATGCTCAGATGTGCATAGATGAGGGATTGGGATGGCTACCGATGCTGGACTATCAGACAATAGTTCGAGATACAGAAGTGCTAGTGGCAACTCCCTTGGATTATCACCCAGATGTGGCAGATGTAGGGGCTGATCCAGGGTATCTTTCTGAGATGCAGAGAAACTCGTTCCCTTAGTTCACACATCTAGATGTAGCACCTGTAGGAGTGGGAGGTGGAGGCGGTAGCAGTGGCGGTGGAGGAGGCAGAGGGAGAGGGAGGGGGAGAGGTGGCAAGCAGATGGGGGGGGGAGAGTTCCTGAGTAAGGTAGAGGAGGATGCGAGCATAGGTGATGCAAGAGGTAGAGGATTCATCAGAGTCTGATGGTGATGATGGTGGGGAGGAGGAGGTGCCCCAGAGGAGATGATGAGCAGTGAGGGTACAGGCACCTGTAGAGAAACCAGTAGGAGGAGAGGAGTAGGGTGCGAGGATCCATGCCTTGGAGGTAGAGATATAGGTAGCTCGAGTGACCATTGCAATACAAGATCAACAACTGATGGATGAGTGAGCATGAGTAGATGAGTTGAATTGAGAGCAGGATACTGTGAGGCGAGAGGAAACGCATCATGGTGCACTAGCTACATATTATTATGCCACATATAGGAGTGTGGTACCACTAGCACAGGGTCTTCCTGATTATTCAGAGCGAGCAGGTAGATCAAAGGGTGTAGTGCAAGCACCGGATAGGAGACAGGCTCCTCCACCAAGGTCAGAACCAGCTATAGAGGGTGGCAGTCAGACATGACATCGAGTGATAGTTGTGCTTTGATTGTACCTCATGTATTTTTGAGACATATATCCAAATTTTGGATCTCACATTTGTATATGTACCATGACACATTTGATATATATATGAGATACTGGGTTTAGCGATATTCTTGTGTACTTGTCTCAAAATGTATGTTTTTAGCTTTCATGTGGTATTTTAGTATTTTGTTTTCAGCTCATGTATGTGTATATGCTCATGTGTATTGATTTTGATCGCTCATATGGATGGTAAAGACTTAAATGTTTTTTTGTGAAAATATGTGACACTTGGATAGATCGTATGTGATGATTTTGGATTAACCCCTTGTGATGATAGGATAGCAAAGAAATGTAGCAAAAGATTAAGAAGGTGAAAAGACATGCAAAAGTGAAAGATAAAAGCAGCTAGCTGATATGTCCACGAAAAAGATGAAGAGAGAGAGCTCTTCCCATGTGTAGGAATGTGCAACTAGAAAAAAAAAGACATGAACCTAAAATGCAAGCTACTATGCAAAGTGGTTTACCAGCAAGAAACTCATAACATTTAGACTCTTAATTTCATCATTGAGTGTTGATTAGGGACATCATGAGATCATACAACCATCACTAGTATAACTATGAGGATATGAATATGATCGATATTAGATAGGTATGTGGAAATCCAATCTAAGCATCATAGACATGTAAGTCAAGATAACTACGCGATTAGATTCCCTAAGTTTAATTTAGCAAGATTACACCTGTATCAAGGCATAAGTGCTAGGATAAACCCTAAGTGTGATCTTGTAAAATAGTCAAGGATGATACATTTGTAAGTCAAAATGTTGAATACGACAAGCATAAATGCTTACAACACTATAGACAAACAAAGTATACCCACAAGTAGAAATCAAGAAAATATGTCCCATGCCCCCAATCTTCTAGTCAATGACATCCTCAAAAGACTTTTAGGGAGGGAACATATGGCAAAGAAATTTTCATAGATAGCACACAAAATAGATAAAGGTCAGCACAACTCAGTCATTTAAGTGTTAAAGTGTGTGTGTGTAAGTCACTTGGCCATTTCTTCAAGACTTGATTCTGATAGTGAGAAATATCGCGACATCGGAGACTGTAGGTAAATTATCTGAAAAGTGTTGAGAAACACTTGATGTCAAGGTGGGGAAAGTGTTGAGAAACACTATTTTGTGAGTTTTCCAAGAAACCCTAATGCACAAGAATACCTCAATAGGCTAAGCAGCTATGCACTCAAGACAAGGACAAGAAACAATTCCAAGCCAAGAAATGTGTAGTGAAGTGGATGATTGAGATTGATAGACATAGGTGCAAGGGTTTCAAGTAGCACCTGTTTCCAGGTTTTCACCACTTGATAGATTTTTTCAGGACTTTTTTCATTTTTTCATTTTTTTGTATTTTTAAATTTTTTTGGTGATACATCAAAGTGCCTATTGCTAGGTTTTCACTAAGATGATCATTTTTTCAAGACATTTACTAATTTTTAGGATTTTTTCAGGATCATAGATATATACAAGATAGCTAAGAAGCAAGCCACTAAGTATAGAACTTCTTCAAGTGTAGGATGTTGATAGGCTCTACAAGATCTTCACCATCTAAAGTAGACAACTGATAAGAACTAGACCCAAATGCTGTAGTGATAATGTAAGGACCCAACCAGTTAGGTTCAAATTTCCCTTTCTGTTCTTGATGTTGCTGATTTTTTGGATTCTCTCTAAGCATGAGTTCACCAACTTGGAACTTACGGGGGTGAACCTTCTTGTTATATTGTGTAGACATGCACTTCTGATAAGCTCTCATGTGATCAATAGCAGCCTTGCGATGTTCATCCAGAGCTTCTAGTTCTTGTACTTGCATAGCTCTATGATCTTCATCAGTTATTAACCCATGTAAGGAGACGCACAAGGAAGGTATCTCAACTTCTAATGGGAGAACAGCCTTAGAGCCATAGACTAGAGAAAAGGGTGTAGCCCCTGTAGGAGTATGAATGGTGGTCCTATAGGCCCAAATTGTCGAATCTATTTGCAAGTGCCAATCTTTCCCAGACTTGTGAACTATGTGGTGTAGGATTTTCAGTAGTGTTTTATTAGAGGCCTCAGCTTGGCCATTCCCTTGGGGATAGTAAATAGAGGACCAGTGTTGCTTAATTTGAAACTTTTTGCACAGTTGTTTTAATTCCTTATTCTTGAACTGGCCTCCATTATCCATAACAATAGAGGATGGGATACCATATCGGCAAAAGATGTGATTCATTATAAATAGGGCAACATGTTTTCTTGTAGCAGTAGATAATGGTACAACTTCAACCCATTTAGTGAAATACTCTGTTGCTGTGATGATGAATTTATGATCGCTGGATGAACTTGGATGAATCTTTCCTACCAAGTCAAAGGCCCATTGTTGAAATGGCCAATATGTTACAGAAGGGATTAACTCTCGTCTGGGAGCATGTATCAAGTTGCCATGGAGCTGACATTTCTTACAGGACTTTGCATAGTGCACAGCATCAACTTGCATGGTGGACCAATAATAACTCGTCCTAACCAATTTTTGGGCAAGTGCAAGGCCATTAGAATGTGCCCCACAAATTCCATCATGGACTTCGACAAGTGCCTTCTCAGATTCTTCTAGCTCTAAACACCTAAGCAACGTTCCGTCTAGACCCTTCCTATACAAGTCACCAGAGACCAAAGTGTAGTGTGAAGCATTACAAAGGATTTGACATTTTTGGTTGTGCATGAGGGTTTCAAGAATAACTTGATCATGTAGGTAGGAGAAAAAAGTCGCATAGCGGGAGGAATCATGACCCACAACAGTGTAGATCACCTAGTTATCTGAGGAATCATAGGCTGGATGATGCAATTTTTCTACCAGGAACTCAAATCACGATTCATGTTCTTGCAATTGGAGGATAGATGCTAAGGTGGCCATAGCATCAGCGACCTTGTTTTCTGCTCTAGGAATCTGTTGGAATGTTACAAAGGTAAAATAAATCCTTAGAGTGTCTATCAACTTTTTATAAGGGATCAACTTGTCATCCTTTGTTTGATATTCATTATTCACTTGGTTCAAAACCAGTTGAGAATACCCATAGATGTGTAGCTCATTTATTCGCCATTCAAGGGCCATTTTGATCCCATCTATTAATGCTTCATACTCTACAATATTGTTTGTACATGGGAACAATAGTTTGTAGGACTTTGGAATTGTATAAACATGAGGGGAAACAAACAAAATCCCTGCTCCAACTCCATTCTATGTATGGGATCCATCAAAAAACATCTTCCATGTTCTGTCAGAAATTACATGATCGAGGCATCTGGAAACTCAATTTGCATAGGTGCTACATCTTCAAGTGGGAAGTCAACCAACTGGTCAGCTATAGCCTATCCTTTGATTGCCTTACATTCCACATACTAAATGTCAAATTCGAAAAGAATCATCATCCACTTAGCAAGGCGACTAGTAAGTGCAGCTTTACTTAACAAATATTTCAAAGGGTTTATCTTAGCAATCAAGTGAACTGTATGGGTCAACATATAATGCCAGAGTTTTTGGGAGGCAAAAACTACAGCAAGGCATGCCTTCTCTATACTTGTATAGTTTAGTTCATAAGCCACCAAATTTTGACTGATATAGTGTATGGCTCTTTCTTTACCCATCTCATCACTTTGGGCTAAGAGTGCTCCCAGAGAAGAATCCATAGCTGAAATGTACAAGATCAAAGGTTTTCCCAAAATGGGTGGCATCAAAACTGGAGGTTTTTCCAAGTACCCTTTGATTTGATCTAAACTTTGTTGACAGTCACTGTTCCAAATATGGGTAGATTCTTTATGCAGATTTTTATTGAAAGGTTGAGCCTTGTTAGCTAATTGAGAGATAAATCTTCTTATGGATTGTAGACATCCTTGCAGACCTCTAAGCTGACTGATAGTCTTTGGTGGAGGCATATCCATGATAGCTTGGACCTTTTCAAGGTCAACCTCAATGCCTTTTTCTGAAATGATATAACCTAGCAATTTTCCAGAAGTGACACCAAAGGCACATTTTTTTGGATTAAGCCTAAGTTGGAATTGTTCCATATAGTCCAATATCAAACTAAGGTCTTTGAGATGTGTGTCTCATTTCCTTGATTTTGCCAATGTGTCATCAACATAGTCTTCCATGTTTTTATGCATCATATCATGAAAGATGGTTTTCATTGCTCTTTGATATGTAGCGCCAACATTTTTAATCCCAAAAGGCATGACATTCCAGAAAAAGGTACCCCATGCACATGTAAAAGATATCTTTTCTTGGTTTGCTGGAGCTATCTTTATTTGGTTATACCTAGAAAATTTATCCATGAGCGAGTAAATCTCATAACCCGTAGTCATGTCCACTATCATATCGATGTTTGGTAGTGGAAAGTCATCCTTGGGGCATGCTTTATTGAGATCTCTAAAATTAGTACAAACTCGTATGGATTTTTCATGCTTGGAGACAAGTACAATGTTGGAAATCCACTCTGCATAATCAATGGCCCTAATGAAGTTTGCATTCAATAGTTTTTCTAACTCTGTCTTGACCAGTAGGGCTACATGTGGATACATTTTTCTCAACTTCTGTTTGACAGGCTTGACATCTGGTGAGATTGATAAGTGATGCATGATGAGATCTGTATCAAGCCCTGACATATCAGAGTATGTCCATGCGAAGTTGACCTTCTTGTCTTGAAAGAATTGAGTAAATTGTGTCTTTTCTTCATTTGAGAAAGATTGAGCTACATGGATAATCTAAGGACATTCTTCTATACCCAAGTTGATAGGCTGTGTAGGTTCAATGAGAACTGAAGATCTATCTTAGAAATAGCTTGGAAGACTACCAAGTACCTCATCCACAAGTGCCTCAGAGAGGTTTTCACCATTAGATACACCTTTATTTTTACTTTTTTGAGGATCAGACACCGCCACAATGTGGTTTTTGCCATCTGACCACTTATTTTTCCTTTGAATTTTTTCACTAAGGTACTTGATATTTGATTCTATCATGTTAACCATGGGTTCTGGTGGAAGAAATGATAGGTTCAATTGCATTCAGATAACAAGAAATCTCATAGTCATTTTGGAAAGACCATATTTTAGGTCTTTAATTTTGGATAGACCAATCTATGAGATCTGGGTGAATTAGCGAGAGTGAGGGGGAAGTTTTAATGTGATTGACATGGAAGGAGTCATCTCTGGTGACCTATGAAGTTGAGCCTATAGAAAATGTCACAAAGGAGTCCAGCTCATGAATAGTCTTGGAGGAACTAGCGTGATCCATTGAGACATGTTGTGAGTCAAACTCATCTGACCTCATACTAGACTGTTCAACTACATCGGGTTGGGTTGTATAGGCATGAATGACATCCACCCCTAGTTCGCAAGATGCATCAGAGAGGCTTTCCCACTCATACTCATGAGAATCTGTGCTTTGATCCCTAGCTATGAGATGAGCAATATTCTACCTAATTCATCCTCTATTTACATCCTTAGAAGTAGACCCTTCTTGTTCCTATTGTTGGGAGGTAGAAGCTTCTTCATTATTAGCAGTCACTATTTCTTCTCCCCAAAGGAGGGAAGTGAGAGAAACAAAGTCTTCATCTTGTGAAGTGGTAGCAATTACTGGAGGGTCATCATCCTCCGATTCACTAGATATGAGCAATCTTCGATCATAGGTTGGTATATCATTGTTTAGCCCAAAGCCTAGACCAGCAATGTCTCAAGTATCACAACCTTGAGTGTGACTTAAAGGTTCAACTAGAGAATTCTTACAACCATTTAAGGACCCGTGGCCCTGGTAGCCCATTTTTGTAAGAAATTTATAGCCTTTTCCATATTTTTTGGGAGAAATAGGAGTAGTCACAGTAACCTCCTCATCTTCCTCTTCTCTATAGATCCAGTCCCTAATGGCCTATTCTTCCTTTTCTGCTTCTAGTGGTATGGAAGATTGCACAAAAGTGCCAAAAAGTGTCATACCAGAAGCATAAGACTTCTTTGCAATAGTTGGTTTCCCATAGGATCGAGGGGAAATTGGTAAGGCAACAATAGAGTCCAAAGTGTATTCGCCCATGCCAAGGCTCATCATTTTCAATTTTTGTTCACATTCTGTGAAAGATGGTGCTAGCTCATGAGAAGAGCGATTGTGCGGGACTAGCATTTCAGTAGAAAATAATGTGTTGATAGACATGGAGTTGTCACCGGGGATAACTACTTTGGTACCATTAAAAGGGAACTTAATGCACTGATGGTACATAGAGGGTACTGCCTACATATTGTGAATCCATGGTCATCCCAACAACAAGTTGTATGCAAGTGGCATGTCTAAGACTTGGAAAACGACATTCTTCTCAACTGGACCAACTCTGATTGGAAGTACAATTAGACCTTTAGAAGGCCTTTCAACCTCATCATAGGCCTTTATAGTGATCTTGCGCTTAGGATCGATGGCAAATTTAGACATACCCAACTGTTGGATTACATTGAATGAAATGATATTTAACCCTACACCATTGTCTATTAGGACTCAGCGGATGCGGGTATGAAAGATTTGAACTTCGACATGAAGAGCAAGGTTATGGGGATGATTGAGAGCTTGGTCATCTTCTTCAGAAAAGGTGAGATAGTGACGTGAGGAGATGTGGTTCACCATAGCTTGGAATTTTTTCGCATCAATATCAGTGGGAACGTTTGCCGAACGTAAAGCTTTCTCAAGGATATCCCTATGCAAAGGAGATAACTCTAGTAATTCAAAAATTGAGATTTGTGCTTGTTTGCATTGCAGTTGGCTAACAAGATCATAGTTGGAGATCTTGGAAGTAATTGATTGCTTAGATGATGAAGCATTTTTAGGATTATTAGCAACTTTTAGGACAACCTTAGATTGCCCCCTAGTGACAGCATTAAGCGGTTCATCCTGAGAAGATGAAGACTCAGCCACTCAGAGTACCACCTTGGGTCTAGTATTAGTATGATCTTGAGGAGTGGATCGTGTCCTTAAGACCACTCTTGGTCATTCATCTTTAGTGTCATAATTTGGCCAGTTTTCATTGTTGGAGCTTGCCATACATATGTATTCAATGGGCTCAAGCATGCCTATAACATTATCAGTGTTAGTGTAAGCATAACTGATTTTGGTGTCATGATTCTTTTTGGCAGCTACCCTTGAGGTCTCACCCTTTTCGTATTCAGGTAATGGTTTTTGGAAAGCCTTATGATCAACATTTTTAACAAGGCCATATGTAACAACTTTTCCAGCTTCGATGAGGTCTTGAATTACATCTTTGAGTTCGAAGCAATTTTTTGTGTAATGTCTTTTACTCCCGTGATAGCTGCAAGTATGATCTTCTCTCCACCATGGAGGTCTAACAGGTGGATCATAAGGATGTGAGTTATCTGGTGAGGTAACCAATTTGTTTACAATTAAGGTTTTTAAAACCACTTCATGAGGTTCAACCATAGGTGTGTAAACACGTCGCTTCCTTGCAAATTTAGAGCCTTTGTCAAAGGGTTGTGGCTTTGAACCTTCTTGTTGTTTTGTTGCATAGATGGCATTGGAAAGGTTAAATGCAGGCTCCTTAGTCTTAGGAGTGTCCACTACTCTGTCATTTTCAACATACTTGTTTTTGTTCCAAGGTTTGCCTTTGTCTTTACCATTTCCATTGTTAACTCTATCCTTGTTTATGGCAATGTCACCTCTTTTGATAGCAACATCCTCAATGTGATATGCACTTTCCACCAGGGCATTGAAGGATGTGAATAACTATTTTCTTAGATCAAATTATAATTCGAGTACAAGCGTATTGAAAAAAATGTCAATTTTTTCAGCCTCAGGCACTTTCCGAGGATATCGAGAGTATAAAGATCTCCATCATTGAAGGTATATTGCAAAAGATTCTCCTAGTTTTTGTTTGATGTTGCATAAGTCTAGCACAGTCACAGGATGTTGAATTTTGTATGAATATTTTTGGATAAAGCATTGTGCAAGTTCATCAAACGTTTTGAGAGGGGGACTCAATTTGGTGCTTGTCCTCTCAAACTTCTGGGGAATAGACGCATAAGAAAGGTGTCTTCATGCATAAAGTCCATGCTAATAGCATAGAAATATCTCACATAGTCGTGAGGATTACCATTTCCATCGTATTTTTCATACTTAGGAACCTCTATATCCTTAGGAAATGGCAGCATGTATAGACTCCTATCAAATGGAAGAGCGCAAATTGATTCAATAAATGATGTTTTTGGTGGCTCTTTTGAAGTTTGTAGTTGTGCAAATTGTTTCCTTAGTTCCTGTATTTCTTCCCTTAAGATTTCAGCCTTAGTGGGCTCTCATTTTGGAATAATATGCTCAACATTTAAACCTTGAGGGAGTTTCCATCCCCTAGCTACCATGTATCAGAAGTATTGGTCTCCATTTTCCTCTAAAGCTCTGAGCATTAGTTTTTGGGCGAAGCCATCTTGTTGAAATTTGATCATGTCTTCGCTAGTTACTTCTTCATCACTATCATGATGAGATTGTTTAGGTGAAGGACATGCACTAGCAGAAGCTCTAGGAGTCCTTGGAGGCATGTGATTACCATCATTGTTCTCAAAAGGATTTCGAGGACAAGTTTCTTTATATCCTTCATAGCGCACCTAATTGTCAGTTTCAACTTGTTGATTTTCTCTCTCCATAGCATATATAGCCTCCAAAGTCTTTTGGGTTACACGTGCTTGTTCTTGTAAGTGACATTTAATTTCATCAAGGTGCACCATAGTGACTATATCACTCGTATCCTTGGGTGTCTCAAAAGGGTGTACCAAATGGATTTTCAAAACTATAAAGTGGGTTGTGCTGAATGTTGTCCGTTTGTGTTTGAGCAAATTCGAGATTCTTATCACAAGGTTGCTTGTGAGGATGTTTGGGTGGTGTTTCCAATTGCTTGAAAACAAAAGTCATGTGGCTACTATTACCAACTTGATATCTAGTTGTGACCGGCATGTAAAAAGTTGTCTTTGTTTAGTAGGACAAGAAAAGCAAGCCGAATTTGAAGCTTTTACGATCAGGACTAGTCACTTGTCAAAATGTGATAGATGGCTTGTCAAACAATGCTCAAGATCTTACAACACGAGTGACTCAAGCTGAGCGAATGAGCGAGAAGCTAAATAACAGATAGCTAGAATAAAATAATAGCTAAATTTTGACAAGTGATTCATCAAGATGTTTGAAGACTTACATTCGAATGACTAAACCCATCTTTTCAACCTAGGATGAATTCTTCACACATTGATACGTAGCCAGGATCAAGGGTGACCAATGTGACGCTCCTTAGACAAAATAAATCCAACTGCAAACTCTATTTTTGACCCAAAATGACTCTAGGAGATACTTTCTCAAAAGGAGGGCGACATAAGTTCAACAAATAGTGTCGTGCGATAGAATTTCAAGAAGTGTGCGACACTTTTTGTCTAAGCGACAGATATTTGGATTGAGTGGGACAAAATTTTATACATAGTGCGACATAATTTACTATGACATGCGATAAACTTTTGGGTAAAAATATGTCATGCGATATTTCTCATGAAAGCGTATGACAGAGTGCCAGTTTTGTGCAAAAAAAAGTCAATTTTTTGTTTGAAGTTTGTTTCAATTTGTCAATTAGACAGTTGTTTCAATCAGACAGTGTTTCGTTTTAGTTTGTATCAGTAAACAACAAGGTTTTCAAATAGTAAGTGTTTTAACATGTCTCAAAAAAATTGATCAAGGGTAAAAACAACCTTGTCAATACGCATTTGTGATATCAAAATGGCCTTCCTAACAACTTTTTATCAGAATGTTTATGTTACAAGAACATTAACACTAGTCAAAACATTGAAAATAATAGCCAAGCAATCTACCTTAGAGTCATGGTTCATTACTCAACAACTTGGCCCACACTTGATGCTCTTTTGCCTCACACCAAGTGGTTTCCCACAAGAGATATTGGCTTTGTCATGAAAGTGCCATAAGCACAACCAAGGGAACACATATGGTGAGTGTAAATCTTGGGGTGATCTGGGTAGTCCACTAGGATCGATCCTTGCACCAAGAAGTTGAGCGGCTAAAAAGGGTAGTTACTAACTTGGGGTTTTTATATCGGGCTTTCGTTCATAGTGTTCCTCTTGTTCCCAATCATGGGACACCTCACCTTGTGATGAGTAACCGATCTCATGACCACAAGAGTACCTTAAGCATTCTTGCCTAGTGATCTCCCTATGGTCAAAATCCCATAAGCGATCACACTAGGCGAAGACAAACACTACGTCTACCAAAATTTTGTGTCCTTGGTAGCCTTGAGTTTATAGTGGGTTGGAAGAGCTAGGTAATCAACTTGTCCCCACTTGGGTCATTCCTCTCAGGTTGTCTGAGAGCAGGCCCTCTAAAGGATTCTAACTACACAAAGTGGATCAACTTTCGGAAGTCAAGATTTCTAGTTCACCACAAGGGTGAAGAGCATACTCTCCTATTCCAATTGTTTTCTCCCAAACACGCTAGGAAGATTCAGTTACCCCTTGCTTTTGAAACCAAATGGCAAGTCAACATTTTTGATTCACCACGAGGGTGAAGAGCATATTCTCCTATTACCAAAAGACTCCAATCACAAGTTTTATGTGCCTATAGAAATGAACAATTATTCAATGATGCACATGGAAACAAAAAATAAAAATAAAAATAAATAAATAAAAATCAAGAAAGTTTGGGTTTTTATGCTTTGGGTAGCCCTGCAAACACTGTTAGTAGCCCTTGTGCATTTGAAGCTTTGACATGCGTTCTTTTTATGCAAGGTTTCAATTTTTCTTCACAAAGAGGGAAACTTGCAATTAAAACTTGTTAGCCCACAAGTTAGCATGAAATAATCACAAAAACTGCAAATTAGACCTTTGTAAAACAGGTTAGAAATCTGCTTAAAAACAACAGTCAGCTAGCTAAGAAGAAATTTGATCAAATCCCTCAAGGAATGAGCAAAAAATTGTCAGGCAATACTTTTTGCTGAACAAATGTCGCGCGATACTTCACAGTATACTAGGGCGATAGTTTATGTTCAGGCGATACTTTTTCTTCAGTCGTGTGACAGAGTTTTTCACAGAGAGCGACAAAATGCAGGCTTCAAGTGTGACACTATTTCCAAAAAAAGTGTCACACAATAGTACTGTGAATAGTTGAGCGATACTGGAAAATTGTCGCCCAACATTGTGACTGTAAAAAAATAAAAATGCAGAGCAGTAAGGGAAATGTAAGCAAAAATAGGAAATGCAAGGTGAAACGCACAGTCCAGCCCCACGATGGGTGCCAAAAATGTACACTCGAAAGTGTCCCACTCTAAACCCTTCTATCCAAACGATTCCATGAGTTCGAAATGATTGGATGCCGGCTTAGAGCTCCCTATCCACGGAGTGCAAGAGAGTGTATTTCAAGTTCAAGGGCTCTTAGATGAGCCTTAAAGATACTCTTCTTGCTAGTAAACCATGCAATGGGAGGTTCCAAAGACAAGATGAAAGAATGCAAATGTCCCAAGGAGTTCCACAAGAATGCAATGCAAATGAAGATTAAGCTAGAGTGGAAATGGGAGATGCAGCTATGTTAGAATATGAATGAGAGTGTTACAAATACCATTATTTAAACCGTGTGAGATTATTACAAGAATGAAAGCTAAACTGACATGCAACTATGATAAGAATGCCATATGATCTTATGCTAATATGATGAAATGAGAGAATGTAGACAAGGAGTGAGAAGTTCTCCACAAAGCTCCCAAGAAACCTATTAGAAAAACCTGCAGCATAACAATATTCAAAAGATGGATGGATCCTTTGAGGGGGAAATCTCTCTCCCTTTTAAATTCATATGGAGGGTAGAGATCAAGATGAAGATGGTGGATGATCAACGGTGGAATTCAAAAATAGGTGTGATCCATGTGCACACACAAGTCAACCAATAGAATATAAGTTGACTTGTCATATAAGACAAAAGTCTCACAAGCCTTTTCTTTTAATTGTAAAATAGAAAAAGGACTTTATGTGTGCACTTTAAGTAGGTTAGAAGAATGGGTTTCTTTATTTAATTAAAAAGGGACATGTTCTTTTAATCAAATAATGAACTTAGGATAGCATAGTCAAACTATAGGTTATAATCAAATAAATTGATTATTATCAATTTGGCTTAGGTAAGTGATTAAATTAATTTAGCCAAAATGTTGAAAAGGGGGCTAATAGTCTAGATGACTATTTTTAGGTGATTACAATAACTGAGTGCATACTTCATTATATGTTTGTAAAACCTCTAACAAGGTGGACCTAGCAGTCTTAATTGCTCCTAACAGGGTAGATCATCGGAAGTGATCATTGTAAGCCTTAATAGGCCAACTTTATACTGCAGTATTGAAGTTTTGTGGTTATCATCTGACCCCAATTTTACTTTCTTATTGGAAGGTTTTTGGGTCACCAAATATTGTGTTCATGTGCCATGAATGTTTATCTTTTAGTTTCTCATGCATGCAGTAGATTAGATCTATTAATGGTGAATGGATTATGCTATTAAGTGCTGAATTTGTCAAAAGTTTTGAGGTTACTGATTCACCCCTCCCCTCTTAGTAACCTCGCTAGTCTTGATTATTTCCAACATATAGTACTTATTTATGTGATTTGTGATATTTTTGAGTTAAGGGTTAATGGTGAATAGTTTGATATTTATTTCTAAGAAAAAAAGTAATAAACATCTTGATTCACCTCCCCTCTCAGTATCTTACTTTTCCAATAGGCTTCCAACAATTGGTATTAGAGCTTAGTTCTCTTAGAAGAAGTCTAACCAATTGAGGGTTAAGATCTTGGAGATGAGGCCTACAAGCTATGAAATATCATTGATAATCAGAAGCTTGACATACATATTGTATGGTAGTAGCTTGAAGCATAAAGAGAGGAGTTGAAGAAATCCTTAAAGAGAAGGAAAGAGTTGGCTATTCAATAGATTAACACTCAATATCAAGAATAAGATACTGAAGGACTACTTGATAATGAAAATTCTAGTGAAAGTGATGCAACAATAGCAAAACTATTGGAGAGGAATAACATATTGCATGAAGAGATTAGAGGACTAAAAAGAGAGCATGAAATCCAATTAGTAAGACTATGTGAAGTGACTAAACTAAAAGGGAAATATGAGGAAGGCAAGATAATGATAGAAGACTTGTTGAAAGGACATCTAATGTATGGAAGCTAACAAACAATTAGCTGGTTATGCTAAATCAACTGTTACTTGTAAATCTAGAGTTGAATAGGAAAGACATGGAAATTGCAGTATGAGATCACAAAATGATTAACTAAGAAGTGAATTAATATCTAAGAAGGAGCTCTAAGAGGATGAAAAAACCTAATGAAGTTGTTGTTTACTTTGAGGAATTGATGAGAACATCAAGAAGATCTAGTGACACCTACGAACTAGGCTATACCAAGGACCTATCATCTACTGAAGAAGGAGAATCATCAAAGAGTGGAGAAAAAAGGAATGAAAATCCAAAGAACAGCAAACCTACATGTTATCATTGTCAGAAACCACATCTAAATTGAATGGATATTTATTTAACTATAATAAGCATATACATAAAGAACACAAATGTAGATCAAAGACCAATAATACACCTATTGTACCTATATTTGAAGGATATTGTCAATATTGTCATTGTAGACACCTAAATCTAATTACACCGCTTCGATAATCTTATTTAGCTATCTTTAAAGGCATCATTAATTAAATTCCTATTTAATTAATCCTTTTTCCATCCCCTAGCTGATTAATTTAATTAATCATCTATAGTCCTAATTGATAAATCAAATAACCCATTATTTATCAATTAATCCTATTCTTCTATCTAATTCCAAAATCCCCATTTATTAAATAAATCTATTTGATAAATAAAGCCCTCAAATATAATAACCCCTAAACTATCCTAAACCCCCTTTTTAGCCTAATCCACCCCATCCACCCATACTAACCAAGCTTAGCCACTAACTCACCCACCCTCATTAAATGCCATCCACTTGCATATCTCTAACGAGCTTAGTCTAATCCTAAATCACCTCTAATCCCCCCCCTAACCTTGTCACATTCCCTAAGCAAGCTTAAGACTTTCCTAAGCCAAGAAAAGTCAACAATCCCAACTCCCTCCAAAATATCCCAACCACCCAACCATGAATGCTCTTACAAAGGCTATAAAGACTCTTACAAGCCCATTCATTGCTCTTACAAGCCATTAAGAAGGGTCTTTATGAAGATACTATCCCTTGAGCCTCCTTTTTTGACTCATCCTTGCCCTTTCCTCCATCCACTCACCCTGTGACATGTGTCACTCCCTGATTGGTTGTAAGAAAGCACAATCCATGTGCTCTCCTCTCATGCAATCTAAGCCCTCCATAAGCTTTTTCCTTTCCTTGCATCTTAGCCCTCAAACCCTCAAGCCCTTAGCCTATAAATTAGATCCCCTCCCAAGCCATATCATCACAATCCTTGAGTTAAAGTTATAATTCTAGTTTGAGAAACAAAGCCTTTAAACCATACCCTTATAATGCCAAATTGAGAGCTCACAAGGCTACCAATTTATCATTACCCATCCATCTCCATTGAAGCTAGTTTTGAGAACCTTGAGCATACATACCAAATCTAAGCAAATAGACTCATCCCTAAATCAAGGGACCATCCTCATTAGGAGAGCCATTCTATGGCTCATATTCTCATTTGAGGATTTCATTTTGTCTCTCATATATGTTATGAATTTTATGCTAGTTAATGCTTTGTTCTCTTAATAGATTAGTATTTCTTCCTAACATATTTCTCATATACAGTCATTAGGAGGGTCATAAAGTTCAAGAATGTAGATCTGAAGCAAAACCAAGTTAGACAACCAAAAGGCAAGGAAGTGCATCCAAACAAAGTAATTCCTACAATTGGGATTGCAACACATGGTATAGTTATCAATATTATGGTGAATATGGACATATTCCAAAAAATTGCATTAGGACACATTTTAGAGGCAAATCCAAAAGTTGGTTGAATGGAATTATGGTTTTCTATAGTTGTCATAAGATTGGTCACATGAGCATAAATTATAAAAATAAATCACTAGAACATAGAAATGAAGAAAATCAACTTGACAAGACTATTGAGATGACAATGAACCAAAATAAACAAACTTGGAAAAATAAGGTAGAAGTAGGAAGTAGTGGAATTAGTGAAGCTGAGATCACCCAATCTAATGGATTAGGTGATCACACAACTTCTAAGAAAAGAAGGTATATATAGAACTATACACTTGAATGTTATATATTACACCAGTTCCTAACATAAGATATGTTAAAGTCCCTATTTACATAAGCTAAGATGCACTAGGACATATTTGAGGCAAGAACCAAGAAAATAGTTCATATGCATAAATAGTGTCAAACACTAGAGTTGATGCCTATAATGATCAAGTTATACAACATAGACCAAGCTTCTATATTGACTGAGTTAAGTGTGGAAGTGTTAATGGTGACCAATTTGTGTTTTGATTGAGTGATGGAAGGAAGGAATGAAGTTAATCAAGTTCTCATATGAAGACTAAGACAACTGTATTAAACCCACTAGTGTGTGAAACATTTATTGAAGATCTAATTTGACCATTTGAGTCTATATAGTGAATTTTATCATTAATTTTCATTCACCAAGAGATGAGATAACTTGTAGAGTGAATCAAGGTGATTGAACAAGAAATTTATACAAAATTTGTGAAGATTTAATATTATGTCATTGGAAAACATAGTGAAGTGTTGTTGTTATCAAGTTACTTAGAACCTATATTTTCAAATCCTAACCCAAAGAAATGGTGGCAAAAAAATCTATTGAAAATAATAAGAAAGAGAAGGAGGAAAGGAATGTTCAATTTTTAAGAAATGATGCTTGTCCACCTCCAAATTTTTGAGCTATGCTAGAGATTACAATGAAGGGAGATCCCTCTAGTGCCCTGCCATCAATTCCACAAAAGGTCATAATAGTTCATGATATAAGGTCATGCTTTATGTCCCAAATTAGTGAAATTAGAGACTATAAGTTGGGGGGAATATATCAAGTTTGGAAAAAATGGAGCATTGAAGGTTGAGTAGAAGAATGTTGCCAACAAAGGATAAGTTCATGCCCTAGACTTCCCTCATGATTTAAAAATAGAATGGATCAAGATAGTTTTAAGCCAAGTTCATGACATGCAATTATGGTTAGAGAATGGGCCGATAAAATTTACCAAAGAGATTATCCAGTGAGTTATAGGATACCCTACTCTTGATAGGAAAAGAACTATGTGATGTTAGAGTAAGGAAGTAATTGAGGAAAACACAATGGCCATGTGGAAAAAATGAGGAATTACTTTTTATACCATCACTAATCCAAAAATTAAATTTGCAGTAAGGGTAATTGCACACAAATTTTATCAATCGATTAGATTGGAGAATGTACCCTATATTGTGGTTAACTAGGTATGGAAGAAAGTGAAGAGGAAGTAGTGAACGAAGAAAATAAAGGTAACGAGTTAGTGGTACCTAGGAAAAAAGGACAAGAAAGGAAAGAAAGTTATCATTGTCAAGTCCTTTGTGAAGAAGAGTTTGAAGAAGCCTATACTTCTTGGCACAAATTGACCAAGAATAAGGGCTACTACCACAATAGCATTGGTTGGATTAGAAAATTAGGCCATGGAGTAAAAATTTGAACAAGGTAAATGAGTGAGCTCTAGTAAGAGAAAGAAAATGCCAACCAAGATAGAACTAAGCCATCCAAGAAAGAAGCCAAGGAGGAGATTAATTTTGCAAAAAGAAGATGTAGAAGATGAAGAAAAGACCAATTCATATGATGTTAGCCATTTCAAGGTAACTATACATAAGCATCCAACCAATATACATGAAATATAGAAAAAAAAATCAAAATTAGTGTAGGTTTTATAGGATTTAAGTTCATTAAATTTGAAAAATTGAGTAAGAATGATAAGGTAAAGATAGAGAATTCTCTAATAGAGATGATGGGAAATTTTAAGATGACACCACTGGAGAATGGAAATATCCTACCTAAATAATTATATGTTAAAATTGGTGAGAGATGAAATTTTTCCATATCAACCAAGTACAAATTAGAGAGGCTACATTGACACAAAATTGTCTAATTTGAGTAAGAAAAAAATTGTCAAGTTCATAAAGAGAATATAAATGAACATATTTTTTCCCAAATACAAAGAATTTTTTGTATTAAAGAATAAAATTGGAGATGTAGCTCAACAAAGAAAATTGATTTGGAAAAATATTTTTTGGCACGATCCCTAAAAAAGAGTAGAAGGATCAATGAACATTAGGTCAATTTAAACTTGATAATAAAGAAGATTTTGATGAGCTTGATAACTTGGAAGAGGAAATAAGGAAGAAGGTAGAGGAGAGTGAGCATAAATATGATGTTACTATTGAGGATGAAACTGAGGATAAATATTTGAATGTTAATGCCTTGACCAAGGAAGAGGTCAAAAGTGAAGCAATCACAAAGATAAGACAACCTTAGACACACCTCTACCATGCATAAATCTAGTTTTGATCCAAATTAATGATTATCCAAGGATAGAGAGCACACCATGGATTATGTTTTTAATATTTCACCAATAACTACAATAAATGTTGAAGGGAAAAGTATACAAGGCGAGAGTGCCGAGGAACAGGGCAAGATTTTAATCACACTTTTACATCCATCTCCTGAGGTCAACCTTGTCATTGATAAAGAAAAAGGAGATGAGAGTATCCAACCTCAAGTAGACCAGTCTGCCACTAATGTCTCAAGACCTCATATTGAGGGGAAAAATGAGGATATACAAATAAGGACCAAGGAAACACAAGAACCAAAAGAGAAAGAGGTTGTTTAAGCATTAGTTCAGATGCTGAGTGTAGAACCCTATACACTGACTGAAATAAAGAAAATTACTATACCTAATCAGTAGGTGGTATTGTCATGCCCAAAACATTGGGGCAATAACACACAATTTTTTTCTTCATTCAGTTAATTAATCCACTATGTTAATACATGTTTGACAAAAGACACACACAAGACACATTAGGTTTTCTAAGGTTCCATATTTCATTTCGTGTGTCAATTAAATCTCCTAGTTGAAACGGGTTATAACATTTTAGAATGTTCATAAAATAAAAAACCCTAATACTTATTACCATTATCTAATTGAACCTTTAAACTAGTTACAATCATTAAATATTGACTAAGAAAATTAATCAAGACGTTTGTTTCATAGGTTAATTCAACATTAATATATTCATCCAACTTAGCCTTAACCAAATAGACTATTATTTTTAATTACATGCTAAAATTCATCAAATCTATAAATTATAGAAACTAAAATCTCCCAAGTCATTAAATCATTTAAATTTAATCATAACACAACTTACAATCTCTAACTTACCCTTATTTAACAATTCATTTAACTTCCCCTTATTAAACAATTAAATATGATAAAATGAAACAATCCATCTATTCCTTTATTTAAATAATACCATTTATTTATTTAATTTAAAAAAATAAACAAAGGAAAACATCTAAATATTTAAATCTAATCTAAAATGCCATCATGTTTTCTAAATCACATTAATACCATCCTAAAAATTAACTATCTCTTAATCTCCTTTTAAAAAGAAACCTAACAAAAATACATTTATTCAAAACTAAATATAACTACCATAATAAAATAAATAAAATATAAAACTAGTTAAAATACATATCCTAAATCTATCTAATTCTTACCTCCTAATATCAACTAATCAAAATCCTAACTTAACTTTATTAACTTTACTAACCTATCCAAACCCTACACATATTAACTAACTAACACTACCTACTAACTCCTAACCCTTACTAACTCCTCCCTTCTTCCCAAGGCATCATGACTTCCAAGGAAACTCCCACATGGGTACATGATCCCAAGAAAATTTCTAGACTACCCAAGAGAGAAAGTGCAGCGATGGTGATTGGAGGTTTGGAAGGGGGTAAAAAGGTTTTATGTTTTGAAATCTTCAAACTTTGCTAAGTCTTTATACAATTTGCATGGGATATGATGGGACCTTCTTCAAACACCCCCCCAACTACCCATAATAATGTGGCCCCTCCCCACTTGCTAAATTAAAACCAATCCCCATCCCATTTATTGTGTCCCCCCCCCCCCCCCCCCCCTTGACATAAACTCCTTCCTCAAATGTGATGCACTCGGCCCATTGACATTGTCATGGCACATGTGAGGAGTTTGTAGACTTGAGGGGTTGTTGCAGTGCCTATGTTGGGGGAAATATTTAAAAGTAATGGTTTAAAGTTTTTTAGGTGAGTTTGGATAAGATAAGGGTAGAATAAGATTATTTGCATAGTTTTACTATTTTATTTATTTATATTTATGTTTTTATTGCAATTTATAATTACAAGTCTATATTTAAAAAATATGACAAGGATTCAAAGTGGAATATTTTAAAGTATATTATTTGTTCCAAAAGAGGATTAAAAAATTCTACATACAAAAGGCAGAGAGGATTATGCTCTAAAAATGATAAAATTTCTTAAGGATCTTTTCTCACCAAGTGTTGAGTTTTCATTTACAATTTTGTTTACATGGAAAAGGGGGATTTTTTTTTTGTTCATTTTCATGGATGAATTATAACATAGATTTATTTGATATTGTATTATGCATTTGATTAGAAGTATATATATTTTTATATATACTTACTAATCAAAGAAAAATGAAGTAACATCCATATAAATCCATTTTTCTCTAACACCTAATCATATCCAAATTGCATAACTTTGTGTAATGTCTATGTATCTAATCAAAATTAATCATAAGAATATGAAATAAATTATAAATAATTCCATAAGAGAGGAATTTCTCTTGTTTTTCAACATACATGGGCTAGCCACTTCATATTTATTTTATTCAAGACCTGATTCAAGGACTCAATCGGGAAAGAACTAGGGAAGAAAACCTAATATCATAGTTGTTTCAAATATAATGTTAACAATGCATTTTACATTAGGATCATTATCCTGAGGAGAAGTCTCTATAACATTTGAATCAAGAATAGCAAAACTCTGAATCTAGTTTGGCTTTGTACCAAGGTATCAACTATGCAATCTACAAATTTACAACAAGGTAACCATGGAGAACTAAAACTGATCGAGTGACAATCAGATTCAACACATAGACACATTCAACCAATTACTCCATCCTAGGTTTGCACAACAGGTTCCTTATCAAACCAAGACTAGCGAGAAAGTGGATTTTTTCAAGGTAGGAGAAGTCAATCACAACACCAAAATAGATGCCTCTTCTGAGGCTAATAATCACAAGAACTTTCATTCTTTCACTCCTTATGTCCCCAAACAAAAAATGGTTTGTATTGAAAAGTAGGGGCCCATAACATCCTACTTTGTCCCTCTCCTCATCATGAGGAGACACTCTACACTAACCCAGAGTCCAACCGAGGTCCACCTCCCATACATGGCCACTTTTACCCTATATAAGGGTGAGTAATGCCAACACAACACTTATAGTTTCCCTCACAAAAAAAAATGTAAAACATGAAAGAAAAAATAATTAAGAAACCCATAATAACCCATCCCTTACATGTTTTATCATACATACAAATACACACACATGCAATAGGTCTACTTAAGTAAATAAAAACACAACATGAAGAACAAGATGATAAAAGATTCCTACCTTCACAAATGGTTATGGTAAATGGGATTTTTGAGAAGAGCTATTCCTTCTTCCTCCTTCAATCCTAGCTTTTACTCTCTCTAAATGTAGACAATGGGCGAGATCAACACTCAAATTTGCAACTAAAATAGGCTTCTAAACTCACCCACCTAAAATTGCAATAACTCCAGACTTGACTAAGGTCTTCTAGGGTCTTCCAACTTGATCTTACCATTAAGACAACCTTTTTTGGTGGCATGTAAACTTGGAAAACTCATGGTGAAATTCAATTTTCCCACTAAATGGAAAATGATATATTTAGGAGGTCATAAAAGTCAACAGAATGATTTAGAAGGGTGAAAAATGTCCCCAACCCATACACATACCCCTTAGGCACCTAGATTTCATTAATTTTGGCCTTTAGGACCATTTGAGGACCTATTAATTGGATTAATATATTTGAGCTTATAAAAACCTAAGAATGAAACTTTTTACTAAATCCTAATTAGGGTAATTAATCTAGGTTACCAAATATTTAGTCTTAGATTACTAACTAAATCAATTTTAGATTATCAGGTTACTCTGCTAACCCTAATTAACATGTTGATACACATATACAAATTATGATTGTCAAGTGACACCATAAGATTCACTGTTACATAACATTAAACACTTTATAATTATAGAGTGATATACACATTCAGATTGCAATACAAATAAAATATGAAACAATGGGGTCTAAATATTTCATTAGACTCAACCCTGGGTTTCACAAATTGTACATAGGGTTGATTATCGATTCTCCATTAGATTTCCTGGCTAATTTTCTTGCACACTCAATTTGCACATTAGTAGTTCAAGAAAAATCACATGTATATATTTAAAACTCTTTAGGATAATTATATTAATCAAAACATCAATCTTTCATTTAGATAACTTTTATCTCTTTTCTCCTCACATATTTAACTATTAAAAATTGTATAACTAAACTATTAATCATATTCATAATCCTAAATTCATTTTTTGTAATACACCATCATTATGCATGCATATTAAATGTTAAACAACATGATTAAGAATTTCAAAGTAAAGCTTCATGCGACATAAAATAATATAATAATGTCTAGTCCATCAGACTATGTCTCTGCATATCAAGTCATAATGTATCAAAATAAAAATGTATCAGCTGTGCTATGATGGATTGAGGTGAGGCCTCATAGGTATCCACTTAATAGGAGATAATTGTAGTTAGCATTGACAACAAAAGTTAAGAGATGCCAAAGCCAAGTGTTGAAGTATCATCATTACAGATAGCCTTTTTGAGTACTAGTACACCTAAGGTGAAAAAGATGAAGAAGAAGATCAAGTCAAATGGAAAGCCAGTAACACTTGATGAGGTCATATTGATTCCAAAGTTTGGTCTTGACAATATGACATTTGATCTGATGAAAATTTTACAAGATGTGTTGGCAATGAAGACCAAACAAGAAGAAATAAAAAGAGAACATCAATAGATGCAAGTATTAAATGAAATACAAAATATTTTTGTTGATGCATTTGATATTCAAGGTATTAATGAGAATACACCTCTAATAGATCAAATAGTTCACATTGTTGAAAAGGTCAACAATGATGATATAAAGGCTAATGAGAAATTGATGAGGTGGTCTAAAAAGAAGTTTGAGACCAAAGAGTTGGAGAAAGTTTCAATAGAGATTGCAATAATATAGGTTGAACTTTCTAAATTTTCAAATAATTTAGGAGTTTGTTGGTTGAGAGTTTTTCCCTCCTTGTTTTGGTTTACTCTAAAAATGCCCATTGTGTGGAGAAACAAAAGGATGTTAATGATAGAATGGGTTAGTGCAACTTAATGTCACTCATCCCTAAATTGAAAGGTACAACTTCCTTATATTTGCAAAGATTTATGTTTAGCCCTATCTTTAGTAGATCAATTTTTTTTCGAGGGGGGGGGGGGTATGCTCTTAACCAGAGAGTAATAGAGGCCAAAACTAGGATGCCTATAACCACAAACAACCCAGGTAGATTGATTTGGACAACCCACAATACCAATGGAATAGCTTCTACAAGATATCTTTAAGCTCTTCTAATTCTAATCTTACTCCTACTGCTACTTTAACCACCATTTCTACTTCTAATGAATGGAAAGATCCAATCCAACTAGGGAGAAGAGATAGAAATACATATGAGGGGCAAATGGAATTTCTTTTATTGTTAACACTTTACCAAAATGGAATCCAACAAGTTACTAATAGGTTCACATACACTTGCCTTTCAACCCCATGAAAACTACTATAACATGCAATGCAACAAAGAAAAAGAGAAGAAACACATATGAAAGGAAAATATAATTTATTTAATTTATAACTCTTATTTAAAATGAAATTTTAGTAAGAAATTAGTAGCTTCACATTTATTCGTCCTACACTTTCAAGGAAAAAAATATTCTAAATGCAAGTGAGTGACAAACAACTAGATAAACTAGGTAGATGGAACTACAAAGCTAGTTCACCCAAAAGTTTGGCAATCTTCTATTCAACTTTGAAAATTACATATATAGGCCCTCTTAGATTTGGCCAGTTACATTGCACAATTTCATTTTAAAGCATTAGAATGAGAATAGCTCAAAATAGGATTAACTGATAGTCATCCATTACAAAATGCATATATGCAAGGATAAGTGCTATATTAGCTATAATAAATATAGGAAGTGGAGAGAGAAGTATCAAAATTTAGACTAGAAGATCATCATGAGAAGTATTATAAAATTTCAGTTCTTCTTTGTCACAATGGCCTTGTGTGCCCTTAGTGTGTCCAACATCATCCATATCTCCTTGACACCTAGGATGTAGATGTTGTCAGCTCTCACCACCCAATAGTCATGGTCCTTTGTAAGATTCTCCACCATGGTAAACTTAGACTAGATATTGTCCAATGCTCTTTTCAGTGTTCCATTAATAGCAACCAACTCTAAAATCTTGTGTGGCTGGTTAAATCATCTATGAATTCAAGGATCCTTACCTTCATCCTTTCAATGTTAAGCAACTAATTATTTGCACTCATGTGTGACTTGGTGTGCAAGCCTTTAAGATACTTGTAGACCTTCTCAATTACCTTTGTCACAGTATAATACACCCTTTTCAACTTTTTTTCAACTTTAACCAAGCTCTCATGTTTGAACTCAACTGATTGCTTCCAATGAAGCAAGAGATCTTTGCTAGTTTTGAGTATGCCAAGACTGAAGGCAACATCATCTTTCATGTCAATTACTTCTTGGATTAGTATCAGTTCACTTTTAAGCTTCTCAGACTGTGTCAACATTGAGACTTGATGTGAAGACACCACCTCCCTTAATTTGTGTGCATCCAAAATTAGATTGCCCAAATTATCAGTTCAAGAGGGATCTTATGACTTAAGATCTTCAATCCAAGCTCAATTAATCTGTCCAAATTTCCTCTTCTACTACAATTTCATCAACAAGTTCCTATTTTCATCTACACTTAAACCAAATGTACTTGGAGAAGCACTATCCACCGGTAAAATAGCCAAAGGTCCAAACATAGCTCTAATATAATCAACTAATTCCTTGTTGGAGTCCTTCAACATTTCCTTTTCTACTTTCAATTCCTTCAATTTTTCTTCAATCCTATAATTTGTAAATTTCCATATATTGACATAAAGTCATGGATTGGAAGTCCTATATCAACTGATTTTATTCAAAAATCACTAGGAGCTAAGCTCTCAATTATTCCTTCTTTCTGAGGTTCAACTACCTCTACCACCATGTGCCTTGCATCCAAATCTATGGCCAAAGTGCCAAAATTCTTCTCCTTCTTTACTTTAGATGTTGGCTGCGATGGTTGTGTTGCTTGTAGAATCAAGTTCTTTGGTGGGATGGTCTCCTCCATTCTCCTTCTCTTCCTATCAATAGTCTCCTCTAGCCAAGAATCAGCTTGAAGGACATTGAATGCTGACTCAAGATTTGAAGGATCAAATAGATTTCTAGCTATGTGAGATGTCTCCTTTTTCCTAGTAGAAAATGGATAGGACACCATTTTAGTAGTAGAATGCTCAGGAATATTACCTTGATCTGTTCCTCCTTGTTGTAGAGGAGTGTCTAGAGCTTGTTTTTCATCACCTTGTCCACCTTCTAAAGGGTTGTTACCTAGCTAGTTGTAATGATCATCAAAATTAATGATGTACACAACATATTTTTATTCTTCCTTATGCTTATCCTTTTATTTTTATGTCTTAACCTCTCCAAATTTTCCTATGTTTGGTAAAGAACCTCCTTCACAAGTTGGAGGGACTTGGATATTCTTCTTAGGTGGCTGATCTCCACCTCCTCCACCTATTGTTTGCAAAGAACCCATGGATGTAGAAGTAGCTATGGTAGAAGTGGAAGCTGATGAGGTTTGGGTAATGCTAGTAGATGCTCCAATAGAAGAACCACTGGCTCTAGTCATTTTCCTCCTTGCTCTAGTCCACTCTACCCACTTGTCAGTTCTTTTCATAATTTCGTCCAATAGGACTCCAATTTATTAATTAATGGGCCCTTAGGTGGGATAAACAAAATACACTTTTCCTTTATCTCCTTTTCATAAGTTGTGGATGTCATATTAGATCTTTTATCATCAATATCATCCATGTTAATGATCACATAATATAACTTTATTTGCTCCACAGTGAGCCTCAATCAATATCTTTCTTGAGTCTGATATTCAATGTAACACTCAACCCAGTAATCTTCAAGGTCAGGAATATGCATGAATCTTGCACCTGGTTGAAGATTATTCTTCAAAAAGATCACATGACCAAACTGAGGCCTAATAACTTCATAATATTTGAATTTGAACTTACTCTAAAAGGTTTTAATGAGGTTCTCTATATCAGATCTTGATGCACACAAATATGATCCTATCTTAATTGAAAAGGGGATTCCAACTTTCTTGTTAGCAACACAGAGAGTGTTTACTTTGAGCACTTTCTTGCAAAGCTCAATTAACACAACTCTATCATCTAAATACCTAGGTAGCCTCCAAGGAAAACCATCAAAAATAAAAATGTAGATATAGGAGAAAGAAGGGAATTTAATAAAAAAACAACCACATTGAGTCACCACTACAATGGCTTCTGAAGAAAATATTCTCTTAGGGCACCCTTGAAGCTCCCTACACAATCTCATAGTGAAAGCATCATTTATCTTTACAAATTGTTCAAAGATTCTTTCTATTTGAAGACAAGGATAAAACTCATACACTTTGGTGGACTCATAAAAATATTCATTATAGGGAAAGCCTGGCCATAAGTGATGCATTGCTAAGGCATAAATTAGATAGGAAGACATAAAAAACTCTTTAAAAACCTTAACTATGTTCATCCAGCTTGTCAATTCATCACACAATGTCTGTGCCCAATATAAATATTATCCTTTAGCACATACAACATTAACTAAAAAGAAGTGGTATTCAATGAAATTCAACATCTCCTCTAGTCCCTTTAATCTTAACAATAGAGCAAATATATCCACAATTTCTATTTTCAAACTAGTTCCAAAGAGGGTCTTTGGCAACTTACTTTTTGAACTCCTTGGTGGTTGAAACCAAGTGCTCAGAATATCACCTTTCCTCAAAGTCCTCTTTCATTGTACATGGAGGTGGATGACCCAAAATCTATATCACATAATTCCTCTCTATCTAGAAACCCAAAAGCACTTTTCATCAAAGTTTTTTCAAAAGTCAACAACACAAAATCATTTGACATCTTTATCTATTTCATCATGTGGTCATACTAGGAAATGCACTCCTAAACTAGCTTAGAGGCTTGAATGGCCATAAGGAATCATGTGACTTCAACTAGACTACTCTACTTAAGTCTCTTTGTGACTCGGTGAATTGGCTAAAAATTGAGTCTTCTATGAAGATTAGCTAGATCATAGAAATGAAAAGAAGTGTCCGTTAAATCCTTCAATTTTCTCACTAGACTAGGCAACTTGTTTTGCATCTTAGTTCTTAAGGCCGTGAATTACAAAATCTTAGAACAGTTTTCACAAAGAAAGGAATAGTTCTATTACAAAATAAAATGGGAAAAGTGTGCATCACATCTTTTATTGGATTCAAATATAACTGTTTAATTTTGAATCCCCATGTCACACAAGTGGGGTGCGAAAAGATGAGAAAATCAGGCCAAGTTGGATGATAACATCTATATTTTCCATTAATACAATGGGTAAGCAACCTTATTTGAATTAAATGTAACTTTAAGAGTAATCCATACCATTTAGTTTCATAACTTCATCTTTTAAGCTCAAGCATGGTAGAAATGGCACTTTTCCAACACTTATCTGTATTGTTGTTAATAAGCTCCGAAGGCCTCAAGGAACAACAACTACCTCTTTAATGAGTTTAAGAAGTGACCAATATTTTACCTTTTGAAAATCTTGTTACTAATGTTTCAAGTGCATAGTTGTTTGGTGTTTTTCCCACAACTTTGAAATTTAGCTTATTTGCCTTTGGTCGAGCATAGAGCACCCTTACTTCTTTTCTAAGATCAAATGTTTCCTTATAAATCTTCACATTTTTTTATAATTCTCTTGAGTATAGTGCATGCCAAGAATCTCCAATGAATATTCTCTTTTTATAACAAGCCATCACTTTGTTACTTTTTGCACTTTGGAAACATGCCTTGTCTTTTACTCATTTGTTGAGTGCATAGTCAAAACCACACTTTTTTTATGGGAACTTACTTTAACTAAAGTTCTTAATTCTAAATATATCCAAGGCCTGGGATCCACTTGAATGGTTTAATTAAATATCCCAAAGGATAATCCAACTATAATATGAATGCTTCTAAGCATCACTAGCATTCAAGGATTTCTCGTATATACATTCGTTATTAGCCATATCTTTGATTTTGGAAAGGTGGCTTATGCAATACATGAGTAGAGCATTAGAGACTATTTTCTACTCTCACTACTTTTCTCACCAAATCCACTCAATTGAATGCTTTGTATGCATGTGATTTCCCTTTGTTGGTGTAAATAGATATTTACTATTTACACTTTACTTAAGTTTACTTAGGTTAGTGCATTATTTTATTATTTCTCTTTATGAGACACTTAGGCATTTGTGCATCTTCTAGAGTTGTCATGTAGAAAACATAGAAGTATACAACTCTAATTATGCACATGGTGTCTACACCATAGGATTTTGCATCATTCACTGAGTTGTCATGTAAACAACACAATTTTTCGCACTCCTATTTTTGCACATGTTGTCTACAACACTGATGTGTGTGCTTCACCTTTGTAGGCTTATCCTCTCATCATCACACTTACTTTCATGCATAATGGAGGATAACCCATATTTGGTGGACATGTTCTTGTTTGTTTAACTTATCATGATGTTGATTTTGAGGCATTCTAGATGCATCTTAGAGGCCTTTATATTGAGGCACTACTAGTGTACTTGTACATAGAATTGAATACTATATAGTTATTCTGATCATACTCTGGCCTAATTTGTGCTTATGTTTTGAGATCCTTGGTCTTGGGTAAATTTTTTCCTAAGGTAGATTCTTACATGGTATCAGAGCTGAGGGAGATACTCATCACATAGCCATTGGAGACCTCGTTGCTTCATCTCTCTAAGAGACTCGATTCAGATCCGAAGCATCAGCTGTAATTGGGAGCATCTAGAGCTCAAGTGGACCTCGCCATTGTGTTTGGAGTGTCAATTTGGTAAAGATTGACTATAAATTTGCCCATTTTAGACCATAGTCAATCAGGAGGCAAATTTTTTTTGCAAATCGAAACCCGAAGGCCCAATTTGCAAATCTGAAGAAAAATTATTGTGTTAGCACTCCACATTGAATATTCCACTAGAAATATTCTTCTTCATAGGGGATATTCTCCTCAGAGGGGGCAACATATTCTGCTCAAAATTTTGGCTGCCCTTGCCATGCAACCGGTGTGAGAGATCACATAACCGGTGACAAAGGTAACTCCGACGGGCATATTTTGTTTGATAGTCATTTTGCTTTGGTTTTATAGCCCAAAATAGACCACATTCTTATGAATGTGGGATTAAACATATATCCCAGCAGTAAGTCTTTGACACTAACCCTCTGCTCCAGCTACGACCAAACCTGACATTCCAATGACGTAGATATTCTCCAACATTGACTTTTTTGGTGAAAGACCAATCCTACCAGCGTAGACACACGAGAGCCTACTATGTGACATGCGGTGAGTATAGACACATTTTCCAAGATACATCAGATCTGACGCACCCACACAATCATCCACCAGCATATTGCATTCTGGGGCCCATACACATGCAGACACACGGATAGAGAATCTACCATTCTAACATCAACACATGGCAAACTGCAATACACTAGGTGTACACATCGACATCTGAGCTTGACCCACTTAGCAAGCCCAATCATCCATCCTATGCCACGTAGGAGGACACATCAAATTTTTTCATACATTATCGTATAGGTTGACATTATCATTACGTCAGCTAGAGTTTGCACAGACATTGACGTCAGCCATCTACGATGTTAAAATTGATGGCCTTTTGACCATCATACCAGGGCATTTTTGAACTACTTCGATGGCTATTTGACCATCAAATTTAAGCTCATGTTTTTCTCTCCAAACCCCTCTTTATATGCAATTTGGATTTTGGAGCTCGACTTTGAATGGCCATAACTTGGACATCTAGACTCCAAATCAGGTGCAATTTTTTTGATTTTGGGTAAAATTTTTTGAAATTTTTAGTGGTGGAGCTAGTTTCTAGTTTTGGTGCATGAATTGGTCAGTATAAGTTTTTTTTGGCGACTATACCTGTCTAATCTTGCTTTTTGCAAATTCAAACGTATTGTACGGGCTCATCTGGACTCCTTTTCAAGTTTTGTTTTTTTTGGAAGTGTATATTTTTTCCTCTAGTTTTCATATTTGTAGTTATATTATAGTCTTATTTGGACACAAGTATCACTTTCAAAGATAGGTCTTGTTTTGCATTATAATGCTTCACAACTGATGTAATTTTGAGCTACACTGTAGTAGTCCAGATTTGTACTCTATATAGAGGTTGTAATTAGAAAAATCAAAAAGCCCACTTTGTCCATTTTGGCAAGTGGCCCATTATAAATGCACTATATATAAAGCGCCAAAATCATTTATTTGGGGGGGGGGATTTTTTAATTGAGTGAAAAGGGTGGGTGTGTATTGTGTACTATGTCTCCTTTATATTGTGTTCTTGCATTATGGGTTCTTTTTTGAAGTTAGCTCCACATAATTATGTTACTTGGAAAGAAAACATTAAAGAGCCATTGATAGAAAAAGGTTTATGGTGTTATATCACTGGTGCAGCCGAGAAACCTCCTGCTGATGCTGATGAAGCTCGTAAAGAAGACTAGGAATCCAAACAAGAGATGGCCTTAGGAACATTCTTGAAAAATATCTCTAATCCTATCAAATTTCACATCAGGAAGCTTACATATCCAATAGAGGTTTGGGCTAAACTAGAAGCTTTGTACAAGACAGTAGATGAAGAGATGGCTTACACCATAGAGGATAAACTTCTCAAGTTGGATCCTAGAAATTTTGACACAATTAAAGACTATCTTACCCAAGTAGAAATGTATAGGGCACATCTGAAGGATTATGGTGAACCCATTAAAGATGGAAAGATGATTAAACACATAATGACTCATCTTCCACCTGAATATGCTCCTTTTGTTTCTAGCTTTAATACACACAAAGTGACAATGGGTAGTGCCTATGTTAAGCCTTCATTTGAGAAATTCTCAGAAATGTTGATCTTTGAACATGACAATCTTGTGGGAATGGGAATTCTCAAGTCTTCCAAAACCAAAGCCTTGGTAGCAAATGAAGGTAATTCAAGTGGAAAAAACTTAAACAAGAAGTAGAAGCAATGGAAGGCTAAGCCACAAGGTGACACACAACAGTCCTCCTCAAAACAAAAATCTTCCACAAGTCAATCTTCTTCCACTCAACATTCTTCTTCACAAAAAGGAAAGTCTTCTTCCAAGAACAATCAAAAGGGGAACAATTCCAACAAGAAGGAGAAGAAAACATGTTCCTATTGTAAGAAGAATGGACATGATGAACATGAGTGCAAAGATAAGAAGATTGATGAATTGGTTAACATTATGAGGAAACACAAAATTAATGTTCCTAATTCATACAAAGACAAGGGTTCTTCATCCACTTCAAAGGGCAAGGGCAAAGCTTTAGTTGTAAGTACTAATAATGAGGAGGAATGGGTTCTAGATTCAGGAGCAACTCATCATATGGGTGCTTCAAGGGAGCAGTTTTCCTCTTTAAAACCTTCAAATGTACCATACATCTATGTGGGCAACAATACTCAAATTCAAGTAGAAGGTAAAGGGAATGTTGAGTTAGAGAATGACATCTTCAAGGATGTACTTCATGTTCCTAGCCTTAGCACCAACCTTCTCTCCATCTATCAAATCACTCACTATGGATGTGGCAACAAAGTAGAGTTCCTCCCCGACATAGTAGTGGTGAAGAATCTCCAAGATGATTCAATGGTGGCAGTTGGAAAGGCAAATCATGAGACAAGACTTTACTCTTTCTCATATTTTGTGCCTAAGTCCACGTCTCTTGCCTTGTTGACTCATTTAAACACTCAAAGTAAACTATGGCATGAAAGATTTGGACACCTTAATTATTGCTACCTTCAACAATTAAGCAACAAGGAAATGGTCATTGGTCTACCTTAGGTCAAGTTTTCAGAGGGAGTATGTCTAGGTTGTGAAGCAAGTAAACATCCCAAAGAGAAATATGACAAGGGGAAGTCTTGGAAGGCAACTGCTATTCTAGAATTGGTTCATAGTGATGTAGTTGGTTCTTTTCTAGTACCATCTTTTGGTAAGCCCCACTATGTTCTCACATTTATTGATGACTTTTCAAGGTACACTTGGGTCTTTTTCCTCATTCATAAGAGTGAAGTATTTGATAATCTCCTCATCTTCAAAGCTCAAGCAGAGAAACAATTTGGGAAAGCCATCAAAATTCTATGAACAGATAATGGTAGAGAATATGTCAATTCTAGACTTATAGACTTTTGCACTCGTGAGGGTATAGATCTTAAGCATTCAGTTGCATACATGCCTCAATAGAATGGTGTAGCTGAAAGAAAGAACAAAACCCCTAATAAAATGACTACTTGCATGCTTCAACACAAGTCTCTCGATCAAGTGTTTTGGGTTGAAGCCATGTGTTGTGCCAACTACATTCAAAATAGAAGTTCACATAAGGCCTTAGATGGAATAACACCTTTTGAGACATGGTGTGGTAGGAAACCAAGTGCTAAGCACTTCAAAGTTTTTGGTTGTCCAACATGGGCTAGGATACCTCCACAAAAGTGAAAGGCATTAGAACCACAAAGCAAACCATGCATATTTGTTGGATATCCTGATCATCTCAAGGCATATAAATTAATGGATCTAGAGACTCACAAAATCTTCTATGAGAGGAGTGTTCATTTTGAAGAGACATGTCCAAGCTTGGCTTCTTAAACTCCTCCTTCTTCCTCCTATGTGGATAGTGATCATAGTGATGAAAGTGACTCAGAAGATGAAATTCCTCCAACCTTGACTTGCAAGACACCACCTTCATAGGGTCAACAATTAGTTGAGGAAATTCCTTCATCTTCTTCCACTAAACCTCATTAGACACATCAAACTCTTGATGCAACAGGTTCATTGGTGGGAAATCCTTTAGAGACTTAGAGGACTAGGTCACAACACAAGTCATTTTCACATGCATACATAGCCATTGCTTTAGATCCACAGTCTTTTAAGGAAGCATCAGGGATTCTAGAATGTGATAAAGCTATGGAGGAAGAATATAATTCATTGATGAAAAATAACACATGGGACTTAGTTCCCCTTCCTAAGGGAAGAAAAGTGGTTCGATGCAAGTGGATCTATCAAACCAAATTTGCAGTGGATGAAAGTGTTGATAAACATAAGGCTAGACTAGTTGCTATGGGTTTCTCATAGGTTCTAGGTATTGACTATACAGAGACTTTTGCACCAGTTGCCAAAATGAACTCCATTTTCCTAACACTAGCAATTATTGTAGCTCAAGGATGGGTTATACACCAGATGGATGTTAAGAGCACATTTTTGAATGGTAACCTTCATGATGAAATTTATATGGAGCAACCACAGGGGTTCATCCAGGATTCCTTTATGATTTGTAGATTAAAGAAGTCTATTTATGGTTTAAGGTAGGCTCCTTAGGCTTGGTATGCCAAAATGGATTCATTTCTCCTCTCGGTAGGTTTTACAAGATGTCATTCTAGTTTGAATGTTTACATTCTTCAGAAGAATGACTCTCACTTGATCTTAGTGCTTTATGTTGATGACTTGATCATTACATGGAGCACTGCATAGATCATTGCCACTGTCAAGACCTCTCTACAGGATAGATTTGCCATGACAGACTTGGGTTTGCTAGATTACTTCCTTGGCATTGAGATCATATAGTCTTCAGCAGGGATTTCACTTTCACAGCCCAAGTATGCTCTTGACTTTCTTTCTTGGTTTCACATGAGTGACTGCAAACTTTCTCCTACTCCCTTCCTATCAGGTGTCAAGTAGCTAGAGGCTAAGTGCATAAATCCACTTGTTGATGTGACATTATACAGACAATTAGTTGGGAGCCTTATCTACTTGAGACACACATGCCCTGATATTGCTTTTGCAGTTGGTATGGTTTCACACTTTATGCAAGAACCTCATGAGCCTCATTGGAAGATTGCCAAGGACATTCTACACTATATCAAGGGAACACACACCCATGGGATTCATTATGATGTAGGTACATGGCTTCAGTTGATTGGATACATAGATTCAAACTATGCGAGAGACTTAGATTCTTGAAAGTCTACTTCAGGGTACATATTTCACCTTGGTTTGATTTGAAGAGCTTACAATGCAAGAACATTTATTTCTCGAACTTCCTTACAAGAGATTACATACAAAGAGCTTCTACTTGAAGAGCTTCACTTGAAGAGCTTCTATTTCTCCAACTTGATTACAAATGATAATAAGCCTTGCTTAAATAGGCACTTCTAACCCAAGACATTACAAACACAACCAATGTGGGATAAAAGGTAAATACAACTACTTTTAAATAAATATTAAATTCCCACCCAAATACAACTAAGCACCCAAAAAATATTAAATACATGATTTAAGGATCTTTCCACAAACTTCTAAGATGCCACCTACACACCTCAATTAATGGAATGACAACTTCTTCTTTTTTTTCTTTTTATTCACGCCACTTATGCACATTGAAAATAGAAATTCCTCTTTTCTCCTTTTTTCCTATTTTTTATTATTTTCCTTCCATTTTCATCACTTTCTCTCTCCTCCACAATATATATATATATATATTTTTTTTTTTCCTTTTTTTTTTTTTTTTGCATCATGGTTCTAACCTTATTTGTTGGAAAAGTAAGAAGCAAAACAATGTTTCTCTTTCTTCCACAGAGGCTGAGTATTGAGGGGTTTTCAATGCAGCTATAGAGGCTCTTTGGTTACAACACATCTTGGATGAGTTTGGATTTGATCTACCTAAGCCTATTGTTATTCATTGTGATAATCAAAGTGGCACTGAAATATCTAAGCATCCAGTTCAATATCAGTAGACAAAGCACATTGAGGTTCACATGCACTATATTAGAGAGCTTATACATGAGCAGATCATTGCACTTCAGTACTGTCCTATAGCAGAGTAGGTCATTGATATTTTTACCAAACCCTTCACCGAGCTCAAGTACATTCATTTGTGAGATCTCTTGGGGGTACAGGATGTTGTAGATAGGGGAGTCCCTTGACTTCTCTCTTCTTCTTCTTCTGGGAGGGATTCTTTCCTCTTATGAGGTCTTCTTCTCTCTCTTTTTCTCTATTGTACTTATCTCTCTTTTTGGAGGAGGGTTTTTCCCATGAGGTTTTCCCTCTTTCTCCACTTTATGAGAGATTGCATTGCATCATTCTTAGCATTGCTCTTGTACATGGGTACCTAATATGGCCTAGTAGCTGGAACCCATTATGCATTAGTGAGCTTAAGTGCACTCCCCTAAGTTGCACTTAAGGGGGGGTGTTGGTGTAAATAGGTATTTACTATTTACACTTTACTTAAGTTTATTTAGGTTAGTGCATTATTTTATTATTTTGCATTATTTTATTATTTCTCTTTATGAGACACTTAGGAGTTTGCACATCTTCTAGAGTTGTCATGTAGACAACACAGAAGTATGCAACTCTAATTATGCACATGGTGTCTACACCAAAAGAGTTTGCATCATTCACTGAGTTGTCATGTAAACAACATAGTTTTTCACACTCCTATTTTTGTACATGTTGTCTACAACACTGATGTGCGTGTTTCACCTTTGTAGGCTTATCCTCTCATCATCGCACTTACTTTCATGCATAATGGAGGATAATCCATATCTGGTGGACATGTGCCTAGTTGTTGAACTTATCATGATGCTGATTCTAAGGCATTCTAGATGCATCTTAGAGGCCTTTATATTGAGGTACTCCTAGTGTAATTGTACATAGAATTGAATACTATACAATTATTCTAATCATACTCTGGTCTAATTTGTGCTTGTGTTTTGAGTTCCTTGGTCTTGGGTAAATTCTACCCTAAGGTAGATTCTTACACCCTTAATACTTTTAGGATTCCAAAACTACATATATATATCTGGTAGAACTTCTCCAAACTCCAATTTTGGAAAGAAGGGGGTGCGGCTCCACAATGACCATTTCATAGCATCAGGGGGAAACTTCCAAAATGGGACTATCACCTCCATAGTGCTCTAGCATGCATAGCATCTAAATTGCTTCCTAGAATTAAATCAATGCAAAATATGAAAAGAGCTTATTTGATTTCACCCTATTTGGAAAAATATGTGCTCGACTCTATTATGAAGAACACAACATAGCCAAAATGAAATTTTTTTATCTAAGTACTTTAGCTTCATAAAAAAAACTCCATACTTTCTCCCAAGATATTCACAATCTTCCAAATAACTCCAGGAATGAAAATTAGGCACAAAGAACTTACCACCTAACCTAATTGGTATTGTACATGGTGGATTCACATATTGATGACACCTTAGAGTAAAGTGCAATCGAAGTAACAATGAACTATTCTAAACCCAAGAAATCATTGTTAAACAAAGACTCCATGAACATCTCATGTTTCCCTAACTACAACCACTAAGATTTCTCTTAGACTAGCATCTCAGTTATAGTTCTAGAATAGGAGTATGCTATGAATGTAGGTCTATCAAAGTATATGCTAGATCTATATGAAAATGTAAATTATGTGAAGATAATAATAGTAGAATGCTAGAAACATGTGCATGTATAAGCCTAAATGATATTAAATGATGCTAAAAGAATGCTAAAATGATATCAAAATGATGTGAAATTGCTATAATAACAATGCTAAAAGAGATGATAATCCTAAATGTGCCTATAGTGTAGATGCCTAAAACTTGGGTCCTTTTGCTCTTGAATTTCTCTCCTATTTATAGGATTTTAGAAGGGGTTTGAATAAGGATCAAGATTTTACTTTTGACTTGAAGGTAATGGTGAAACTGTAAATATCTCATAAGGCACCAAGAGGAAGACTCCAACAGACTTAGTTTGTGAAGATAAATGAGGAATTTTCTAATTCTTTTAAATGTAAAAAGGAGGATTTTCACTTTTGTGAGGATAAATGAATTTTATTGATTAATTAAATTTTCTATTATTTTTTAACTTTTGTCTTTTCCTTTTTCCTTTTCTATTTCATTTTATGATTTTATGAATCTCTTTTCCTCTTTCTAAGTTGATTTAGGTCCTTTTTCATTTGATAGGTGATCTGATTGATTAATGACTTGGTGTAACGATTGATTTGAAAGTATATTTTTTTCTTCCTTTATTTGATTTTTTCCTTAATTTATGTTGTTTGATAAAAATTTGTGTTGTTTTAGGTCTTTGCCAATTTCTGGGTGTCTACAAATGCCCTTCTTTGAACTAATATGTGAAGCATATTAGTTTAAAGACTATCTTGATTTTTTTATTTTTAGCCAATTTTTTTGTTCAAATGTTTGATCAAAGATGTTTGCTTGATTTGAGGTAGATATAATGCCTGATTGTTGTTAATTCGATGTCTGATTGCTAATGATTTGATATTGTGATGTTTTAAAATCCTTTGAAAAAGCTTTCTTGGATGCCTCGATTTGATTTGATATTGAAATTTTGGATGGCGTAGAACATTTTTTATATTTGGAAATTTTTGATGCCTCGATATATTGCCCCCTCAGAAATGAAATTGAAAAAATTAATGTGCAAAAATAGGGATATTCCAATTTTATTTCTAAAAATGTTGATTAGAACAATTTATGGTGAAGTGGTGCTGACTACGGTGGCCTAGTGAGTCATCGAGATCCTCTGTTGTTTAAGTTTTTTGAATTTATACATGTATTTTTTGATATTTGCATGGATTTTTTTTATGAATGAATAAATTAGGCATTGCAATGAATTTAATATCTGTTTTAGCACTTTTAAATTCTTTTAACACATCAGATGAGTAGAAAGCACATCCATAAAGAAAAATAACACATATGAAACCCTAGTTTGATAGTGAAATAGTGCATAACTACAAACTATAATGCATCTGTAGGTTTTTATAGAACTTTTAAGGATTGTAGCACATATGAGAAGAGTTATAGCACATATATCATGTCAAGTAGTGCATTTATGAAATAGGGTTTGATGAGTCAAAATAATGAGGGATATCTAGTTTGATGTATGGATTATAGTGCATATGCCAATTTTTGTAGCACTTTTTCTTCTTGGAGCGCATTCGTAGGGTTTGATAGTGCATATCATGAATTAAGAGGCATTTTAACATGTCATAGCACATATGATCAATCAGATAGCACATATGTAGTCTTGAATAGCACTAATGGCTTTGGTAGCATATCAAGGCTATGGAGGAGTGCATGTGATGATTTCAGCAGTGTGAGGTAATCATGTAGCACTTATGTTAGTTTTAATAATGCATACAAGGTTTTAAATAGTGCAAAGAACTTTTATAGTGCATTTGGTATCTCATATATCATATATGGCTAGTTCAAGGTGGGTCAGATAGTAGGATGGTCACATAACTAGATGCAAACATGCACAACATTTCTTAGAGTACCTAATTTGAAAGTGATGATTCTTAATTCATGTAAAAAGTCAAAAAATAGGGATCTTTTGGTCATAAAGTGATGTGTAGGATCAATCAGGTGATGTTGGAGAGGTAGAAAATAGTGCCCCCTAAGATATAGAGTAGGGAAAATGAACATGTCCATCTCAAGATATAGAGTAGGACAAATAACTAGTCCAAGATAGAACCATTATCTAAATAGCTAGATGTTGATATTTTATTGATGTAGGATGATCACTGGTGAGAAATATTGATGTCATTATTTGATTGTTTGATGAAACAAGTATGTAGGCACAAGATCATGGTGTAGGGATTATACCCCTGGCCCTTGGAGTTGATAGGATGATTGTTTGTGGTAGAGCATTAGGTGATTGAAAAATGTGGTTTTACTTATTTGCTACAAATGCCTCAGTTCCAAGTGAATAGACATTTATTGATAGGTGTGGCCAAGTGGTGGCACTCAGACCACAACACCTTCCTGATGCCCCTAGGGGAGATGACTATTACTCTTGAGGATGTATATTAGATTTTATGAATCCCTACAGTGAGAGATCTTGTTTACTATGATCAGACTATAGATGGGACAATATTCAAAGATGTGTTTGGGGATGATGTGTTAGAAATAGGAATTATTGGGGGGCGGGGTGAATCAATAATCTACAAACTTTAGTCACCAACTAGATATTATTTTTTACTTTAAACCATACATAACAAAGTAATAAAGTAATGTTGAAAAATAACAGTAACCATACACAAAGATAACTCATAACACTATATTTTGTTAACTAGGTAAACCTTGGCCAAGGGAAAACCTGGTATGGGTGATACCCACTAGATAATATAATGATATATAAGTTCCTTATTAGAGGATGGACCCTATTAGGAGTCAATGAGAAAATTTGGTATAGAGAGTCCCTATTAGGAGACTTTGAATCCCTATTAGGAAAGTCCAACCTTGTTAGGAGTTGTAGTATAATAGATGGAAGATGAGCCCACTACCCAAACATGCACTTTCAATTACAAGAAGAGCTCACTGCTGACTTCTAGAATATAGATTCTTTCTTAGTTCAATCTTAGATCACATAATAACTTCACAAACTTTGCATATATTACTTTCACAAAAGTTTGCATACAATTGCTCAACATGACTTCTCCATCTTAATTCACAAGATGTCCTATGCATAAATACCATGCCTTTATATAAATTGGTGCTAGGTTGGCTAGGACCATAATACACTTTTCCAACTTAGAGTAAACATCTAGGATGTCAACCCTAATTGGTCAAGTAATTATTTTGTAAATAAAATAATTTCTTTCCTTTAATTTTTTTGTCCTATTTCATTGGTGAAACATGAATATCTCTTTTCCCTATAGTCACTACTAACTTTTGAGGTTATACATATCATTATCAATATGTATACTATCTCCATCTAACTTCGTTAGTCATAATATGACATCAATAACAAGTTACATACAAAACAATACACTAATGTATATCAAATTCATAATTAGACAATTTTTTGAGTACCAAAAGCTAAGTATCTTTATTTTTGAGGTTTCCTATAAGCATATATATCATGTATTGCCATAAATGAAAACAAGTACATATCTTCATTAGCCAATTGTCAAAAATCCCACCCTTTGGCATGGATGTCAACAAAACACTAAAAATTGGCTAAGTATCAAAAACTTAAAATAGATAACACATTAACATTACATCTATTACAACTTGTCCATCTTACTTATGCTCCCCCTTACAATATGATTTCATAATTTACAATTTTGTTATACACTTCTCCCCCTTTGACATCTATGACAAGGTTGAAATGTCAAAGACTATAAAAAGTTGTTGTCAAAATGTTCTTCTTCTGTCTTAAGCTAATAGTATTTTCATGCAATCATCAAAACTTTCCTTAAGATTGCTCATATCTTTTGTCCATGTATCCTTGGTTAATTCAGCAGAGGTGAGGATTGCGCATAAGGCATATGATGCAATCTCAATTGCATTAAAGTTGGAGTATAAAAAGTTAGAATAAGTGTCCTTGCCTTGACACATTCCTCCAACTATTTCTTAGTAATAGATATTTTTAGAGCAATAGAGTCTCTAAAATTTGATACTCTTTTCAAAATTTATTCCTTTTGAGGTTCCAATTTTCTAATATCATAATGAATACTAGCCACTTGTCCTTCAAAATCATCAATTTTACTAGAAGGATGTTGTAACTGGCTAGATAGAGCCTCTATCTCACTCATCTTACCTCTAGTCTAACTATTAATATCCTTAGTCAACTTGTGAGATAGAGTACACTTGATGTACAATATCTTGCCATCCTACTGACACTTCCAAAGTTCTTTGATACAAGTATCAAGATTTATCAAATCATTATTAATATTTTGACAAATAGTGCTAAATAAGTTAGCATCATGTGAGATCTATGCCTTTGTTTCTACAACATTCAAAAAATTTGGAAAATTCTTCATCAAAAGATTTTAGCACTACTTATTCCCTTTATTCAAGATATGTCTCTATGTGCTCGACTAATAGATTACTATGTAATCTATCAATAACCTCTATCAAGGTTCTCTACAAGCTATTCACTCTTTTTTTCTTTTTAATGAGGTTTGACAAAGATGGGATCAAGTCAATTTGATCATCATCAGTTGTCAGGCTAGCAAGAAAAAGTGGAGTAGATGAACTAGAATTTTTAGTGTCATCTACCCTTTGCTTCTTTTTAGCTACCTCTTTGACTCTTCTTTCTTCTTCCTCTTCTTATCTTCCTTTGTTTTCCTTTTCATTTCTTCTTCAACTAATCTTTTCTTTTCATCCTCTACTTTTATTTTCATCTCATCTTCAAGCAATTTTTTCTTGGCCTCTTCTATTTTTTTATTCTCTTATGCTAATAACCTCTTCTCTTCTTCAATTTTCTTCAGTTGATCTTCAATATCTTTGGTATGAGGTTCATTCTATTCAGAACTCTTAAATAGGTTTGTATTATCAATGCTAATTGTAACATTGGTTTGATCTATCTACATTGTGTCACCACTCGCTGACACTTCTGAGGTTCTGGGTGTAGGTGAAAATGTTACCTTGGACTCTATCATCATTTGACTTATAGCTACTACAGTTTCAATTCTTAACTTATCTTTCTCACCCACCATAAACAAAAATGGTCTTACCTTGTTCCTCAAGTAAGGTGCTAGATTGTTCAACAATCTCTTGAATTCTTCTTCATCATAGTCCTGCATATTGTTCTTATCATAGGCTTCTGAAGTTCTAAGTCCTCTTCTTGAGCTAGTTCCTTCTTTTCAATGAGTCTATCATAGGATTTTTGATTTATTGTGCCTTCAATATCCTTGAGTTTTAGATTGTTAGTTATTATGTATCTCACAGTAGATATATCAATTTGATCTTTCTCAAAGTTATTAGAAAAGTCATAAAAAAAATTTCATCTGAACAATGTTTCCTTCATCGGCAATAGCTGAATTTATCTTCTCTATCTTTGGCTTCTAGGGTTGCCAAGCTTTTCCTGTTGATTGTTTAGAAGTATTTACCTTCTTTGTTTGTTTAACTTCTAGTTCTTCTTCTTCTTCTTCACTGGACTCAAAAATTTTCAACAATGTCTTTTTTCTCTTTCTTTGTCTAGTGGCTTGTTGCTTGACCCTTTTAGTCTTTGTGGTTATAGCTTCCACTAATCTCTCTGATTTCCTCTTTGGCTTACTTGGCTAAACATCTGATACTATTGCATAAGGAATGCTTTGTTCTAAAGATGTCTCTACAATAGACACTAACAAAGGTTGCACATTTAGTATACCTTGTTTCATAGTCTATTTGACTACTTGTGACTCACTCTCAGTCATATCGACCTCTAATAAAGTATTCTTCATTATTGTTTCAATCTTCTTGTGAGATGCCTTGTCCAAGGATTCATGATAAGTTGACTAGGTAATCTCATCATAGGTTTCAAATCTATACTCAGCTTGGTCCTTCTCAGATTTCAACAATAAATCAATGTATCCAACTATTGTTTTATCACTCAATTCATAACCTAATGGATCAAGAAATGTTTCCTGAGGTTCTACTACTTGAATATAAGTAAAATCTATATCAACCATAATAAAAATATCTTCTTTAAATTTATCTGTTAACTTCATAATGGTTTTTGACACTTGAGTGCCAACACACTTAAACATATTCCACATTGGATGCCGAGTACATCATGCATGCCGAGTGAACTTCATGTACCGAGAAGTTTTCAGATGCCGAGTGAAGATCAGTTGCCGAGTGAAAATTAGATACCGAGTGAAAATCAGATACCGAGTAAAGATCAGTTATCGAGTGAAGTATAAGTGCCGAGTAATACAAAGTGCCGAGTATTAACAAGTGCCGAGTAACATAAAGTGTCGAGCTACTTAAGGTGCCGAGCTATCTAGGAAACAACATGTGTCGAGTATTTGCAATACTTTAGGAGCCGAGTAACTCAGTATATCATCATAAGACTTTGTAATTTTACAAACTGTGATGCAAAGAGTTTTTATAGCCGACATAAGGTAAATCTTGAAGGATTTAATGATGAGATCGAATCTTTTAATTTTCCTATGCAATTTGCATGTAGCCAATAAGAAAAATGCTAAAGGCATGCAACTAATCAGCAAAAGATAAGTATTGAGCAAAAAATGAAGATTGAATGTGGATCGTAGATCCATACCTAACCCTAAATTTTCAAATGTCTTTATAAGGAAGCCAAAACTTCATTGTTAAAAAAAAAAAAAGGTAATGAGATAAAAGGAGTGAGAAGACATACAAGGGTTCGCAAGGAGTTATATTTTCAGAAGTGAGGATTATCAGATCACAAAAGGATCCAGATCAGAGAAAGCATAACAAGTGCCTGCAATCAGCAATCAAGGATTGTAATCAGTCAGGTTTATTGTAGCTAATACTCTCTAGCAATTGTATTAGAATGAAAATCCTATGGTGATAGGTTAGTTTAACAACTATTTCAATAAAACCTTTAACTAAGTGATTAAATCCTTTAACAGGGTGAAACTTCATGTTAAGTGTTTGAAATCCTCTAACCAGGTCACTATTGACACAGTGTAAAGCCTTTAACAAGGCAAACCATCAGAAGTGGTTGAACAATATTGGTGCAGTAATTTTCGTGGGTATCATCCCCACCCCAGTTTTACCTTCTTATTCTTAGAGGGTTTCTGGGTTACCAAATTCCTATGTTATGAGTTATTGATGCATGTGTTTTGTTTCATGTTTATTCATGCAATTTACTTTAAGTTAAAAGTTTTATTTGCTAAAGTATGATACTTATGATTCACCCCCCCTCTCATAAGTACTCTTTCCATATTTGAATATTTCAACAATTGGTATCAGAGCTTAATCTAGGTTCTCTTAAGGAAAACCCTAACAACTTGGAGGAAAAGATCTAAAGATGGAAGCTTTCAAACTTGGAAAGATCATTGAAAATTAGGTGATAGATGTGCAACTTGCTTTGCATAGCTTGGAGGAATTCTGAAACAAGTTGAGAAACTCATTAAAAAAGATGAAGGATCTAGCCATAGCTGAAAATGATATACACTACAAGGAGATTGATACCACCAACATATTTTCCAGTGGAGACACTAAAGAGTTTGATGCAGCAATAGCAGAACTAATGGAGAAAAAGAAAATTCAAGCAGATGAGATAAGATCTCTCAAGATGGAACATGAATCACAGGCCATAATGATATGTGAAATTACTGAACACAAGAAAAGAGCAGTTGAAGACAAAGTGATATTGGAAAATGACAAAAGAAATCTTGCAAACAGACTTGAAGAAAAATGTACTGAACTGAAAAAGATCTCAAACATGCAGATGGATACACTTGCCCAAATGATGAACCTTCATCATGAACTCAATGTAAAAGATATTGAGATCTCTACCTTGAAGATGCAGAATGAACAAATATAGAATGAATTGAACAGAGAAAAGGAGGTAGCAGAGAATCTCAACAAATCAAGTGAAGCAATCAAATATTTTGAATAGTTGCTGAAATCACCAAAATCTTCTCATGATACATCAGGACTAGGATACAATAGCATTGAGGTTGGGGAATCATCAAAGAATGCTGAACAAAGAAGTGACAAAGGTAAGAATTCAAAACCCACTTGTCATTTCTATAATAAGAAGGGACATACAGCTAATCTGTGCAGGAGCAGAAGATTTAATCAATCAAACACACCCAAAAGTTTTTGTCACAAGTGCAACATGCAAGGACATATGATACAAAATTGCAGATCCAATGTCACAAGGACTCAAAGATTTGATGGACATTGTTATAATTGCAAAAAATATGGACATAGGGCATTTGAATGCAGATCAAAACCTATGTGGACATCAAATCAACCAGAAAAAATAGAAGGGAATGGAAGTCGTTATCATTGGGATTGCAACACCAGGTACAGTTGTCATTATTGTCAAGAATATGGACATATACCACAGAACTGCATAAGAACACATTTCAAAGGAAATTACAAAAGATGGCTGAATCAAACTACATGTTTCAGTTGTTTGAAAACTGGTCATATCAGCAGAAACTGTCCTACAAAATCAAAGGCACCCAAGATTGACATTGAAAGGATAAGAGGGAAAATGAACAAGACTTGGATAAAGAAAGATGAGTGCAACACATCAAGTGGAGGGATCACTTCACCCAATGGGTCAAGTGATCACACTTCATCAAACTAAGCATAAGAAGTACACAAGATTGATATACAAAGCTATATCATACATCAGTCCCAAGACAAAGAAGCTAAGAAAAGTATAAATCTGCATGAAACAAGATGTCAAGATAAAAACTAAATGTTGATGTCAAACTAACTTTGGATGCCGAGTTAAAATAGATGTCGAGCTCTCAACAGCGACTGAGCTGATAATCGATGCCGAGTTGGAAAACTCCAATGGAAGCTGAGTTAGGTCAAAATTTCTTTAGAAGCCAAGTTGGCAGTTGAGCATTTAATGCGATGAAATTAGGGTATATTATCATAATTTTAATTAATTTTTCACATCGCGATCAAGAAGTAAAGGAGAAGAAAGAGAGCTAAGCGACTTCATAGAAAGAATCCAGTATTTCAAGTAGATTGCAACCTCATTTAACACATTTTTCATCGATCTAAAGGTATTTTCGTCTGTGCCGAGCTACGTAGTTTCATATCCATTTTTTGTATAAATCCTAGTTTACAAAAATGGTGTCAAGTTCAAAAAAAGTCAAGGAAAAAGAGTCATTTGAAGTCCAGTTAGTTTCAAATGAAGTTAAGCAACCAGATTTTTGCCTTATTCCCGAAGTTGCCTACAAAAGTGACCCTGCCAGAGCTCTTTCCCACATTCCCCCAAAAGTTGTAATGGTTCAAGATGTGAGGAAATGTTACAATTTCAAGATAGGAGCTCTAGGAGACATGGAAATTAGACAGGCTTATGATAAACTATGTATAGATGGAGCATTGAAAGAAGAATTTAAAATCATTGAAAGAAAGGGTTTGACCCGAGTTTTAAGTTTTCCCATCGTATTCAAAACTGAATGGATTATACTTGTATTGAGCAGAATCCATGGAGGAAACTTATGGTTAGAAGATATGCCCATCAATTAATAAAGGAAATTATACATAGAGTAACAGGGTACCCAACCCTAGATCGGTACAAGACACTAAGAAGTGAATCAAAGGAGGTCATTGAAAGGAATACTGGTGCACAATGGAACAAAAGAGGAATGACAATTCATACTATAAAGGATCCTCTAGTTGAGTTTACTTTTAGAGTTATTGCTCACAAATTCTATCAATCTAGTAGACTCAACAGTGTACCATGCATTGCAGTAGATGTAGGTTACAAATTGGTAAAGAAGGATCATACTTATGATCTTGCAGAACTGCAATTGCAACAGATAAATGAAAATCTAGCTACCATAAGAAGAACAAAGGGCACACAATGCAAATTTGGAGCAATCTTAGTTTGCATATTCTTTTATGTACAGAATGAATTTCCTTCTTTTGGTAAAATAGCATGGAGGAATGATAGAACCATCATTGCACAAATTAATGAATATATTGAGCAAATGGGAGAAAATTTTGATACTTTGATGACAAGCTATTTTGAGGATTTCAAGAAATCCATGAAGCAAAGGTCAAGGATACCAGCATCCTTAGTAGAAAAGCACACTAATGATATATGTTTCTTAGTTGACATAGATTTTACTTACATTCAAGTAGTAATACCAAGGGTAAGATGGCTTAGGCCATTTGGTTACGAAATCAATATTGATGAAGCATTAGCAGCAATAACTGCATTATTGGCAGAGGAAGTAGATAAAAATGCACCACATTTTGGCACTTATGATGTGGTAAGATAAAAAATAAATATGGAATTAAAAACTGCTTCCACACTAAAGAAGAAAGATAAATTGATCAAGAAGATCAAGAAGAAGTTTAGCAAGGAAATTGAGGCTAAGGCAGAAGAAGAAGAAGATGACAGTGAGGATGAAGATGAGCAGGAACAAGGGCCAATGGAGCTAACTCAAGGTCTTGAAGAAGACAAGGAGGAAGGTGTAGAGGAAGAAGAAGCCAAGGAAGCACCAACTGAAAATGAGCCAAAGAAGAGAAAGGCAACAGAATATCCTTCAGCCAAGACAAGAATGAAGAAAGCTACCACTCCATCACCTCAAAAGCCAACAACACGAGCATCAACAAGAGCCTCTAATCAAAAGACTAAAGAAGAAGTTACCAAAAAGGAACAAGCCAAGGGATCACAGGAAGAGCCAAGGAAAAGAAGAATGTATGTGGCTCAACCTAACACTGATGAAGAAGAGCAAACAGCAACAGAGCAAACAGCAACAGAGCAAACAGAAAAGGTAAGCAATTCATCAGTTGATACCTTATGTAAAAAGATTGCAAATGGTGACTTGAATAATTTAAAATAAATTGATTTTAGTAAATTTACAAAAGAGGAACAAAATAAGATAGAAGAAACAGTGTATGGAATGATGGCACAGTTCAAGTACACTCCACTTGGACTAGATGGCCAATTGCCAAAGGAGTTGTCAAAAATTGTAGAAGACAGATGGCATTTTTGTCTTAAAATGGAGAAGGAGATGAGGGAATCAAACCTAGCTAGTGTATTTCCAGATTTGACTAAAGAACAAGTTAGCAAAGTAGTCAAAAGGCATAATAACAGGTTCACACCCAAATACAGGGCATTCTTTATACTTCAAAACAGAATGGAAGAAATTGTTCAAAGAACAATGAAATCATGGAAGAATTTGTATAAAAAGATTGAAGATTTTCTTGAGGGAGAATACAAGGAAGAAGCAGCCATACCAATAGAAGAGAGGAAAAAGAGGAAAGAAGAAAAAGAAAAGAAAAGAGAAGAAGAGAATAGAGAAGAAGAAAAGAAAAGAGAAGAAGAGAAGAGAGAAGAAGAAAAGAAAGATGGAGAGGAGGAAAAGACACAAAAATAGGATACAATGGCAACAGCTGAGCAAGAGGAGCAACCAAATCAGAGTGTGCAAGACACACAATTGCCACCCCCTAGCCCTTCACAAGCATCCATCTCACCTGCAGACACAATAACAATTACTGATGTTCCTGATACTTTTGGTCAGAATATCAATCCACTAACTGCAGAAGATCTAAAAAGAATTCTTGACCAATCAACTCAACAAGCAATATTATGTGCAGATCCAGTATTGGTCAGTATAGATGAGTTACAGAAACTAGTAGAAAATATAGTTAAAGATAAGGTGAATACACAAGAACCACCTTCTATCACAACTACTAGTAGTCAATTTGAAATACCAACAAGTATAATTGATGCTGCAAGACAAAAGTAAAGTACAGCTGTAGAACGAGGAAAAGAACAAACAAGACAGACTATTACATCTGATCCTACAACACAAACACAAGTTCCACTTCCACAAATAACAATAATTGACCATGGTAGATAGGAGGAGGAGGAAATAGTAAAAACCCCTAAAGAATAGGAGGCAATACAAACACTAATAAATTTGCCTACCTCGAGGACTCCTTCACACCAGCCATTGTAGATTTTAGTACCATCATCTAGTACTACCAGAGTTGCAAGGGTACTTCATTATGGAGACCTTGAATTAGATGAAGAGATAGTCATACCAAGTTATGACTCAAAATCAATAACCATTGATCAAATCAATGAAGTGCAGGATGCACTAAATAGAAGGAAAAGATAGGAAATACTCAGGAAAGAGTATAAAAATAAGCAAACACTTTATGAGATCAAGGACATCTTTATGGATGCCTTCAGTTTGCAATCACCGGATGAGACAAAGCATAGCATAGAGCAACTAACAGATATTGTTGACCAGGTTACAAATGAAGACCTAGAAACCAATGCAAAACTTATGGAATGGTCAGAAAAGAAATTTCAAGGGAAAGTGAACGAGAAAATATCAAGTCAAATTGCACTTTCACAAGTAGAATTGGAAAAGCTCATTGATAAGGTGAAGAAGGTACTTGAGAATATATTCTCACTATACAAAAAGTTGTGTGATTTTTCATACTTCACACAAGAAACAAGACAAAAGATACTGAGCTTTGAAAGAAACTTAAAAATTTCAAGCATGCAGCTACCAAGTGATCCAGCTCAAAGTGTGAAGCATTTTGCTCAATCGCTTCACACAAACAAAGAAATAGTTGTATTAATAGCAGATGAGGCTAATATCAAGGCCAAAGTAATACAACTCCAGTCCTCCATTACCCCACATTTAGAAATACTCAATAAAGAGCAAGTATATGCTGAAAATGTACTCAAGAAAGATCCAAATCTTTCTACATTAGATGGACTTACTCATCTTGCTGCCAAGACTGCCATCCAACATAAGTCACTAGAAATTGCTTTGAATAATTGGGATCTAGCTCTCAAAATTATTATGGAGGTAAATAGGACATTCTTGGCTAAATATGGTCTTAACCCTTAAACATTCTTTGACATAAGAGTCAAAAAGGGGGAGATATAGATTAATGAGGAGAACAAATACAAAGGAGGAGCATTGATATACAGATAAGACACAATCAACTCAGGGGGAGTTACAAAAATTTTGAGGTATATATTGTAAGATTTTAAGTCACAAATTTTGATCAAAGTTTTCAATATGTACATACCAATCAGATCAATTAGATTAGTAAATGTACTTATAAGGTCAGTTAAGTGTTTTTGTCACTCATGTCAAAGGGGGAGATTGTTAACTTCATAATGGTTTTTGACACTTGAGTGCCAACACACTTAAACATATTCCACATTGGATGCCGAGTACATCATGCATGTTGAGTGAACTTTATGTGCCGAGAAGTTTTTAGATGTCGAGTGAAGATCAGCTGCCGAGTGAAAATTAGTTACTAAGTGAAAATTAGATACCGAGTGAAAATCAGATACCAAGTTAAAATTAGATAGCGAGTAAAGATCAGTTACTGAGTGAAGTATAAGTGCTAAGCAATACAAAGTGTCGAGTGTTAACAAGTGCTGAGTAACATAAAGTGCTGAGCTACTTAAGGTGCCAAGTAATACAATTTTTTTAAGGTGCCGAGCTATCCAGGAAATAGCATGTGCCGAGTATTTGCAATATTTTAGGAGTCGAATAACTCAGTATATCAGCATAAGAGTTTGTAATTTCACAAACTATGATGCAAATAGTTTTTACAGCTGACATAAGGTAAATCTCGAAGGATTTAATGATGAGATCGAATCTTTTAATTTTCCTATGCGATTTGCATGCAGCTAATAAGAAAAATGCTAAAGGCATGCAACCAATCAACAAAAGATAAGTATTGAGCAGAAAATGAAGATTGAATGTGGATCGTAGATCCATACCTAACCCTAAATTTTCAAATGTCTTTATAAGGAAGATGAAACTTCATTGTAAAAATTAAAAAAAAAAGAGGTAATGAGATAAAAGGAGTGAGAAGACATACAAGGGTTCGCAAGGAGTTATATTTTCAGAAGTGAGGATTATCAGATCACAAAAGGATCCAGATCAGAGAAAGCATAACAAGTGCCTGCAATCAGCAATCAAGGATTGTAATCAGTTAGGTTTATTGTACCTAATACTCTCTAGCAATTATATTAGAATGAAAATCCTATGGTGATAGGTTAGCTTAACAGCTATTTCGATAAAACCTTTAACTAGGTGATTAAATCCTTTAACAGGGTGACACTTCATGTTAAGTGTTTGAAATCCTCTAACCAGGTCACTATTGACATAGTGTAAAGCCTTTAACAGGGCAGGCCTTTAACAGGGCAAACCATCAGAAGTGGTTGAACAATATTGCTGCAGTAATTTTTGTGGGTATCATCCCCACCCCAGTTTTACCTTCTTATTCCTGGAGGGTTTCTGGGTTACCAAATTCTTGTGTTATGAGTTATTGATGCATGTGTTTTGTTTCATGTTTATGCATGAAATTTACTTTAAGTTAAAAGTTTTATTGGCTAAAGTATGATACTTATGATTCACCCCCCCTCTCATAAGTACTCTTTCCATATTTGAATATTCCAACACTATCTACAATTGTAGGTGCAATTCTGAATCTTTGACTCATTTCATTATGAAACGTTTTCATTATCAGATTTCCACTATCTAATATTTTATCTATTGGATGTCTTCTACACATTTGTGATCTTTTCCATTGTACACCTCTCACTAGTCATAATCTCTATGACTAACAAGTATGGAAATCTCTTAAGTACATGAAAGCATAAATGATTGATTAGTGACTAAAATGTAAACACACCATTCTTAGTCCTCTTGATTTTCTCTAGGTTTTCAAGAAGTTGCATTCTTAGAATTTCATTGAGGTTAACTTGTTCCTTCTCAAAACATATCTTTTAGGCTGCATAGATGAATCCGACTGAGAATTCATCAATCTTAAAACTTGCACATAAGGAGTAGGCAATGATTCTACTTAGGAATCTTACATCATCTTGTTTAATTGTGCCGATCATCGTGGCCTTTTCTTTATAAACTAATTTGGTATAACTCTCAACTTTATTCTTAACCTTTCTCACCTATAGATACACTACCTTGTTTACTAAGACCAGTTACCTCATGAATAAGGTTGATAGAAATATCAACTACACTATATTCCATCCATAGTTTTCCATCATGTATTCTACTCAGTATCATCCATGTCCACTCATCTATGTCCAATTCTTGGTAGAAATGATATTTCAACAGGTTAGTTCTCTTAAATGTTCAAATCTAGGCTTCATAGTTATATCATGATTAAATACTAATTCCATATCTTTATTCATATACTCACTCCTGATAGATTCAAACTTGTTGCAAAGATAAATTCCTACATCTTCCAAATAAACTACATTGTTTAGTGTAATGGATAATGCTAAACTAGGGTTTCCTTCTATGGTTTTCATGGAAACAACCTTCAATTTTGATCTCTCCTCATTCTCAACATTATGAACTACTGACATATCCATGCTTCTATCAAATATAAACTTTTTATCAAATAAATCATGTGGATAAATGATAAAACACCTCTTCCCAAAAATAGGGTTTGCTTCTAAATCACCTTGTCAAGTCACTTCTGAGTGCTCTATGCTTTGGATGTAATCACAATGAAATGGTAATCAATTTTTTACTCCATTTTATTCTTTCAACTTGAACTTTCATTAATTGTGTACTTTTCAAACACAAAAAAGTTGTCAATTACATTTGAAATCAAATATCTACTCAAGATATTCTATCTGATCTTTAGATGCTACCTAAGTTTTCTATTTCCTCCTTTCATCATGATAATGCTCCACAAAACTTTGCTCTATGAAATTCTCATTAAGAACATATTTTTCATCTTTTGCTACAAAAATGACTTACTCTATAATAATAGTAACTCTTAATTCCTTCACAACTAGTTTAGATAGGCTCCAAATGAAAAGTGAGGTTAGATATCATCTAAACTTATCTTAATACACATTTTCCCAACTTCACTACCCATACTTTGATCTCTGAGTGAATTTACAAATTTTGGTGCTGTGAACAAGCTTAATTCAACTTAGTTGAATCAAACTTGATAACTAGCTTCAATCTTTCTATCTCATCATCTTCTAGATTTTCATTTGAGATGTCTAATCCTTTTACAAATGCCTCATTGACTTCTTATCAAAGTTCACTAACTACATTTCTTTGTTCCTCATTATCTTTCTTAGTTCCAGAGTTCCTCTCATGGTTCCTTCTTTCATTTCTAGCATTTCTTCCATCATTCCTTATGTTTCTAAAGTTTCTTCCATTGTTCCTTCCATCTCAGAAATTTCTATCCATTCTGCAATACTTTGTTGTATGTCTAAAGTTGTTGCCTAATTGACATACTAGATTTCTACTTTTAAGATTCTGTTGATCATCAAGTGCATGGATATTCTAAGCTATGTCTCCAAAGTTGTTACACTTATAACACACAATCTATCTTCTTTCTTCAAAAGGTCTTCCTTCTCTCGATGTCCTTTCATTAGATCTTCTTCTATCTGTAGGATTAATATTTCTATACATTCTACTATTCCTTCTATCATTATCATACTTAGGTTTCCTAAAATCAATTGCTTTATGACCCATACCATGAAAATTATGATAATAAAAATCCTTAACATGATTAAATGACTTATTTGTACAATCTCTTTTCATATGTCATATTTCACTACATGAAAAACACTTACCCCTAAATTCATACCTAGCTTCCTTAGGAGATCCCACTTGCTTTGATTCATCCAATATCTCAACTTCCTTGTCTTGTCTAACTTCTTTAGGTTTATCAGAAGATTGATCAGATTCAATCTTATCATCAAATTTTTCTTTTTCTTTTGGACCTGATCCAATCTCAAGTATTTTTGCAGACATGTTAAATAGATAACCAATACCAATTGTATCATAAGTAGGTATTTGTATTGACATTGAATTATCAAGCTTTTCTCTTCTATAATAAAGCTTCTCAAGTTTTTTCTTGCACTGAGCTAATTCACCTTTTACAATAGTATTGTATTTCTAAAGTTCTTCATGATCTTCTTTCAATGTTTTAAACTTAGATGTATTCTTTTCCAAACTTGCTCTAAGACCTGTATTCTCATTCTTCAAATCAGATTCAACTTTGCTAGGATCATTCCTCAAAGTTAACTTCAAATTCATAATCTTCAATTCATGCTTCAAGATCTTGTACTCTATCTTCAGCTTTGAATAATCATCATCACTAGTTTTAGATTTAGTAGATTTATGTTGGATTTGAGATTTTCAATCTTATCCTTCAATCGTCCAATATATATTTTGGAGTTTTCATATCTATCCTTTAGCTTATCTCTTTCTTTGGTAAGGAGATCAATTTGTTCAAGTGCCTCTCTAAGGTTCTTCATCAATTGTTCCATATCCATAGGGATCTTACTCAAGTTGTTAAGCCTCTTATGAGTAACTAAGCTCTGCTACCAATGGTTAGAAATAGGAATTGTTGAGAGGGCAGGGGGGTGAATCAGTAATCTACAAAATTTAGTCACCAACTAGATATTATTTTTTACCTTAAACCATACATAAAAAATTAATAAAGTAATGTTGAATAGTAATAATAACCATGCACAAAGATAAATCATAACACCATATTTTGTTAACTAGGGAAAACCCTGGTGGGGATGATACCCACTAGATAATATAATTATATATAAGTTCCTTGTTAGGAGACTTTGAATCCATATTAGGAGATTCCAACCCTATTAGGAGTTGTAGTACAGTAGACAGAAGATGAGCCTACTACCCAAACATACACATCCAATTACAAGAAGAGCTCACTGCCCAGACTAGTAATCAGACTTCTAGATATAGATTCTTTCTCATTTTGATCTAGGATCACAAAATAGCTTCACAAATTTTGCATATATCACTTTCACAAAAATTTGCATACAATTGCTCAACACAACTTCTCCATCTTAATTCACAAGATGGCCTTTGCATAAATACCATGCCTTTACATAAATGGTTGATAGGTCAGCTAAGACTATAATACACTTTTCCAACTTAGAGTAAACATCTAAGATGTCAGCCCTAATTGGTCAATTAATTATTTTGTAAACAAAATAATTCCTTTCCTTTAAATATGTTGTCTCTTTTCATTGGTAAAACATGAATATCTCTTTTCCATATAGTTTATACTGACTTTTGAGGTTCTACACATCATTATCAACATGTATGATATCTCCATCTAACTTCACTAGTCATAATATGGTGTCAATAATAAGTTACATACAAAAAAATACACTATTGTATACCAAATTCATACTTAGGCAATTTTTTGAGTACCAAAAACTATCATTATTTTTGAGGTGTCCTATAAGCATGTACATCATGTGTTTCCATAAATGACAACAATTACATATCTTCATTATCCAATTGTCAACATGATGGTATTAGTGATGACAATGTACAATGGTTTCAGATGTTGTAGTATGAGCCTTTTCTTGCAGTGTTGGCTGGACTAATAGGAGGGTTTTTGTTACCAAATAGATGAGGACATGGATGTCCTATGGGATGGGTTCATTTTATCCTAGATATGATCAACAAGCCACTAATATTTTCAAGGTGGGCTATATATTAGCTCACCTCTATCATTATTTGCATTAGATGGTGTATTAAGATGCGACTTCATTGTCAGTAGGGGTAGTTGTATTGTAGATATGGACATGGGAGCATCTTCCCATTACTTGGTCAATATGGTGTGAAAATGACCTTAGGAGATGTCATATATATACCTATTTAGATGTGATCAGTCAGCACCATATGGTTAAGACAAAGTATTGGAAGTGGATCTTGGATGACCTCAATGAGATCATAGTGAGGCCATACAAGTTTACTGAGCCATGGGTCAAGGATGATGATGAGATGGTATACTTATTTTGTCCATGATTTTTGCTTAGCCAAATTCCCTTAGTGACAATGAGGTTTTTATTTAGGAGGGTAGTGAGATAGTTTGATTGTTGGCAAGGCATGCCATAGAGATTAGTACATTGTGCTTGAGTATAGTCAGAGAGGGCAGTATGGGGGCCAACCTTGGAATATCAGGCCTACTGGGAGGCATTCATGCAGATGATTATGATACTATAGATATGGGCATTGATAGATGGATAGGTAGATACAGGGATGGAAGGTGATTATGCACAATGGTTGCATGAGCATCCATTCCCAAGATATATAGATCCGACAGAGCTAATACCTAGGATTAGGGAGTAGTCAAGTAGAGGGGAGGATAGTGATGGGGTCAAGCCAAATAACATAATGGACACAATAGGAAAGGGAAAAAATTTTATTAACCATGTAAATATGCTAATACATTTAGTATAGAGAAAATAGACTTCAAAACATGCCCTAAGGGCTTACAATAGCATAAATCTGGAGATAAATTCTTCTCCCAGTACCTTCTCTCAAACTCCACTCTGAACTGCCTTTTAAAATGCCAAAAATGTTCTTAAATAGACCCTGAAGGGTTAAGGATTAGGAATACATTCTAGAAAGTACTAGTTGGCATCCACCGACCAAATAGAAGGCTCCAGAAGTTGCATTAGAAGTCGGTACAAAATTAGAAGAATCCAAAAATGGTAACCAAACTTTCGGGAGGCATAATTTTTGAACCGTAGCTCTGATTGACGAACTGTTTACATTTTTGAAAAGCTCTCAAAGTGCTCTATAGCCCTATGGACCAGCTATACTTGTCCCCAATTTTTTGGCCCTATTTGAGGTCATTTAATGCCCCTAACCTAACTTTGAAGCATTCTTAAGATGTCTCCAAAATTGCGATAACTTTCAAACCGTGGGGCCTTTTGACCTGATTCTTTTTCTAGAATGCTCTAAATTACAATGAAAATCATTCGACTAATTTACACCTTCTAGTTCACCAAAATGATGGCTCAATTACATACTCCTATTTTTTTGACATTTACACGTATCCCAAGGTGATTAAAAACTATAACCTAGAACACTAATAGTGGACCTGTGAGAGTTGGAACCTTTATTTGACCCAAATGGGTATCCAAAAATGAAAACACATGGAATAGAAACTAAGTCTAAGTACTTTTTTTGGGTGACATAGGATTGCCCTTATACCTCTGGATGCTCCTGCATCCGATAGGGATGATGAGGGTGACTAAGGGAGAGGTAAGGGTTGGCTCTGACCCCTAGGGAAGAGCTGGAGGTGGAGCTATAGTATGAGGGAGATAAGGAGGGCAAGTTTGGGTAGTAGTACTATCACAATGAAAAATTGTTGTATAGGGCCCAGTGTAGAGACTGAGAGAGGTTGTAGTAGAGAGACCTAGAGAAGCATATGGCCAACATGGGGTGATGATGAGAGGGAGTATAGGAAGTGGTGTTGGGTCTAGCTTATGAGAAGATGATATGGGTCAAAGTAGGACAGAGCAAGCTAGGGTTAGACTACTAGATAATTTGTAGTTATTAGGTGATAGAGGCCTCAGACATAGGTTCTAATCCTAGGTACACATGGCTTATAGCCACATGGGCAACAATAGATACCACCACATGGTAAGCTACCACTAGAGAGACTAGTTGGGTCATTAAACATAGAGGTTCAGATGAGTTCCATGGAGGCACGTATGAGCGAGTTGATGAGTACGGCATAAGCTTTTATAGTTGTGATGACTTTGAGGCCTCCATCACCAACACTACCACCGAGGATATATGGGGCTACTATGAATCAAATGACCATAGCTATTCTAATGAAATTGGCTACATAGGTGATAGAGTAGGCATCTCAAGATGGTAGGAGTGCCCCCAATGAGAAGGGACCTCCAGATTAGACACATGTAAATGATGTAGGTGTTGAGACCCAAGGTTGATTTGTATAGTATTTTATTGGCTTATCATGTATGTCATTTATGATGATGACCTTTTGATGTTAATGTTGATGATTCAATATTTTGACTATTTGAGCTTTGTGATGTTTGGACTTGTGCACTTGTTATATCATGGACTTTAGATATATGATGTTATGGATGGATGTATTTGATGTTATGACTTAATTTATATGATAGTTGTAGATGTTGATGTAATGTGAATGATTATGTAGGGTATAGATGTTTAACATAATAGCATGATATCTGGATAATGAATGTAGAAATGTAGTAGAGAAATAACATGTATGGATGTGATGAAAGGTATAAATGAAATGAAATGTGATGAACTAAATGTAATGTAATGAAATGTATGTAAATGAAATGGCTAAATGAAATGGGATGTAATGAAATGAAATGTGAGGAAATGAAATGTAATGATATGAAAAATAAAATACTGGAGTAGATGATAATGAAATGTGATGTAATGAAATGGATGAATGAAATACGATGAAATCTAATGACATAAAATGAGTTATGATGAAAGGCATAAATGAAATAAAATGGTAATAACTAAAAGAAAAAATAGGAGTGAAAATACACTAGTGAAATGAAAGTGAAAAGTGAAAGGAAATGATAAAATAAAAAGAAAGTGTCTAATGTGTGATATGTGATGAAGATGGAATGTGATGAAAGAAGAAAGTGAAAATGAAAAATGAGAAATGAACTAATGAAGTGGATATGAAAGGATATAAAAATAGAAACAAAGATGAAAATGGATAAGAATGAATATGATTTATGCAAATGGGGAATTATAATGGGTGAATTGAGGATGCAATGAGAAATGTCATATAAAAAAATGATGCTAGGTGTGAAATGATGTGAAGAGATGTAACTCAACTTTTGAGATTTGAAAACCATAAAGGAACCTTGAGATCCCAGTGAGAAGTGTGAAATAGTGAATGCATAGAATATGGTGAATAATGGGAGAAAAATAAGTGCAGTAGGAGGGAATAGTGACCAAAATTGTTTGAGATTCGAAGGTCACATAATGCAATGGATGAGATGAAGGATGCAATAGAATGAGGGAAGGAAATAGTGACCAAAATTCTTTGAGATTTGAAGGTCACATAATGCAATAGGTGGAGTGGATATAATGGGATAATGAAGTGCGATGCATGGTGTTGGTGGTGTGATGAGACAAAGTCCACAATAGTTGAGTGTTAAAAGCTTGTTTTGATGTTGATGTTGTTGTATGCCTTTTGATAGCCATTCTTCAATTGTGTTTTCAATTTGTTGAATGATGCTATGTAATCTGGGTTGTGTAATCCTGATTTAAGTGCCAACCATTTGTGTTCAAGGTACCTAGGATGAAATGCAAACTAGATGAATGAAAACTAGATGAATGCATTTTTTGTAAAGAGATTCAAATTAAATACCATCATTGGGCACCTAAATAAAAAGTGACATAATACAACCACCACTAGCTCAGCTATGGTGATATATATAGAAAATCGCGCTAAGAATCTTGACCAAACACAAACAATGTACATGAAGAATATGAAAACTATTAAGAACAAAATTTGTAGCTCCAGTAAATGAAAAGAAGTATGTAAAAAGACACATCTTAGATGAAGAACCTCACCTAAGATGTCATGCCAAAAAGGTTGAGGTACACATGGCCTTCCAAACAAGAGGAGGTGCTTATAAGTGGACACCAATAATGTGTGAAATCAAAGGATTGCTAAAGACGAATAGTGAAAAACTAAAGGTAAAAAAAATATCATGGCTTCATCCTAGTGCCTCTAGTCAAGTACATCATCAAGGTACTAGAAGCTCATAACAGTAAAATAACCATTATTTGCGGACTAGCAATGTTAACAATTATGTGCAATAGTGTCAAGTTTTAATCAATTCTCTATGGATGCAACTATTGTGGTATTCTGGTAACAAAGCATGGGATGTGTTGTGTGACAATTCAATAACAAGATCATGGTGACTATGGTGGAAGATATGTATAAGTGGGAATCAAGGTGTCCACGTGTCAGAGCTGAGTGGTAAGTGTACATGGTACTTGTGCAGCGGGAGGCAGAGAGTGGATGCATGGAAAGGCTAGTAAAGTGCAAGGCATGGTGAGTGATGACCATAAATAGGTGAGGAATGTGCCCATGAAAGGAAGCATAGTGAAGGAGATAGTGTAACTGTTCAATTTGTTCAAAAGACCAAGTGTGCATTTGAAAGTACGTCAGGCTCACCAAATTAGTTTCAAAAAGAGGGTAATGTTATCCAAGGAGGATGAGTGGGGCAAGGATGAAGAGAAAAGTGCATCCAACAAAAATTTGGAGAGCTGGTGTATCAATCTGAGCTTAAAGTGTTAGTTCATGAATGGGGTGAATCACATCATGCTAGACTGGCACAAGCACAACCTGCGGGTTTTGGAGTCAAAGTGGAAGAAACACCATTATCAGCATTGATGTTGTTGTCAGGGAGTGCAACACAACATGCTTTGTAAGTGGTATTGGGCTATGATCCAATGATGTTGGTGGAGAATAGTCCATCTAAGGTGATGAAGAGCATGTCAAAAGCAACGATAGAGGTAGAAGAGATGGACTCTCCAAAGAAGACCATAGGAAAATCTTAGAGAGTGATAGAGGATGTTAGCATGGGTGAGATGACAAGCCTAGTAAGTCAATTGATTAGCCTCAAGATTTTGGGGATAAAGTCAATGAAAGAGGAGGAGGGTGGATTGAGTGTGGTGGAGCTACAACCAGAGGTGGAGGATGGAGCACAAGTGTAAAGTGAAGTGGAGAATTTACAAAAAATGCTAGCCCCAGAGAGAGTCTGAGCAAAAAATATGGAGCAGGAAGTCACATTTTTGCTAGGATTGATAGAGAAATCTTACTAGGATGGAGCACAAACAAAAATGACGTGGTAGTGAATTTGTAATAGGCTCGAGTGCAATCGTTGGAAGTGGAACTATGAGTAGAATAGTTGGGAGCATAGGTCTATAGGCAGAGTGAGAAAGAGCACAAAGATTGCAAGAGTCACTAAAAATGGTGCAAGTGGATTTGGATAGTGCGTAGAATGAACTAGTGGTATTGCAAATGCAGTCTAAGCCCTATAGGGAGACAATTGAAAAATAAAACACCCTATCATTGTAATTGCAAGAGAAGTTAGCATTTAGTGAGTCAAAGGTGAGGCAGTTATAGTAGTGATTAAATAAAGCAAAAGAGGACATGGAGTACTAGAGAATAGCGAATGATCAGATGCAATAGGAGCGGGATGTGGCCCAACAAGCCATCACTCTACCGGGTAAAAATAAGCTAGTGGAGAATGTGTTCATGGATACACAATAGTCTACAGAAGTGCATCGAGAAGCCACCTAACATATGGGGCTTTATTATAAGTCAATCCCCAATGAGAAGTGATGGGAGACTTAGTTTGTGGATAGGGAATTTACACAACTATTGAACACTCAATTGCACTGTGGGAGATTTTTGATTCCCATGGATGTTATGCAGGTGTGAGGAGGATTGATGCTAGGGGCCTCATCCGTTAGGACTGGGTCTAGGGAAATGCCCCTAATTAGACATCCTATCCTGCCAACTCCCCAAGGGAGCCCAAAATAAATGATCCACCAGATTTTATTTTGAATATAATGTTTTCGTTTCCATCATAATAGAATAAAAAGTGTGTTATTTTTCAGGCAAGCAAAAGGGGTACCAGTTGCTCATGTTAATGAACACTGTGATTGAAAGCGATGGACAGACATTGTCATTCCAATTTTGATATTTTGTGGATATGTTTTTGACATGGGGCGAACCCACAATAGTGGGTTACACTTTTTTGCCTAAATTGACACTGAACTATGAATTTTCACAAAAATTTTCACTTTTGGATGCAAATTTCCATTTAATGGTTAGGAATTTTTAAGATGAAGTAAATTAGAGTCTTTTAGGATTTTTTGTATAGAATCCAAATATATATATATTTTTTAAAATTGACTTGATTTGATTGAATTATTTTTTCTCCCACAGAAATTGATATGTTATCAAAAACTTGATTTTTAAAAAGTGACATTGTTTTTGACACGCAACTTTTTTTCTACAATAGATATCAATGTGATTCTTTCAAATTTAATTTGTTAACATACATACCAAAACCATGGAGGTGATCTGATGTCTTTATCCTTAGTATTTCATATTTTATTAGATTTTAAAGTTGACCTAATACAAATTTGGACATACATGGATTTGACACATGTAATTTATTATATATTTACCTGATTTCAAATTTTATTTTTTCGATTGAAAGAGGACTTGAATATGAAGACTGTAGTTATTTTTCAATTTTTTTTCTCTTAGTTACTATTTTTCCACGAGTGTCCAATATAGAGGTTTATTTTTTATAACAAACCTATGCTCGATTCACATGCAAAAACATATACATAAAAAATTCAAAATGTAGCAAATTCATAGTCATTAGAAAGCTTGTTCAAAGTACTTCTATAATGCAAAATGACATGACTTTAGTGCTCCATTTGAACTTGGTAATTGAGCCTAGAAGCCATGAAAACAACTAAAAAATATTATAGAATTTGTAAAAGACATCTAGTTTTCTAGTTTTGATAGAAACTAACTTTCTATCGAAAGTGCACTTCTACTTCTACATTGTATGTAACATTTGGAGAGCCATGGTGTTCAAGGTGACAAAAGTAGGAAGTGCTAAACCATGAATTTCAAGGCACAATTATGTATACATTGATAGCCTTTACAGACAAGTTTTGAGCAAAAGGTCAGATTTTTCTCTAGGTGTGTGTGGGGACAAATAGTCACAAGGCCTATGGAAGGCATTTGGGCCTATGGGAGGCTTTGATGGCCAAAAAAGGCATTAGGGGGGCCATAAAAAAAGGCATTTGGGCCCTAAAAGGCACTAATGGGGCCTTGAAAAAGGTGTTTGGGTCAAAAAAGGCACTAAAGGGGCCTAGAGTAAAAAAAAATAAAAAAGCCATTTGGGCCTAAAAGGTGCTAACAGGGCCTTGAAAAAGGTACTTGAGGGCCTAAAAAGGTGTTAGGGGCCTAAAAAGGCACTGGCGGTTGAAAGAGGTGCTTAAGGACCCTGCAATGTCTCAAACATATGCTTACTTATTCTGAGCCCCTGTTAGATGATCATGAAAGAGTCTAATGGATATATGGGCCTTTCAGGATAGCATTGATATATTTGTTGAAGGGTGTTGGATCAGTCGTGGTCTCTACAACATAAATAAGACTAGAAATCCTTTGGGAGTTGTTCTTGAAAGGAGGAAAGAAAAGGGACACCAACGAAACCTTTTTTGCTATGTGCGTTGTGCCAGATTGTTGGATCAATCGTGGTCTCTACAACATAAATAAGACTAGAAATCCTTTGGGAGTTTTTGTTCTTGAAAGGAGGAAAGAAAAGGGACACCGATGAAACCTTTTTTGCTATGTGCATTGTGCCAGATTTTCTAAAGCCCAGAGAGATGTTTCAAGACATAACTACACTGCTTCTTAATTAATGGTTGCTCTTGTTTATTATTTTAGTTGAATGTAATAAGGCTATAAAATATGCCATAAAATATTTAAATATTTTTCAATATAGTGGACCTCGCCATTGATTTCATATAAAACCGATTGAGGTATGCAAACCTATCCAAAAGGAGCAACAATTATAGATAGACACCAACCTGACATGAAATCAATAGATCATCAGATTGAAAAATAAAAAAATAATTTATGCAACATTAAATATCCTATTTGGGAAGAGTTCATTGTTTTTTGGCCTTAGTTTTGGGTTGTTTTTTATATTTTTGAGATTTTTTGACTATTTTTTGGCAATTTTGGACTGTTTTTGACAATTGTTGACAATTTTTGAATGTTTACGACAATTTTTATATTTTTTGAATATTTTTAATGTTTTTTTGATTTTTTTGACTATTTTTGATGAATTTTTTATTTGGAGGTAGGAACCAAAGGATGCAAGTGAGATTTGTTGGAATATGGAGATAACCAAGGCCTTTTGGAACACATAAAGAGTCAAGGAGACCAGAACTGAGCTAAAAAGTCTAAAAGTGGACTCAAAGAGCTAAATTTGAGATAATGGAGGCAAAAAGGATTTTTGGGACTTCAAATGGATTTTATGAAGGCTAAAATGGATGTTGGGAACTATGGGTTACATCAGATATTTGAGATGTGCACTAATTTTCCTATAATTCATGTCTTTGATATCTTAAAACATTATCAGACTCCATGTTCCCTCTAAGTTTCCTTTCTTCCCTTTGTTACTATTTTGTTGATTTTCTCTACTACTGCGAACTATTTCTAATGCCCAAAGACTACTAAACTATAAACCACAAGTGTTTCTCAATTGGGTATGTGTGAAATTAACACAATGTGTTAGGTAGTGTGGTGAGATGAAGTGCAAAGACCATAAAAAATAAAAATTTGGCTCAAAGAGTGTTGTTTGAGTCATATCCTATTCTACTATCATATTGAAGGACTTGTGTTGTTTAGGGAAGTCCAAAGGTGTTATCTTCTAATCCTTTTAAACCAAAGGTGACATTTCTCATTCCTTTTGTAACACACACACACACACACACACACACACACATGAATGTATTCTATTTTTTTGGAGTTTTTGATTTTTTCTGTAATGAGGTGCTTCCTCAAAGCTTTAGACATAAAGCCACTTGAGATGGATGTTGTTGATGAGTTTGGCTAGTTCTTCTCCATTACAATCTGAAATTATGTATGTACTGGTCCTAAAGGATTTTTTGATAATGTAAGGACCAATCCAATTAGCCTATCATTTTCCTTTATTTTCCCTAGCTACCTAATTCTTAGGGTTTTCCCAAAGGACTAAGTCTCCAATTTGAAAGACATAGGGTTTGACCTTTTTGTTGTAGAGTCTAGAAAACCTATTCTAATGCACTTTGAGATGCTCATGTGTTGGACGTTGATGTTCTTCTAAGAGTTCTAGTTGCTCTAAATAGGCCACTCTATAGTCTTCATCTAATAGGATATCATGGAGGGTGACTCTAAAGGATGGGATCTCAACCTCTAAATGAAGAATGACCTCACTATCATAGACCAAGGAGAAGAGCATTGTACTCGAAGGCATTTGAACACTCATCCTATAGGCCCATATGGTAGGGTTTAGCTATAAATGCCAATCTCTACCAATATAATTGATGATTCTCTTGAGAATGTTGACGTTGTTCTTGTTAGTGGCCTTTTCTTGGCCACTGGCTTGGGGATAATAGATTGATGATGAATGGTGTATAATGTGAAACTTTTCACATAACTCGTCAACTATTTGATTTTTAAAATACAAGGCATTATCTGTTAGGATGACATGAGGTATGCCAAATTGAGAAATCATATGGTTCGATATGAATGAAGAGATTTTTTTTCTAGTAGAGTATGTGAGTAGTACTACTTTGACCCACTTGGTGAAATATTTGGTTGCAGTGATGATCCATTTATGCTCACCAGAGGAAGGTGAGTGTATTGCATTGATCAAATCAAAACCCCACTGATAGAAATGCCATGGTGTGGCCAATAGATTGAGATCTTGTGTTGGTTCATGAATAAGTTTGCCATGGATTTGCCATTTTTTACAAGATTTTACATAGTCGATAGAATCCTTTTCCATGGTTGGCCAAAAATAGCCCATTCTAAGAATTTTCTTCACTAATGTGAATCCACTAGAATGTGACCCATATCTATGTGGAATTCTTGTAGAGAGACCCTAGACTCATCCTTTACAAGACATTTAAATAAGGTACCATCGAGACCTTTCCTACATAATGTATCAGCCACCAAAGTGTAATGTGAGATCTTTCAGATGAAGTTGCATTTTTGGTTTCATGGGAGGTCATAATGGATAATGGTATCATAGAGATAGTTGGTAATGGAGTCATACCAAGGGGAGTCTAGGGTGTTTAAATAGAAAATAATGTGGGATTTAGGTTGAGTGAACATGGGTTGAACCACCTCTTCCACTAAGAACTCATATCACTCATGTTGATCTAGTAGTTGAAGCACGAAGGCTAGGGTGGCCATGACATCTACTGCCCTTTTCTTGTCTCTAGGAATTTGTTCAAAAGTAATATGAATGAACAATTCCTTAAGTGTATCAACCATATATTTTTAAGGTAACAAGTTTTCATCTTTGGTTTGATATATGTCTATAACTTGGTTGGTGACTAGTGGAGAGTCCCCATAGACTTCAAGTATTGTCAACTTTCATTCTAAAGCTAGCTTGAGATCTAAAACCAATTTTTTATATTCCACCTATTGTTTATGTATGGGAAGAGCAATTTGTAATACTTGGGTATGGTGACACCTAGAGGCATGATGAATAACATACCAACACCTACACCATGACGTGTGTAGGAACCATCAAAGTAGAACTTCCATGTGACCGGTTCTGTCTGGAGAATGTACATGTTTGGAAAGTCTACTAGGATAGCATTTTATATTTCTATGAGTGAATTTTCTAGTTGATTGGAAATAGCTTGTCCTTTTATAGCTTTCCTATCAATGTACTCAATGTTGAATTCACTTAGGATCATTACCTATTTGGCCAATCTACCCATTAATGCTATCTTGCTAAGGGGATATTTGAGAGGGCTAATTTTTGATATGAGATTCACTTTGTGTGTCAAAATATAGTGACATAGATTTTGTGAAGAAAAAACTATAGCCAGGCAATCTTTTTCAATAAAAGTGTAATTTAGCTCATAATTAACCAGGGTGCAACTGATGTAATAAATAGCTCTTTCTTTGCCTTGATCACTTTCTTGTGCTAAGAGGACTCCTATTGATTTGTTTGTTAGAGAGATATAGAGAAACACGAGTTTGTGGGACATCAGAGGTACCAAAATAGGTAGATTCATCAAGTAATTCTTAAGAAGATCAAACGTGATTTGATATTGACTGTCCCATTTGAAAATTATATTCTTACGGAGGAGATGAGTGAAAGACACACTTTTCTACTAGCTCGAATATGAAGTGGCAAACTAATTGAAGTTTCCCATAGAGGGAGCAAAGATGGCTCAAGTTCTTAGGAGGTTGCATGTTGATAATGGCTTGTACCTTTTTGGGGATCAACCTTGATTCCTTTAGTTGAGACAATATACCCTAAGAGCTTTCTAGATTTTGTGCCAAAAGAACATTTCTTAGGGTTTAGCCTAACTTTGAAACCTTCTAAGTGGGCGAATATCTTATCTAATATAGGAAGATGATCCTCTCAGGTATGAGATTTGGAAAGAAAGTCATCTACATAATCTTCCATGAAAGTGTGCATCACGTCATGGAAAATAGTGGTCATGTCTTGCTGATAGGTAGCCCCTATATTATTGAGCCTAAAGGGCATGACATTACAATAGAATGTGCCCCATACACAAGTAAAGGATGTCTTTTCTTGATCCTTTGGTGCTATTCTAATTTTATTATATCCCAAAAAACCATCCATATGGAATTTCCCATTGATTGTGTCAATATTTGGCAAGGGGAAATCATCTTTAGGACACGCTCTATTAACATCATAGAAGTCAATATAGATCCATATACTACTATCTTTCTTTGAGATAGGTACTATATTTGATATTCATGATGCATAGGCAAATGGCCTAATGAAGTTGGTACTAAGAAATTTCTCCAATTCTATTTTGACCAATAATTCTATTTAAGGATGCATTTTCTCGAGTTTCTGTTTAACGGGCTTGACATTCAGAGAAATGTTGAGATGGTGAAGGATTATATTTGGATCTAAACATGGCATGTTAGTGTAGAACCATGCAAAATTTATCCTCCTTTCTTTGAAGAATTGAATGAATTCACTTCTTTCCTCTATAGTTAAGGACTATGCCAAATGAATTATCCCAGTGTCTTTCTCTATTCTAATGTTAACTTTCTCTATAGGTTCAATCAGAAAAGATGACCTTTCCTTTGAATGTTTGGGTAAAGTATCAATCAACTCATCTGTGGGTGCCGTAGTTGGGTTTTCACCATTGGATCCATCATTTCTATTTGTTTCAAAAAATATTCTCAAGACTAGCCACTAGGTGGTTTGGGTCGTTGGTTCTTTGATGTGTTTGGCCTTTTCTTGTATGAGTCATATGATTGATATCTGACCCTTCCATATGCATTTCTCTTGTTCTTTATAAATGAGATGGTTCAACCCTATTAAGGTATACAAAAGTATCTTGGTCAGTGTCAAAATTGGGGATGTTGCGAGGTTCAATTGTGTCCTAGCTGATAAGTTTAGGATGGACTAGGGATAGTGAATCATAGTATGGATGGGATTCAATGGGGTTCAAAGACATGACATTGTTTGATGACTCATATGCTCTATCGATTAGGTCTATAATGTGTGCTTCTTCTAAAGTATTTGGGTAAGTAGAGCTTGTGAGTTGCTCATAATACTCACCTTCAACCTCTACTAGAAAGAAGTTTGGAAATAAGGTCTAAAACTAGAACCCATCATTAGGTTCATCATCCTCATGAGATGTGATGTCACATGTCTATTTTTTTTAATCTTCTAAGCCATTTTGATATGTATTGACTCTTGGTGAAGTAAGCTTTGAATGAGAAGTGGATCTTTGTGTCATAGAACTATTGGGTGCCGAATCATATTCTTTGTCATGAATAGATTCTTTAGATAATGATTCAAATGCCTACTTGGTGGGATTGTCACTATCTTCGTTATTAGGGATGTCTATGGATGGTTCTCTTATATAATGAAAATCAAGGAAGGATAGATTCACATTCTTAGTATCAACTGCTTTCTTATTGATGACATCCTTATCTTTGGGTACCCATACCAAGGTTGAGGAGGAGGAATTTCCATGTTTCAAATGGGACCTATAAATGGTCTTTTTATTTTCTTGTTCTAAATATCCTACCCCTGTTTTTGATTTGTAGGATCTAAACTATGTTGCTAGGGGTTCAACAATACCTTTTCCTTTCCCTAAAGGACTGTCACCTGCGTAACCCATCTTCTTCATTGGATCAAAAATTTTGCAAAAGAGGTGAGGAGAAAAGTCAATATTTTGTATCCACTCACTTGCTTCCTCTATGTAACTTGAAGATACACCACTTTCTTTGACGAAGTGGTCATGATAAGGTCTATCAGTTGAAGATGGTTTTCCATGAGATCTTGGAGATAGTGGGGGATCAAATAATGAAACTGAATACTCATCTACACCCCTTCATTGCAACTTATGATCAAATTTTTTTATCAATCAATAAATTTTATCATAATGTAACTATTTAGAGTCCTTTGATGATGATGGTGAAGGAGTGGCAAAAATGGTATAACCTACTTCCTCTTTACCCTTAGTTGATGTGGATAAATGGTTTTTGTCTTGACCTATGGATTTTGAGGTGTGTACTAATGTGGGTTGCCTAACGATACTTGTTAGAATGTTGATCTCTTCTATGTTCTGAGGGACAAGGGAGTTAAAGTATTGTGCATAGCTTTGGTCCCTTAGTATGGTCACCTCTTGGCCCATGTGAGGAAACTTTAGACATTGATGGTAGGTGGAGTGGATAGCTTTCATGCCATGAATCCATGGTCTACCTAACAAGATTTTGTATGTCAACTTCAAATCTAAGACTTGACAAATAATTTCTTTTACTACAAGGCCAACCCTTACTAGCAAAAAGACCATGCTTTTAGAAGATCTCTCCTCATCATCATAAGCTTTAATCATGATTTTCTTTTTGTGATCAACAACATCCTCTATGTACCCTAGGGATTTTACCAAACTCAAAGTGCAAATATTTAGGTTTTGCTCCACTGTCAACCAAAACTCTTTTGACTCTATTTCTATGAATGAAGATCTCAATGTGTAACAGAGAGTTTTGTGGATGTATGATAGACATGTCATCTTGGGCTAAGAAGGATACACAATGGGGGGTGAAAGGGTTACTTACTATATTTTGAAATCTATTAACATCAAGGTTGTTTGGCACTAAAGCTTTTGTAAGGATCTCTTTATGTTCTGGTGATATTTACAACAATTCAAAGATGGAAATGTGGGGGAGAGTCTTCAATAACTAGTTGACTAAACTATATTTGGGTACAGTGGAACTTGTGGTTGCAAAATCTAAACTAGTTGTTGGTCTTGGTAGAGTGTCTTTGGAGGCTTGACCTTGGGTAACAACATTTAATGAATTTTTCTTGTATTTATCTTTAATCACGATGACATTTACAACATTATCAAACTCCAAGATTATATTGATCATGTTATAGTAATTATGGACATAATTGACATTATAATTGGTGGATGTGTTCTAATTGGATTTGGAGCATTCACCCTTCTCTTGGTTCATGAAAGGGTTTTTGAAGGCTATGTGGTCTTCATTATTATGAAAATTATTTACTTTGATAGTTCTATTATTAATCAATTTTTCTATCACCCCTTTGAGGGTGTAACAATTGTTGGTGAAATGCCCCCTATTTTAGTGGTAGGCACAAAAGTGTTTGTCACTCCACCACTTATTTTTAACCTATGGTTCATAGGGCTTGGCTTATGGTAGTACAATAAGTTCATTGGCTAAGAGCATTTGCAATGCGCTTTTCTAAGAAACCTTGATGGGTGTGTATTCTTTTGGTATGTTAGAAGATTGGCATCCTCTTGGGAAAGGAGTTTGATTATAGGCTACTTGCTGATTGGAAGTTGAAGGAGTAGTCATGGTTCATCGGTAGAATAGAAAAACATTATCTTATTTGGGTAGGTTTTGTTGAGTATTTACATTGGTATTATTGATGGTTGGATATTGCTGGTTTGGATAAGGGTGAGGTTGTGATTTAACATGATTTGCCTCAACCAACCCATCATTGACTATTTTGTTGTTTTTATTTCTCCACCATGACTTTTGTTTATTGGTTGACCAATCAAATGAGTTATGTGTCTGTAAGGAGTTATTCAAGAAACCTTTCCCAATTTTTGATAGCTTAATAATGTCATTATTTATTAGGGTTTCTTCTACTTTAGCAACATTTTCTAAAGTAGTCTTGACATCTTTGGGCCCTTGAAGTTGGAGCCAATAGTTCATAGGTTTTGAGAGGCTATTGATGAATATGTCTATTTTCTCCTTGTCTAGGATGTCTCAGCAATATTTAGCAAAAATGTGTCTCCACCTTTGCAAGAAAACTTTAAAGGACTCTCCAAGGAGTTTCTTGGTGTTGCACAAATCGATCATAGTGACTTCTCTTTAAATATTGTATGAATATTGTGTAATAAAAACTAAGGCCAATTGATCAAATGACTGAATATTGGAGGGTAGCTTGAAGAACCACTCTATGGTTTGCTCTCCTAGGCTTCTAGGAAACAACCACATTGGGTAGGTCGTGTCATGGAAAAATTTCATAATTAAAGTATAGAATTGTTTAAGATGATCTTGATGATCAGATGTGCCAAAATACTTATCATATTTTGGTAGTTGTACATTCTATGGAAAGGGGGTGAAGGTGATACTTTTATCAAATAGGAAGGGACATACCTTCTCAAGGCTGAATTTGATGGGTTGGATCTTCCCTATCTTCATTCTTTCTATTTCTAGTTGTAAATCTTGGAGTTTTTGTGTGACAACTTCCAAGGGTGATTCTTCTTTGTCCCACTTAAGGTTTTTTATGTCAAAATCAAATGGTAATTTTGTACCTTGTTGTTCTAATAATAGTAGGTACTGTTCTTTATGGCATTCAAGTATTTTGTCTATTTTATAAACAAGCTCAAGATTTTTTTGGAAATCCTCGATTTTAGTTTCAAGACTCCTTTCATCCAATATATTAGATGAACCCATTTTTTAAAGGGCTCTAAGTTCTATTTAGGTAGGGGTGATCTATTTGTAGTGGAATTTGATGAGTAGTCAATGGCTGGAATAGGCTCAATGATGCTCGTAGATTTGATCCTCAGTTTTTCTATCCTAGCACTTACTCATATGGGTGATCATTTAGGCTCTTTATATTTCACTGCTACACTAGTTTTATGCAGTGGCATGAGATGTGGATGAGACTCCCTTAACTCTTTTACATTTCAGTAGTAGGAGGATTGCTTTTAGATTGAAGTTTGTTTGAATAACAAGCTATGTTTCAAAAAAAAGTGTTTAGTAATGTTGATGATGCTAAACTCAATTTTGCAAATTTAGGTAGGGGACATATGTATGTCTTTGTTCATTTCTAACTAGATATTCAAAGTTGAAGTAATAATAAATATTGGATAAAAGATCTAATATCAAGTTGGAACATGGCTTGCTTCAAAGGTGGCAGTCAATTGCATAAATCCTCAGTTTCAAAAAATGTTGACAAAGAAAAAGAGTATCCAAATCTATTGTTTATTTATGAATATTGTGGGTGCAGATAGCTTCTATTTTAAGATTTTCCTAAAATGTGTTGTAGAAAGCTTTAAATGTGCTATTTCAATGCTTGTATGGTATGCCAGGTGCTATTCTATAGGATGCATGCACTATGTAAGTCTTCAAATACATTGCTCTTTCAATCAAATGCACTATTACATGAGGTAAATGCATTATAGGAATGGTAAAGTGTGTTGTTTCAAGTATTTAATGCATTATTTCAAGGCACACAACAACGTTTGTATTCAATTTTGTACTAGTTTGCAGTTGTATTTTCTCAAAAGGATTGTGATCTGAAGTTTATTAATGTGTATAAAAGAAGACACATCCAAACAAAACAATAGTAGAAATGAAAATGAAATAAATCTGCACACACCTAGAAAATGAAAGAAATGGCTTCCTAACAAGGCTGGCTAAAGCTAGTAACTACAAGGTTTTTGCATATGACCAATAGTGTTTGAATTTACCTCTCTAGTGATAGAGAGCTTCCCACCAACACTAAGGAGGTTTGGCACAATCTCTTGTGAGAATACTAGAGGAAGGCTATATTTTGAACATGATTGGCTTGCATTTGATTGAGAATGCAAGATGGAAGGTGATCCCTCTCATCGACCTTACTAAGGAAAAACTTGGGAGGTAGCCTTTCTATGGTTGAATAATCTACCTAGTAAAAAGAAGGAAAAGTAGAAATTGAAAGAAGTTTTGGGAGTTTGATCACTCTAAAAGAGTGAGAGCATATCCCTATTACTTTAATCTCCCAAACATGACATACACAAATTGTTCAATTATGAGCTTTTGCCTATGGAAGATAGGAGGATCCTATTTAATTCTATGTGTTTTTTCATTCCCAACTTGATTGTTATTGACCCTTACAAAAGGTTTCAGATTCTGATAAACTGAGTGAGTTGAGAGCAGACGCCTACTTCTCAATAGATCAACAGAACCAAACTTTCTACTTAAACCAAGTTATGAATTTGAAAATTTCATAATGTAATTGAAAAGGGTTTAGGCCTACTTGATTCAATGCTAGCAAAGGCTAGGCACATTTCTGAGTGTCTCATTTCCTTCTTGCAAGTTTTTATGGTTTGCAAGTTCCTATTAGTCTAGAAGAAGAGATCTGTAAATAACCAACAATTAGATTTGTAAGTTAGATATGGTGATTTACAACTCTGATTAGATGTGCTATAGAAAATAGCATATATATTATAGAAATGTGTAAATGCATTATAATAATAGTCAAATACACTATTTAAATATGAAAATGCACTACAAAATTTGGCAAATGCATTGTAAAATAAAGAAGATGCATTACTGAATACTTAAAATGCATTAAAATACTATGTAGAAGCATTAAAATAGCATTCAGAAGTATCAAAGCATCAAAGTAGTCTCAGATTTGGTGTTTATAAGCTTAGGAATGTATTCAAAATTTCATTTTTTTTGTTATGGGTCTTCCCAAACTTTTTAAAACCTACAATAAGTTAGATCTCGACAAGAAACAAGAGAAAAACATAGATCTAAAAGAAAAATAGAAGATTAGAAAGAAAATTTAAAGAATAGAGAGGCTTTAAGATGAAGCCCCCCATGGTGGGCACCATTTTGTACATGGTAGATTCACATATTCATGAGACCTTAGAGAAGAGTGCAATCAAAGTAATAATGAACTATTCTAAACCCAAGAAATCATTGTTAAACAAAGACTCCACACACATCCCATGTTTCACTAAATACAACCATTGAGATCGCTCTTAGACTAGCATCTCAGTGATAGTTCTAGAATGAAAGTATGTTATAAATGTAGGTCTATCAAAGTATATGATAAATCTATATGAAAATACAAATTATGTGAAGATAATAACACTAGAATGCTAGAAACATGTGTATGTATAAGCCTAAATGATATTAAATGATGCTAAAAGAATGCTAAAATGATACCAAAATGACATGAAATCGCTATAATAACAATGCTAAAAGAGATGATAATCTTAAATGTGCTTATAGCGCATATGCCTAAAATTTGGATTCTTTTGCTCTTGAATTTCCCTCCTATTTATAGGATTTCAGAAGGGATTGGGATAAGGATTGGGATTTTAATTTTGATTGAAAAAATATGGTGAAACTATAAATATATCATAAGGCACCAAGAGAAAGAATCCAATAGACTTAGTTTGTGAAGATAAATGAGGATTTTCCAATTCTTTTAAATGTAAAAAGGAAGATTTTCACTTTTGTGAGGATAAATGGATTTTGGTGTTCTATTTATTTTCAACTTTTTTCTTTTCCTTTTTCCTTTTTTATTTCATTTTATGATTTTATAAATTGCTTTCCTCTTTTTCAAGTGATTTAGGTCCTTTTTTATTTGATAGGTGATTTGATTGATTAATGACTTGGTGTAACAATTGATTTGAAAGTTCGTTATTTTCCTTCGTTATCTAATTTTGTCCTTAATTTGCATTGTTTGATCAAAATTTGCATTGTTTTAGGTCTTTGCTAATTTTTAGGTGTCTATAGGTGCATTTCAATAAATTGTGTCTTGAGGTACGTTGTCTGAGCTCAGGAAGCAATGAAAGTTCTTATTCAAAATGAATATATTTCAATAAAATTGGTTGATCTAATCAATTGAACACTACAAGATCCATGCAAAAACTTTAGAGAGGCAATCTCCTCCAGTGCAGAGACCAAACAAACTTGTTCACATATATTTTTGACTATTTGGATATGCAGCTCCACAATGGCCTTGGCATATTGGGACAGATAATTTCTAAAATAGATCATGGACCACATATTTATGCTTCTTCATGAGTGAATGGAAAACCAAGATCATTTCTTTACTAGCTTTGCAACCAAAGTACATCTTTTAAATGCTATAGAAAATCTATGGCTCCTGTTGCACCATGAACAATAGATGGCTTATATCTTTTAATAGCGGGGCAACATAAATTCATCGAAAAAAGAGATGAAGAGCTCCAATCCAGACCCAAAGTATAGGTTTTCCAAAATCACCCAAAAAGGTGAAATTTTTAGTATTTCCTTTTGAAGAAAGTTGGTCTCTAATTTCCAAGAGCATGAATTGCATCTTTTTGAAGAGCATTCTAGCACATGTCACTTGGAACATGTATTTTGGTTATATCTTTCTCCATATGGATGTTGACTTTGATATAAGTACTTTTAGAGCACATACTACAGTAACTAGCCTTCTTCATACCAAGGAAAATGCACGACACTTCCCCTTCCAAACCTATAGTATCCTAGCTTTACTAATATACATTACTTGCTTAATACCCACATTAGTAAGCTTATAGAGGAAGGTGAGAAAGAATGCTCGCTAAGAGATAGCTTAATTTGGATATGAACTCATTTTCTTTGAATTATGACCAAAATAGAAGCTTGAAAAAGGGATACTAAGAGTCTAGAAATTGAGTTATACAAAATGTCCATTCTCTGTATAAAAAGATTTTTGATGTATAATTATTTACTAAGGAAAACCAATAGCTTATTAAGAAGCTTTAGTCATATTTAAAGTAAACTGGACATTCCTTGATCATGGATGCAAGCTCAAGGTCCATTCACTTCAATAGATTGACTTTTTCTCAAGGGAAATTAGTCAAATTGATGGATAAAGATGGTAATACAAGGGATAAATTGATCTCCATCTAGACCATGCTAATACCTTATTTGGATTTCATGCAAAGGGAATTGACAACTGCTAAGAAATAATACAGAGAGATCCCCGTCTCTCCATTGTAGCTAGTATGGTTAATCTAGCTACTCAACTAGAAATCAAAATTCAAGTTTTGAAATCTATCAGATCCAGTTGGGATAATGAATTAGCTATGATTCTATAGATTCACAAACCCTTTTTGGATAAATAAAATTTGACCGCAACATTCCAACACCCATGAGTGACAAAAATAAGGGGGAATAGATGAATTTCACAAGGGGGTATAAGAGTCACAAGAAGAAAATAACCAAGAAGGTATGCCATAATATTTGACCAATTTTGAATGCTCATTGTTTAACTTAGAGTATCATAGTAGTTATTGTTACCAATATTCATATCGTTCAAAGTGGTGACACTTTGTAGCCTAATTACTAGTTGAATTTGCCTCTACAATACCTTAGTTTGTCATTATTATGTGATCTTGATTAAATTTACATTCATTTTCATAATAAAGGAAAAATAAAATACATTTGAATGAAAATAAAGGTGCTGACTTGAAAGTACAAGGGAAGGTGGTGCAATACCATATGTGCATCTTTGCATATTCAATAAAATGTCAAAGGTATACAGAGAAAAGGTGCATGTGATGATGATCAATCAAACATATAAGCTCACATAGGCAGTGAACATAGCCAAAATATAGAGTACACTAAAAGTAAACTGCATGCATAAATAATGAAAGAAAATATAAAAGCTATTATACATTGCCTAAGTTATATATGTAGATGGTTGATTACTAGCTCCAATTTCCTTCCAGAACCTACAATGGTTACAACAATAGGATGAGGGAGATTAGATCTAGAATGTTCTAATAAATTTTTAATATCTCGCAAATATATTGCATGTAGAATTAGAAAGTAAAATAACTATGCTCAATACATGCACAAGAGACCCAAAAGATGATACAAAAAGAGAGAAGCCTATTTTTTATATAATTTTTTTTCTCTACGTGTAGATACAAAAATTTAAATAAATTATAAATTGCATATATAGCATGCAAAGAAAAACTTGCAAAGGAAACAAGAACTAGGCATTGTTCTTGTAGCAAAAAGCAGAATGCAGAATATAGGCTTGTTGCATACAAAAGGAGGTAGAAAAAGAAGAAATAAACCAAATATATCCAAATTTTTGGACATACAAAATCCACATCCCACATGCATAGTTTAGTTTCATGGAATTCATAAATCTATAAATGAGGTGTAGATAATAATTGCATGATGAGCACTTGGGCATCCCATTATGTACTTCAGTATGCACCCATAATGAAAAATGTGAAGATGTATTTCACTTGCATATATCATAACAATAGTAAACTCCCTTTTCATATTCATAAAATGCCATCAAATCAAAGGGAAAATATGATATTTCATGCAACCATGGCATATACAAATAGCATATTATAGATTTGTATGAGCTACAGGAGCAAGAAGATTCATAAAGTATGATCTCTCTATTCTTTTTCTACAATCTAAAGAAGGGAAATAATAAGTAATAGAAAAGCATGCAGGCTACAACTTTTTTAAAATACAAAGAGTTTCAGCATCATATTAAAAATGATTCCCTAACTCATTCATGTGTATTCAGATAAATGATAGGAAAAACCAGACATCTCCTTCCTATAGCATGCAGAATGAAGATATATTCATGCAGTTGTAACCTCCATAGAAATGCTACAAGAACATAAAAATGTGCATGAAAATGAAAGCATGTAGAAGCAAACGCAGGTCAAATCCTTGGTAAAAACTCATGAAAAATACTCAAATGAAGAAGTGGGATCGCATAAAGCTTACTTTATGCATAAATCTATTGTTTCTAATTTCTGAACTACAAGAGCTTAACTTGAACTATCTCTTGTCATGGTAACCTTCTCAAAACACTTTTAATTTGAACTTAGGCTTCTTTTTGAAGGATTTGAACATATGGGAAGCATATTTTATCCTTTATGAATAATTTTGCATAATTATGATGTCATTTTTGTGAGGGGGTTTTAAATAAAAGGTTGTCAAATGGTGTTAATGGTAGAGGATGTATTTATTTTTCTAAATGCTTAGAGAAGGTATTTTTTTTCCCATGGTGGGAGATGTTTTTAATGTTCAAAGGCATAGGTGGTAGTTGGGGATTTTATTTTCATGGAGTTATAAGGATCTTGCACTTGGGATGTAATTAAATTGTATGTATGAAGGGGCATTTTTTTTGCATTTTGCATTAAATGTAAATATGTAAATGGACATCGCCATTATAAATCATTCTATTTAAATGTAATTTTAAAATAAAATGATTGAGGAAATTATTGGATTTTGATCATGCCTATTTCATGGGGTCTTGATTATGAGTTTCTAAAGGGTCATGTACACTCTTCACTAAATGTGTGTTAGGTTATGAAGCCTTTTCTATTTAAATTCTTCAAATATGTAATTGATAATTCTCCTCCAATCTACATATATATGTATATATATATATATATATATATATATATATATATATATATATATATATATATACATATATATATATATATATATATATATACATATATATATACATATACATATATATATACATATACATATATATATACATATACATATATATATACATATACATATATATATATACATATACATATATATATATGTATATGTATATATATATGTATATATATATATATATATATGATTTCTTTGTCTTTCCTCCTCAATACGTTTTAATGAACTCTTTCTTGATAACATTAAGTGAACTGGCAAACATGTGAGTAGCTATGTTTCACACCGTCACTGCCTTGTACAGGTCACATTAACTGAAGCGCCGACGGCACAAACATTGTAACCATCATTCAACAAAGTATTGGTGGGTTCATATGAAACACTAGGTTTAGATTTATTGTTATATCTTTAGAGGTGGATGGCATAACTCACCTAGACATTACAGTTAGAAATCATGTAAGCATTGACGATACTAATTCCACCAAACATTCAACAGATGCTACAAAACCCTGCCTTGACTTCTCTATATATTTCTTTGATGCCTCACATCACTCAAACCATCGAATAAGCATTGGAATCCATCATTCAACATTTTTTTAAACCGTTAATGAGATTTATTTCACACATGTGCATCAGAAACCACAATCTATAGAAATGTTGTTTCTTCATTCAATGCTTCATGTACTGCTATATTTACATCGATTAGGCTTCATGAGTTGGGATACATTATAGCAACCACAATATGGTCAAAAGAGATTTTGGATACTCTATCACTATAGAATATAGAAAACTCTTCTATTGCTATATGGAGAAGGCCCAATCTTGACATAGCGATGAGCGATGAGGTTTATCGCTGTGACATATAGCGATCCCTTTTATCACTATGCGAAGAAACCACAAAAAGAATATAGAAATGAGCGATAAAGGAGAATTATCTGTATAACATATAGTGATCATCAACAAATGAAAAAAATATATAATCATTATAGCAATGAGTGATAGAGATATTGTATCACTATAAGTCATGGAAATGAGTGTTTTTGGTGATCGAAAAGGAGGAGATATTACTATACAAAGAAGGCCTAATTTTGGCATAGCAATGAGTGATGAGGAAAGTATATTGCTATGACATATAGTGATCCCTTTTATCTCTATCTGTAGAGACTACAAAAATAATATAGCAATGAGCAATAAATGAGGCTCATCGCTATAACATATAGTGATCATTAGAAAATGAAAAACAAATATAATCATTATAGCAATGAGTGATAGAGATGTTGTATCGCTATAAGTCATGGAAATGATTATTTTTTGTGATAAAAAAGGAGGAGATATTGCTATAGAATATAGCAAACTCTTCTATTGCTATATGGAGAAGGCCTAATCTTGACATAGCAATGAGCAATGAGGAAAGTATACCACTATGGCATATAGCGATCCCTTTTATCGCTATGTGAAGAAACTACAAAAACAATATAGTGATGAGCGATAAAGGAGGCTTATTTCTATAACATATAGTGATCATCAACAAATGGAAAACAAATATAATCATTACAACGATGAGCAATAAAGATGTTGTATCACTATAAATCATGGTGATGAGTATTTTCGATGATCGAAAAGGAGGAGATATTGCTATAGAATATAGAAAACTCTTTTATTGCTATACAGAGAAGGTCTAATCTTGACATAGTGATGAGTGATGAGAAAAGTATATCGCTATGACATATAGTGATCCTTTTTATCGCTATCCGAAGAAACTGCAAAACAATATAGCGATGAGGGATAAAGGAGGCTTATTGCTATAACATATAGTGATCATTGGCAAATAGAAAACAAATATAATCATTAAAATGATGAGTGATAGAGATGTATTTCTATAAGTCATGGCAATGAGTGTTTTTGGTTATAAAAAAGGAGGAGATATTACTATAGAATATAGTCAACTCTTCTATCGAAAAGGAATAGATATTGCTATAAGTCATAGCGATGAGTGTTTTTGGTGATAAAAAAGGAGGAGATATCACTATAGAATATACTAAACTCTTCTATCAAAAAGGAGGATATATCACTATAAATCATGGCGATTAGTGTTTTCAGTGATCAAAAAGGACAAGATATCACTATAGAATATAGTGAAGTCTTCTATAAAAAGCAGGAGATATTGCTATAAGTTATGGTGATGAGTGTTTTCGGTGATAAAAAAGGAGGAGATATCTCTATGTAATATAGAAAACTCTTATATAAAAAAGGAGGAGATATTTCTATAAGTCATGGCAATGAGTGTTTTTGGTGAGCGATAAAGGAGGCTTATCACTATAACATATAGCAATCATCAAAAATATGGTTGAAATTTTGGCCAAAGAAAAAAATTGGTCAAAGTTTCAACAAAAAAAATAGTGACAAAATAATTCGTCAAAAATTTGACCAACATGAGTCAAAAATTCAACCAATTTTCATTGAAAAGTGAGTGAAAATGTACTAGTGATTCAATATAAAGGGGAAATTAAGAGAATGATTGATTTATTTTCCATCCTTCTCAAAGAAGGACATGTAATGGGGTGAAGTAAGGTGACTCACCATACTTTGTAATTGGTCAACATCAATGTTGTTAGGTGCATGTTTGCAAGAAGGGTCTTCTCCAAGATCTCCTGATATACAAGGGATAACTTGAGTAAATTGAAGATCAAGATTTGAGCATGAGTCCTTTGTAGTTGGTCCACAAGGTTTTAGTTAGTCTTATCAGTGGTGAACATTTCTTTAGGAAGACAAGGCTCTCAAGTTTTTAGCTATCAATTGTTTAGAAGGGCCAACTCCCTTGATGGTGACCTTAGCTTGATTATGGGTCACTATGTTTAAGTGCTCAGATATTTTTTAAGAGAGACCTACTCCCTTGAGTATGACCTTTGTTTGGGTTGACACATTGGATTTTCTATAATTAGACCTATATGACTTTTGATGAGTAGAAAATGGATTTAAACCCTTGAGAACAATCTTTTTGGGGGCTTGATTGAGTGTACTTGAAGCATAAGATTATTTCTTTCCTTTGATCTGGATCATGTTCACTAAGTCATAGATGGGCTCCAACATGTGAATGGCATTATCACTATTGGTATAAGTGTAGTTCATTTTGGCATCTCTGCCTTTCTTTTTGTATTGTTCTCCTTGTTCATACTTAGGAAGAGGTTCTTTGTACACTTTATGATCAAACTTTTTTGTGACCATCTACTTCAAATTTTTCATCATCAATTAGGTTTTGGATGAAATGTTTGAGTTTTATGTCATAATCTTTTCTATGAAATTTATTCTTCTATAGTTTCATTAGAGATCATCATTCCATCATTTAGTTTTCACCTTAGGTTCCTAAGGTCTTGAGTTATCTAGTAGTGTGATGATTTTGTTTGACAACAATGTCTTGAAGACAACATTGAGTGACCTTCCTATATTTTAGAAGTTCCTTTTTGGTTTTGATACCCAAGATGTCTTTCCCTTGTTGGAGTCATTCTATTTTCTTGGGGCTTCTTGTTTCTTTGTATCCTAGATATTGTTTGACTAGTTAAAGATTGGTTCCTCTAGTTTTACCATATAAGAGTCCATTATATTGTCAGAGACCACATTATTGTTTTATTTCTAGTTTTTACTCTTGTCCCAATAACTTTTGTTATTTTTGTAAGTTTTTTACTTATTCTTGTTCAAGGTGAACTCCCCCTTGTTTACTAGGACATCTTTGATGCAATGTGCACTTTCCACCATCAGGTCAAAGGTAGACAATAGTTGTTTTCTCGTTTATATTATAACTATAGAAAAATATTATTAACAAATATGTCAATCCTTTTATTTTATAGTATTTGTCTTGGGTGTTATGAGTAAATCTTCCTTCATCTTTAAAGGAAGATAATGAAGATTCAATCGTGCATTTGTTACTATAGCATAAGTCAAACATAAACACATGTTAAATGTTGTAAGAGTTTTTTTGGAAAAATCATTGTACTATCTTGTCAAAGGACTAGAGGGGTGAAGATGACTTGGTAAATTACTCCAATTCTTTTCTACTAATACTTTTAGGAAAAAAACTCATTAGGTAGGTTGGTTCATGTATAAACTCCATTGTTAGTGTGTGAAATTCCCTAACATGTTATTGAGGGTCACCACTTACATCATACTTTTTGTATTTTGGTATCTCAACTTTAGGAGGAAAAGGAGGCATGTAAATATCCATGTCAAAATGGAATGGCCAAGATCTTTGAAATCTTATGATGCCATTAAAGTTGGAAGGAAAGAGCAAGGCTTGTTAGTGTTTTAGTTATTTTCTTGTATGCTTATCTTGAGATATTCAAAATAGTGAAGTTTGGATGCAAAATAAGGGATGGAAAAAAATAGAATTTTGATGATGTTTCTTTTAACTTAAGTTGTAAAATCTACACTTCATTTGTAAATGAATTATTGCAACATTATATTCTCACTAAAAAATTATTTTCTTTGTTTTATTTTCTAAAGGTCAGTAAATTTTCATATACAATGACGAGCAATAATTTTTATTGTAATATACATTTTCTTACTGCATTTACAATTCAGAATAAAAATTTATATTCTGATTTTGTTTTGAGTGTTTGTAAACCTTATGAATATACCTCATATTTTCAAATTTAGACTTAATTAAAAATTAAATTGACTATGTTTTTAGCTGAAAGTATTGGGCATGGCAACTATGCTATCTTGAGTGTCCTTGCACATGTAATGATATTTTATGCTTAATAAAATGTATGGTGGATGTAAAAATGAGGTTCCTAAGCTTCCTTTTATACTAGTTTTTGAAGGTGAAAATAAAGCAAGCCAATGGGTCACCTGATTTTCAAATTTGAATCTTCAAAACAAAACATGCCCTAAGACCCAAAGTCCCGTAGAAATAGGTTGACCTAGGTTGACCTACTATTGGATAGGTAAAATTAGGTTGACCTATGCTATAGTAGGTCTATTTGCATTGACCTATTCAAGGGTAATCCTAAGAAAGGGTATCCTCGAGGTCTTGGTAATTGCATAGATGAAAATCTAAGTAACAAGATTGAGTGAGAGAAAGATACGATTGAGCATAAATAAATCCATGCTCCATAAAGTCACTAAAGGTTTGGAGCTATTAAATAATATGTGCTTCTATTTTTAAGATCATACATTTAGCTCCAACTTTAGCAAGGGTATGAGTTACCTCATACTCATGCTAAACTAGATCAAAAGAAAGACTTGACATTATCATGAATAAGGGGACAAAGAAACTACCAAGCCCCCAACAAATTTGATTCTTTTTCAATCTAGAGAGAGAGAGAGAGAGAGAGAGAGAGAGAGGTAAACTCGTCCAATAAGGTTTGTGTTTGTCATTATAAACCACACCAAAGAAATATGATTGAATAGTCAAGAAAGTTTGTGTACCCAATAGTCAACCCCACAAAAAAAAGGGGGTAAGATAAAATGGTCTAGCATGTCCATGCACCTAATATTCAATATCAAAATGGTTAGGATCAAATGGTATAATAGGTTTTTATTTTTGATAGCCAATCATACAAAAAAAATTTCCTTGTATTGGCTTAACACCCCCATGATATAGTAATCATATACCATCATAATAGTTTGTGTATGTTCTAGGACATGTCAAATGGTCTAGAAAGTGTGTGGGGCATGCTAGTCAACCAATCCAAAATATGAAAAGAGAAGAGTAACTGGCCCAAGCAAGTTGTGACATGCTAGTGTACTCTATTATTTTTACCTGAAATGAACAAATCATGTGAAAATAAGGGGACCATGTATGCCCCATCTTAAGATGGAAAAATAAAATGCTTATTTTGACATCTTAAATGAAGAAGGATAAAGAAATTTCAATACCAAGATAGTACCCATCAGTAACACCCTATCCAATCCAAATTGGTGACAACTCCTATGAGGCCATAGAAGGGAAGACTAAAACAAGATATGAAGCAATAAGAAAAAAAGGAAATCCTTGTAAAGGATAACACCCAATTGTGAGGCTAGAAATCCCTGTAAAGGATAACATACAATTGTGAGGATCCAAGATAAGTGATCTCTATCTACCATTTAAGATCATATATCACATGATAAACAAATAATACACAACCAAAGGAATAGTGGATCCTTGGGAGAAAAAGAAAGATTGATAGGGTTCCTTTTCCCCCCAAGTGTAGAAACAAAGAAAAATAGGATGTATTATGCTACTCAAAAATCATACAATGCATGACATTGAGCCCCCAAGAGATAGGCTAACAATTATATTACTATTGTAAATCAAGATTATGCCTTTAAAAGATGAAATATCTAGCTATCTTTTTGAAACATGGAAACTCTCTTAGGTGGTGGGTTATCCTAAAATGAGAGACAAATCTCTAGATCCGATTGGTTCCTAAATAGTGATCATCTAAAAACTTAATTATATTTGGGAAAAGGGATGAGAAGTGAATGAAGATAATGAACACTAAACTTAAATGAGGTGATACATCAATGATTTGTATGTAACTTTAATTGAATCAATAAAAATTATCCACAATATGAATGATTCACAATATCCAGACAAGCATGCAATTACAAAAGTATTTCTATGCAAGGACCCATAATATTTTTCTTTGAATGGAAAACCCAGGCTTTACTAATTTTTTGTGAAAAAGAATAAGGACACAAATAAAGACCTACAAGTACAACTATCGAGATTCTAACATGCAATAAGGAATATAGCTTGAATGAAGAATGAACACAACATAAAAGAAAAGAACCGACAATATTGCACAAGAATCAATGAGAAGGAACCATTGAATCTCTTTAATCAATGTTGAAAAAATATCTACTACAAAGTGCTCCTACAATCAACTCAAAGATTTTCAATGTGCAAAAAATTTGAGTGAGAAAGAAGAGACCTTATAATGAGGTGAAAATTCAATAAATAGGGAACAAAGCACTAATTCAAATCTCAAAAATATGAATAAAAAATAAGTCCCAAAACTCCTCCAAAATGTGAAGAAACCAATCCAATCTGCTCTCAAACCCATGTGCAATTGATAGCTAACTAAAATTTGTCTTCATCTTCTCAAAAAACCATGTGAAACCCTAGGTTGGATGTAAAAATAAGGCCAAAAATATGACATATCAAAATCCTCAAAATCATGTGAAAATATGCTTAAATAGGGTCACCAAGTGATCTGCAACTAAAGGTGGCCTCAACTAATCCATAACTGGCTAAAAATAGCACCTAAGTGCTCAATAAGTGCATGAGAAAATATAGGTCCTCCTCAACTGAAAATCAACTCTATGTAGCATGCAGTTGACTGAAATAGTCTTCCACTACTAAAAATAGAACTCCTTGCAGAATTGGAAGACACTTTAAGTCTCCAAATATAGCACCAAATCAACTACACAATTTAGCTCTTTTGCATTTCAAAATAATTAATAATTCTTAGTGTTTTATAATTTTAACTCTTAAGAATTTTAATTTTACAATGTGAATGCAAAGAACTTAGTTCATTAGTCACAATACTTTTTTATCTATTAAATAATAATAATATTGTTTAATAAAAAAAATTTAAAATATTTTTTATGTGACTAAGTGAAAATACATCTTTTATCATTATTTTTTGTTTACATATCAAATGATAAACAAATAAATCATATATATATATATATATATATATATAAAGATTTATTAAACAAAAATACAGCTCTCTTATATCCAGACCTGATAGCACATAGTTTTGGATTTAATAAACTATAGGATTTTTTAGTGAAAAAAAGAAACAAATGAACCTTAATTTCTTTTCATTTCACAAAAGTTATGGAAACTTCACCTCATTTGCGATCATGTTCTTAGGGTTTGTTCACCTTGTAAAGTTATTTTCTTTGTGGGAATTAAAGGCAAAACTAGTTATCTTCCCTTGTCACCACTATTTGATATTTTTTTTTGAACTTTGAATGCTTACACTTCTACAAATCAATTAATGAATTGCGAGGAGAATAGGGCATTTTATTTTAGAATTTCAAGCCTTTGTTGGTAAACCTGCAACCTCTTGCGAATACTTCTTTTATTTTATCACAGATTTCCCTTGTAAAAATGATTAATATTTCTTTGTATTTTTCTCTCACTATTACATGGATTCAGGAATCTGCAATTTATGGGAAATATATTGACCAACATGAAGTTTCTTTAATAAGTAATCACTCGTTAGGTAAGAGATTAAGCCATCTACTAAAAAATTGCTTCCTATGAATACCCAGATTATTTTTTTTTTTTTTTTTTTTTAAACTTTCTATGAAATTTGTTCATATTTGTAAGATTGAACCTAGTTTCTTTCTATTAAAGATGCTCTGAACTTGCAATTAAATGGGTCTGCAAGAAATGGTCTCTCTTTTTCCTGAGTTTGCATATATTTGTTATAGCATTTCTTTGTGGAGATGGGTCGTGCAACTCATATAAAAAGTAATGTCATTTATTTCATTTGTAGATATTAAGCTAAAACATTGCCTTAAATTTGTCTAGTTATGACTATTAATTGAAGAATCTCTCTTTCAATGCACTGGATCTGACTTTTTTATTTTATTTTAAAGAATCATGACTTGGATGTTCTCTTTTAAGCTTTGTGGTTTTTCCTTTTCACTTTTCATATCCATTAAATAGTGTAATGTTTCTCATTTCATCTTTGCTATCAAGCCTACTTAGTATTGCAATTCTTATTGGTGTTGTTTTAGCCCTTCAAAACATTGTCAACATTGAAGAGTTATCTTGCTTCAACACATTGTATTTCTTTGTCGAATAGAGTTTAACATGATCACTAGTATCATGAGATACTTCTATTTCATTTTCTTGAGTACTAAAGATACTTCATTTTAATGCAACCACAAGCTCAAATTTTGCATCATTTCAAACAAGAACTCAAAAGGAATTTCCAATGCATATACATGCTTTGTGACATAATTTAAACTCCTATCATTTTTATTATTATTATCGAAAAACTCTATTTGTAGGCACTTGATGCAATTGTGGGATCCCTCTGTGCATTTTATCCCTACTTATTTGCGAGGAGTTTATCCATACTTAACTGTGAGGAGCTTTGAGTCAAGACTAGTTGTTGCTTGTTGGGCTTACTAGTTATCATCACAATTTCTTTTGCTTTCTCTTTCTCTTGGAAAAATGTCTATAGATGTAGCTTTCATAGATATATTACTTAAAATTAAATTTGTCAAAATTCCCTTTGCATTTATAACTTCATTGTCGTAGTTGGGTGCCTTTATATTCCACATTCTATATAAATCTTATATAATGATTTAATTTTGAAACATCAAAAATTCAATGCATATTTACTTACATTAGAATGCTCTTTTGATGTGACCTTTAAAAAGAATGATATTCAATTTGACTACTCTCTTGAATATGCTGAAGATTGTTGATTATAGCATTTAAATTCAAGGGTATCATGCATCTTTTCTTTGTTTAAACATAATGGTTTATGTGATCACTATTGAAAAGAAAATACCTTCTATTCCTCAATCTTGAAGCTTTATCAAACATTAGCAGTTGCTAAAACTTTGAACATCAATTATCTCTATTGTTTCAAATCATAATGATAACTTAGAAAAAGATACCTTTGAAAAGAAACTATTATCTTCTTTCTCTTTTCCTTTATGAGGATTTTGCCTAATTCACCCTGTTCCGAACATAACCCAAAAATCATTTTGCTTGATTCTTCCACATTTTTCCATAAAATGCCACACAAGATGACTATTTTATATTTTCAAAAAAAATCAAATCTTTTTCTATTTATTTTTTTCCAAAAATGAACTTGCAGCAATAAGGGTAATTATGAGGCATCTTTTAATTACTTATAATAGCTATTATTTCTTTTTCATTGACAATGTACTTGCTAGGATATATCGATTATCTTTCTTTTCTTTACCCTCCCTTGATAAATACTCATAGCATAGCACTAATCTACCTTTACAAGTATTTATGTTGTTAGTATGAATTTCTCTTGAAGTCTTTGCTTTATATCTGTTGGTTGTATTTAACTGTTCACTCTTTGCTGATATATATGAATATTATAACCTTTTGCTTAAGATAAGTCCATCTTTACACCCATTTGATAAACCTCAAGGCATTACTAAGACCATTTGAATATTTGAAACTCCCATGCACACCTATAGCCTTCAATCTGATAAAAATGTTCATGTTGTCTGAAATCCTTAACTCTTAATAGCTAAAAGGTTTCAAAATAGTTTGATGTTTCCCTTTAACAACCTCATGCTTCATGTGTCTTCAATAGCTAAGTGATTCAATTTAAATGTTTCATACCTAAAACTTGTGTATGTCCCTTTGAAAATCTCCTCAAACCCTCAATCTTCGCTCCTTGATTTGATCAGAATGTTCTATGCCTATAATTTATGCATGTCCCTTCTATGATCTCCTCAATGTCTTCAGTTAGCTACTTTGGTTCATCCAAAAGGTCCCATACCTATAACGAATGTATGCCCCCTCAACAGTCTTCCCAAAATCTTCAATCTTCACCTCTGCATGATTCAGTCAAAAGGTTTCATACGTGTAACTTATGTATGACCCTTCAACAAACTTAAGTCTTCATACCTGTATCTACACAAGAAACCAACTTATTAGTATAAAACATACTTTTCCACTTTCTCCTTTTCTTTATGCATGTGGTTGATGTACACTTCTTTTGTTCAACTAGAATAGATAACATTGACTAATACATCTTTGTTTCCTAAGTTCATTCATTTCATGTGACTAACAATATTCTTCTTTTCTCGATAGGTTGTGGCAAGGATGCGAGAAATTAGGGTCTCCATCAAGTTCAACATGGTTGCCTCTATACTAGGCAATGATGGAACCATTGATCTCTTTCAATGTTTTCTACTTTACCTACCAAACTAGTTTCAACTATTTTGAATACTCTCATTCATGTTATGCTTGGACCTCTTAATTACAATATTCTTTTGGGTACACCTTGGATACATACTATGGGTGCTATTCCTTTGGCCCTTCATCAAAAAGTCAAGTTTATCTACAATAATATGAAGATACTATGGATATCATATTAAGATAACACAAATTGATATGAAGATATCATTGTTTATTACTTATCTTCATATTATCTTCATATTTTGTACTTATCTGCATAACACAAATTGATTTGTTTAGTGAAACTTCTATGGATATGCAAAGGCAGAAACAAGTAACCAAACGGTTTGCATTGAACATCAAAAAAAAAATTGGTACATGCATTTTTATTTATTTTATAACCACATCAACGTAGGAAGACTGGTCAAATTGTCCCAATTCATATTGTGAAAATAGCAATGTGGAATTCTTGCTGAACCAAATGGTCTCAAATTAAATTCACAAAACCTTAATCTAGATTTCAATTTCCAAAATCCCAAATCCAAGATTTAGAATGCTTGACTCTAACCAACAAGGACGTCATATGACAGTTTTATTAATTTTTTAATTTATAATGATGATGTTATGTTACATTATTACATGTATTGTAATTTGTTAATTAATGTGCCTATCATAGTGATACCGTAAAAGTATTGAATATAATGTTAAATTGATTATTTACAAATGAATTATAGGTTAACTAGATGTTATGTGACTTTATTTATATACACATACTTATATATGATCTATGTGGAGTTGTTTATAAAATTGTGAATCCATGTATACGATTAAATAATGTATTTTTGAATAAATTAGAAACCATGTACATGTAATTAACAACTACTATGATGTAGTATGGTGTTCTAATTCTAATTATGTCTATGTTGTAGGAAAGTAAGTGTTCCTTAAGAAGAAAGAGAAACTTCCATGATTTGAGCAAAATATACCTCTGAAAAGTTGAACCTTAACCAATTTAAAATACAAGAGAAGTTAATAGTGAAGGTTGGTTGTGAGGGGTTTTATATAAGGTTGTTTAATGGAAAAATCATGTAATCTTAGCGTTTAAATTGGAAGTTAGGTTGAGGGATCTCATTGTGCTTGAATTTCAAAATTTGTCTTCCATGGAATTTTAAAAAGTATTGATAGACTAATTTTCATGAATATTTGTGTTAAAATAGACCCCTATAGTCAACACTTGTGAGAACAATAGTTGTGGGACACATAATATTACCATTTGGTCATGATATGACCCATCAAAAGCCCTTGATAATGAGAGTGATGAGTTATCAAGTTGATATGATGGTTCAAGGATGGGTGGGTATCTTGGGCCATGCTACTCTCTTAAATGACGAAAAAACTTTCATCTATGGAGGGTAGTACAGCCCACACCTCCTCATCAAAGCCTTGTAAGTTGAAATTTCTTTATAGGGGATTTGAGAAGGAAGAATGAGTGTTACCCACTTCTCTATTTTATGAAGAACTCTTGAGGCTTTGAAAAGATTAGAGTGAAGGGAAATATTAGAGGAAGATAAAATAGAGATCTTGTATTTGGAGATAGAGATCAAGAAAGAGCTTATAGAGAGATAAGTGATTTATCCTTCTTACATTTATAATATTTCTTGGAGTAGGGTAATTGTAATTTGAAACATGTGACAAAAAAATGTAGTTTAGAGAAGATGTTAAGAAAAAAGGTTTATTTGGTATGAAATAACTCATAAGATAACACTAATGATTCTTTTTGGTGCAATTGGTTTTTCTTGCTCGAACGTATGGCCAGGATCTTTGAAATCTTATGATGCCATTAAAGTTGGAAGGAAAGAGAAAGACTTGTTAGTGTTTTAGCTATTTTCTTGTATGCTTATCTTGATATATTCAAAAGGATAGTGATGTTTGGATGGAAAATAAGAGATGGAAAAATATAAAAAGTTTATGTTGTTTCTTTTAAGTTGTAAAATATGTGTTTCATTTGTAAATGAAAGATTGCAACATTATATTCACACTAAAATAAATCTTTTCTTTGTTTCATTTTCCAAAGATTAGCAAATTTCCATATACAATGACAAACAAGAATTTTGATTGTAATATACATTTTCTTACTACATTTATAAATAGGAATAAAAAGTTATATTCTGAAAAAAAAAATTAGTGTTTGTGTCAGTACCTTTTTAGGACTACCAGGTACTCTAAACCCAATACCAAGATGTTGTAGATGAAAACAAGCCTAAGAAATAGCTAGATCCCATAATCAACAAGATTTATCACAACTCTAGTTCAACTTCAATAGAGTACATTAGACTCTCTACACTTTGGGCTCTATAGGGCCAAGGTGGGTGCACCTCAACGATTTGAATGTGACTGGTTATTTTGATCTTCTCTTCAGAAACTCACTTACTAATACCTCTTCTTTCAAAAATATCTCGTATAGAAGATAATGGTCATAATTTCTTCTTAAATTTGCAACAAGCTTTATGATTACAATAGCTAGTTATAACCAAAAGGAAAGCTATTAAAAATAAGGGCTGACCAACAACTTTAGTTCTTCATTCCATAAATGGGAAATTGATTTTTGATTGATATATGTATTTTGCAACCATATGAATCATCAAGTTGCAACTAAAATTAATTGATCAGTGCCTTATCCATTATTATAGAGTCAAAACCAACAACTTTAGACCTATTTAATTGACTTGCAATAAAATTTGTCAAGAGTGAACTTTGAATCTCATTATTATCATAATCCCCTCATATACCCAAAGCCCTATCACTTACTGAAAGCAATTACTTAATTCTTTGAATCAAAAGAAATCAATAAGAGACATACAATTTATCTAAATTGCATTAAACTGAAAGAACATTGTTCACTTCAATCCCAAGATCATGGATATACAAGAAAGAAGACAAAACTTAGATACACAAATATGAAAAACTTCCTTTTGTATTTACTTCCTTTGAAAAATAAATACAATACTAATATAGACTCAAAATATAACTCTGAGCTTGAAAACTTAATCATTCATATTCACTATATCTTCAAGTTTACAAGACTGAATGCATTCATACATTCCTCTACACTTGATCCAAAAATAGGAAGTAGTTGTAAAGTCAGTAGGTGGCCATTTATTGCTGGAGCTTTAACTTTAATCTTTTGTCTTCTACTATCTTTAGCAAGTAACTCTTCAACTACCTCCTGCTGGTAGAGCTTTAATCTCTCCCTCCCCTCTTGGTAGGCCACTTAATTGACATAATTTCTTCTAAGTCCTTTGTGGCTTTTTCCCACCTGGCATCTATTATGGCTTTATACTTCACTAAAAATTTATTTAAATCTATTTCATCTTTAAACAAGGAGTCAATCAAATTGTTGAATGGGACATCACTATCATCTTCCAAAATTGCTATTGTGGTTTCCTGAGTTAATATTGCACTGAAGAAATCATAACACTCCTGCCAATTTTGTTAGTGTAGTTTTTTTAATTTCCTAGTGGGTTATTTATTTTTCCCTATATTACTAGGTTTTTCCTACACTTTTATTAATCACGCTTAGGTTAATAAAGCATGTCTTATTAGGTGAATGGTTGTGAGGTGTCACCTTCCTACATGTCAACATCCATTTGCTATCTTGAGAAGATACTTTGCTATCTTTAGTCCGATAGATGGTTTCTCCTCATTGGTCATTGTTGCCACCTCCTCCCTCTTCCTAGCCTATATAAGCATGTCACCTGGCTTGTATTTGTATCTCTTGTTTTTGCATCCTCTTAATGCTATTTTTCTTCTAGCATTTGCATTACTCTCTTGGAGTTGCTATTTTGATTTTGTATCATTTGCATTCATAGTTTAGATATCTATTCTTTGCACTAGTTTTTTGGGTTATTAATTTTTTCAAATTCTAACATGGTATCAGAGCTTTTTTATGTGCAAGAGTATATTTTAGTTTCCTTATTTGAGACATTTAGGGGGTGGGGTAGCGCTAATAAATCTTATTGTAGGTTTTTGAAAAAACTAGTATGCTCTTCTATTTCATCTTCGGATGATCTTGAGAATCAAAAAAGGTTGACAAAAAAGTTTTTAATCTCTAGGGTTTCAATCTCAAATTTGAGAACCAACTTGCATATTTAGTGTTTTCAATCAATATTGCAGGTTCCAGCATGTTGTTGATTGGCCAAGGTAGTTGATTCAACCTTTGCATGTCGTCTTTTGGTTGTTGGGGTCATTTCTTGGTTGTTGGGGTCATTTTTTGTTCTTAAAGGCATTTGATTTACACTATAGCTACATCATTTGTACATCAGCAAGAAAAACACTTTCTGAGTTTTGTTTGCAACACCAAAAACCATCTGGGTATCATTTAGGTTTTGCATGCAATCTGAATATTTTGCACAATCAAGCATGGAAAGCTACAGTCGTACCCCTCTCCATTAGCAGTCGTAGATTTGAATGTAGCTTTCAAATGCCTCGTTCTTGCTCATACAGAGTCTAATTTAGATGATTCTTGTTATGATCTTGGCTAATTTTTTGTGCTCTATCCACTAGTGTAGTCATGTTTTGATTTTCATGCATAATTTTTAAGAAAATTGCAGATTCTGGGCCGTGACTTTGCACAGTTCTCATTTTGGAAGCTTCGGAGGATCATAACTTTCTCATATGACCTCGTCTCAAGGTGATTCTTTTTTTGAAAGTGCATTATTTTTTGAGTAGATCGCAATGGTGCTATTTGTTTCCTTGAGTATTGTGTCCAAGTTTTACTTTCAACATATGCTCTTTCTGAGGGTTTTGTAATGCATTGAAATCAAGACCACTTAGTATTTCTTGCTAGTGGTAGTTGTAAACGCACTAAAATAAAGTGTCAAATCATATTTCTTTGGGGGGGGGGGGGGGGTTGATTCAGTAAAAATGAGGGCATTGTCGTGGCTAGGTTCTCTTCTTTTTTAGGCATTTCCTCTCTACATTTCTTCATCATGGATCAAACAAATATGCCCATCGTAACTCCATAGAATTACTTTGAGTGGAAATCACACATGAAAATTCAATTAAGGAAAGCTGGATTAAATAGGATAACTATGGGACTTCAAACTGAACCTAATAAAGATGAAGATAAGCCTAAGTGGTTTAACAAATGTGATGAGGCATATGGAACATTGTGTTTGTCTATTTCTCCTGACTTGTTATTTCACATTGTATCTTTGGATACACCAAATGAAATATGGACAAAGTTAGAAATACTACTTGGAACACAAGATTCAATGAGGCGTCATATGTTGGAAAATGAACTAATTAGTTTTAGTCTAGGCAATTTCAACACAATCCAGGATTTTCTTTCACTAAATTGAAATCACTAAGGTTGTAGTTAAAACAATGTGGAATTAAAAAAAAAGATGAACAACTAATTCTTAGTATTCTCTCTAAGCTAAGTTCAGAATGTTTTGTGTTTGTCTCTACCTTCTATGCTACTAAGGGTGCACTTGGTACTCAATTCACCATGTCATCTTTAGATTATTTTGGTGTCAATCTCACTCGAGAACAAGACAAGCTAATCCATATAGGCAATCTTAAGTCCTCTAAGTCGCATGCCTTGGCTGCCAACCAAGACAATAAAGAACAAAAAGGACAAAGCAATAATAACAATAGTAAGGATAAGAAATAGAAGAATGGCAAGGAAAAGAAGGCTCAAATATCAGTTGCTTTAAAAGCAACTATTGATACCCCATCTTCCAATGGTGATAAGCCTAAGAAAGAAAAGGTCCAATGTGCCTATTGTAAAAGACCTGGTCATGATGAACATAAATATTTGAAGAAACAAATTGATCACTTGACACACATTCTTGAGAAGAATAATATCAGTGTTCCTAAGTCTATCAAACAAAGTTCTAATGAAGGGTCTAACAAGGCAAAAGAAAATAACAAGGGGAAAGGAAAGGGCAAGACACTTGTTGTAGTTGCTTCCTCACCATCCACTTGGGTTCTTGATTCAAGTGCTTCACACCACATGGCTTCATCTAAGAAAGAATGTGCATCCTTGGAGCCGTGTACTATGCCTTCTATTTTGATGGGTGATGACACTCCTATTGAGGTGTGTGGGAGAGGGTCTGTTGATGTGGGGGATGACACATTCCATGATGTTCTTTTTGTACCCTCATTATCAACTAATCTCCTATCAATATACCAGATCACTCACACAAGTTTAGGCAAGTGGGTTAAGTCTACTTCTAATTCAGTGGAGATACATGAGTTACATAATGATTCTACAATTACGATTGGGAGAGCAGATCATCAGTCATGACTTTATCTATTTTCTCACTTTGTTCCTGATCCTCCTTTGACTATTTTTCTCACTCAATCTAATGATGTGAGTAAATTATGGCATGAGCAATTTGGCTATCTTAACTTTCGCTACGTGCATCAGCTCAATCAACAGAGCATGGTCACAAGGTTGCCTTTAGTTCAGTTCTCAGGAGGTGTTTTCCAAGGTTGCATTCTTGGCAAGCATCCTAATGAAAAGTTTGATAAAAGTAAGGCATGGAGAGCTTCACAGATACTAGAGTTAGTTCACAATGATTTGGTTGGTCCATTTCAACATCCTTCTTTCAGTAGGGCCCGATATTTCCTCACATTCATTAATGACTTTTCTCGATATACTTGGGTGTACTTTCTCAAATAGAAGTTAGAGGTATTTGATCATTTTTAGGACTTCAAAAATTTTGTAGAGAAGCAATCCGAGAAAGCCATCAAAGTTTTGTGCACAGAAAATGGTGGTGAGTATGTTAACCATTGATTTGAGAGATTTTGCACTTTAGAGGGAATTGATTTGCAGCATTCAGTTCCATATAATCATTAGTAGAATGGTATTGTAGAATAGAAAAATAGATCCTTGAAGGAAATGGAAAACTATATGATTCACTCTAGATCTCTAGATATCTTGTTTTTGCATCCTCTTAATGCTATTTTGCTTCTAGCATTTCCATTACTCTCTTGGAGACTAACTCTATGTTGCTATTTTGATTTTGTATCATTTGCATTCATAGTTTAGATATTTATTCTTTCACTAGTTTTATGGGTTATTAATCTTTTCAAATTCTAAAAAATTCCTCAACTTGTTGTTTGTATCCAAAATGTGTTGAATACATGGCTCAATTTCCTGAGATAAAACTTTCAACTTTCCTTGTATTATTTGCATTTTTCCAGTACAGAAGCCAATTATTTCTTTACCATCTCTAGGCCCTCCTTCACTGTAATAATTTTATCAGGAAAATCTGGCTTTTTAGCCATCAACATAATAAGCCTCTCTAAGAATTGAATATGTGGCCCCCAAAAATTGAAAGTGGGTGATAGCCATGAAAGTGCTTCATTGCAAAATTTCTCATTATCTTGTAAGAAAATATATAATGTATGGGCCTACTGAGACATAGTCTTCAGAGTTTCAATCCTATGGCCAATCATACCTCTAAGGATAGTTGTCCTTGCCTCATCACCTTGCTATGTTGGTGGAGAATCCATGCTCATTCTTCTAGGCTCTGTATCATCTGCCTTTAGCTCATATGTCTATGTTGTTGTCTCTATTGTGACCTTGGATGGGTGCTACTGAATATCATGTTCCTTGCTTTGTTCTGTAATGGAAATTTGTTCTGCATTTGATAGTTGCTCTCTGAGGGATGCAACTTCAACCTCCAATCCTTGGACCTTCGCGTCAAGCTCTTCAATTTTCTCTTTGTATACATAGTTTTTCCGAAGCTCATCCTCATAGAGATTCCTAACATCAATGTAATTATGAAAAGATTTGGCTAGCCTTGTCTCTATCTCCTCTACCTTGGCCCCATTCATAAATGAGAATTTTTTTACAACCTTGGAGATCTCTTTACCTAAGGTACCTTGTAATGTCCATACTATCATTTTGCTCTGATTTGTGCTCGGGGCATCCATTAGTTTGGGCTTGTTTGTTGTAGCAGCCATGCTCCATACTGCCAGAGACTCGGCATCAATGTTGAATCCAAATCCTCTCTACAATCCACCAACACCATATGCCTCATATGAGATGGCATTCTCTTGTCTTTTGATTTGGTCAAGCATAAATGCTTGTTCCAAATCCCAACTAGGCGCTAACAACATCCCACTCCTTTATGCTAGATCCCTTGCCTCCTCAAGAGTCGTGACTTCACTTTCAGGATCATAGGCATGCAATTTTCAATCAATTCTTGCTTCTGCTCATTTGACTCACCTGGTTTCATTTTCAACACTAGCTCACTCTATTTAAATTTATGCAAGAAGCTCTTGAACTCAACTAATTTGATGAACTCATCATCTTCTATAAATTGTTGAGCTTGGATGATCCTGTCATCCAACCTTGTTGTTGCTAGCTCCAATTCAATCAATGTGTTCTCAGCTGCAGTGACTCTATCTTGGATATAACTTTGTCTTAAGTCAGCAAAGTACTGACTTTTACGAGGCAAGATCTGTAGAGTGCTATGTTTAACCTTTTCAGGGATGTGGATAACCTCTTGCCTCTTATTTCCCTTTGTGACCCATGATGCCTTAGGGAGCTCATCTTCTTACATTTCTAAGGTCACATCAAGTTCAAGGTTGCCAGGGTTCACCCTCTCTTTTTCCCCAAGTGGTTCAGTTGGCATCTATGCCATAATTTCTAAATGGTCAACCACCATCTTTCTTATCCTTTGTGGGTAGGGGATATCTAGGTAAAAACCTTTGAAATTGGGATCTACTCTCTTCAATTCCCTCTCTACCCTCAGCAACAATATTGGGAATGAGGAGGAAAGAAAGAATTTGTAATGGAGCAACAATTTATAAGGGCTAGTTGACAAATTGTAATGGTAGAGGAAAGAAGGAATTTGATCTAGGGATTCCTTTCCAATTGAAAAGTCCCCTACCTTAAAATACCTACATAGAAATGTACCTCTATGTACCTTAGGTCCTAGGTACTCCCTGTTTACCATGAATAACTACCACATGAATTCAATGATGGCCAGTCTAGGGGGAATGAATTTTGGCAATATATGTGGGGGTTGGGGACAACCATAAACCCTCATCAAGGAAAAAGTTAGAAATAGGAAAATATCTCCCCAATTATGATCTAATCTTTTTTGCTCAGGGGGTAAGGCCGATCTTAAAAGACTCTTCAAAACCTCAGGTGCCCTAAAGTAATCTAGGTCTAACATTTTCATTATGGTAGTACTGAAATTATTGAAAAATGAAACAGAATTCGAGTAATGATAGGAGCTATCTCATACCCATGTCCACAGTTGAACTAGCAGCTCTCTATTGGCATCAGATGTGTGATCAATAAAGTATGGGCTCATATACCCCGCATTCTTGTACAGGATTAGGTGCATCAACAATGAGTAATGATGGAAACTAAATTTTTCCATTTCTCCATTCTAGGCCAGTCCAATGTTCTCCTTCATCCTCTCCAGAATATACTCAACATAGTCATATTATCCACCATGGTAGGAGTCTTGCACATCTCTAGCAATGATGAATTTTGCTCCATAAACCATGTTAGTTCCATCTTTACCAACTACTTTGTGGACACCATACACATTTTTCACAAAATAATTCTTAAACTTGTCGAAAGACATCATCTTTCCCACCTTCTTGGGGTAATCACCCACTTGCTTTAGGTCCATGGGAATATGTTGTAGCATTGACTTCCCTGTGTAGGCTTTGGCATTTCTCTCAAATTTTCCTTGTAGGTCAACCAGGTCTATTGGTTCACTCATGGCACCATCCAATCCAAATGCTTCAATAAAAGGGGCACGATCTTGTGTGCATAGAATAGTTCCATCCCTTCTATGGAATGATTTGGTGATTGGATTATATGATTTGATCAGGGCCTTTTCCAAATCAATGTCTACAAAGACCTCTGGAAAGATTAACTTTGCCAAGTCCTTCTTCCATGGATTGCAAACATGGATCTTCTCTGCCCTATTGCGATAGAAATATCTAAAAAGCTCATAACCAGTGACTACATGACATGTAGCATCCCTACAAAATATATAAGGGTCCTTGAACTCATGGTCATCTGTTGAAATGACATTTGAAGATCTGGGAACAACTTAAACCATTCTTCCACAAACCTATTAGGTTTCTTCTGCTTGGTTTTTCCTCCCTTTGAATGTGAAGTTTCTACAACCTGCATGTCTAAAGCTTGAATTTCTTCTACTTCCTTGTCAGACATCTTGTAGATAGATTGGAAACACTATAAAAACTTTTGCAAATAATAATCTATTGACACTAAAAGCTCTGCAACTACTCTGAAAATAATAATCTGTTGACAGTAAAAGCTCTACAATTGCTCTAAAATCTCTAATCTCTACAAATGGTAACAGATTATTGGATTATGGAATGTTTTATGCTGAGCGTACATCTTTTTTGTGCATTGATATTTTGCATTCTCGAGATTTAAATTCAGTGTTGTCTGTCACCTCAAATGGAGCATCCACATAACTATCTAGCTCAAGAGCCTTTGTACTTTACTCAAATTTCATTGGCTAGGGTTTCTGATCATTATTCTAGCTCAGAAAAGTAAAGTTCACTTGTTCATGTCAAACTAGGGTTTAGAATCCTATGATACACTTAAGGTGTCTTTCGTATCATCTTAGGTAGGGAACTTTGGCTCTACAATCTTACGATTGTTTGAAATCAAAACCTTTATCGTGTTATCATAAACATTGAAAATGGTCTTCACGATCTCACGATACATTAGTTACCATGACATCGAAGCTTACCTTTAAGTCTCTTACGATCTCATGAGACACAGTTTATACAAATTGGCATAGAATCTTTTCTTTCTTTCCTTTGCCTCACGATCTTACAATCACAATTTGGTGGACCATTTCGTAACACAGTTATCCTTCAAACCCTTATGATGTTATGAGCACAACATTGATGTAACATCGTGTGTTCATTTTTTGTTCCTTATGACCTCTCAATGATAGTCAGTAAATTGACTTCGTAGCATCAAAGGTTACCTTTAGAAGCTATCATCAAGCTACCACCACACAATGATGGTTATACTTTCTTCATCGTAAACTTATAAGCTTTAATTTTCATCTTTACAATCTCACAATCTAACACTAGTTTGTAGCTTTGTAAAGCTTTGAACTCCCCTTGAGATCTTAGAATCTACTGCTTGTCATAGCATTAGAGGATATGACTTGCCATGTGTCTTAAAAACTCATGCATAAGCCCTTGGCCCCACCTTGCTTTATCATATGATCCTTACAATCTTATGATCATCTCTTTATTGTGTCATCGGACACCCTAAAATTTGCTTCCACAATCCTACAATCATGACCTTTTCGTATCTCTGAAAGTCTTCTTGAAAACCTTTACAATGCCTCGATCTTTCCTTTGTCGTAAGATCGAGACTTACTTAACCTTTTGCACTTTTATGTCCTTACGATATTACGATCACCACTTTATCGCATGGTTGTGAGCCTCCATTTCTGCCTTTACAATCCCATCAAACACTTAAGATGACACGACACAAAGGGAGTCATAAGATTAGAGACTTCAATTTGAACACTTGCGATGCTACGACCATATAACATATCTTAAGATTGGGAGACTCAAACTTTACCCCTATGATCCTCTGCTAACCCTTATATTGTAACATCGGGAGAAGGAGATTTTAAGCTTACGACTAGATGCCTAACCCTTGATCGAAAGATCTCATCACACGATTTGAATGACATACAATCTCCTGCTTAGAACAAAACCTAGGGTAAGGGTAAAATGATTGCGGATGAAAATTTTTTATGATAAGGGTGAAGACACAACCTTAAGATATCACATTATTCCACTAGGGCAAGATTTTCAAGATTAGGCTAGGGCAAAAATAACCAAGTTAGGGTTGTCTAGAAACTAATAACAAATAAAGCACAAACCTAACAATACAAATCAATTTAAAATATTTTCACAATAAATTTTCAAAATTTGGCATACTAAAAATAAGGGCTATCAGTTTGTAAACCTTATGAATATATGCCATATTTGTAAATTTAGACTTAATTAAAAAAAATTGAGTATGTTTTTGGCTAAAAGTATTGGGCATGACAACAATAAGTTAGCTTGAGTGTCCTTGCACATGTAATGATATTTTGTGATTGATAAAATGGATGGTGGATATGAAAATGAGGTTCCTAAGCTTCTTTTTATACTAGTTTTTGGAGGTGAAAACAAAGCAAGCCGATGGGTCACCTAATTTTCAAATTTGATTCTTCAAAACAAAACAAGTCTGAAGACCCAAATTCCTTATGGAATAGGTTGACCTACTATAGGATAGGTCAACTTAGGTTGACCTATTCTATAGTAGGCCTATTTATGTTGACCTACTCAGGGTTACTCGAGAAGGGGTATCCCGGAGGTCTCGGTAATTGCATAGATGAAAACGAAAGTAACAAGATTGAGCAAGAGAGAGAGACGATTGAGCATAAATCAATCCATGCTCCATAAAGTCACTAAAGGGTTGGAGCTAAAAGGTATAAAATAGTAGGTGCTTCTATTTTAAGATGGTACATTCAACTACCACTTTAACAAGGGTATGAGTTACCTCTTACTCGTGGTAAACTAGATCAAAAGAAAGAGTTGATCTTATCATGAATAAGGAGACAAAGAAACTACCAAGCCCCCAACAGACTAGATTATTTGTCAATCGAGAGAGAGAGAGAGAGAGAGAGAGAGAGAGAGAGATATTAACTCATCCAATAAGGTGTGTTTGTCATTGTAAACCACACCAAAGAAATATGATTGAATAGTCAAGAAAGGTTGTGCAGCCAATAGTCAACCCCACAAAACAAAGAGGGTAAGATCAAATAATCTAGCATGTTTGTGGACCTAATAGTTAATACCACAAAGGTTAGGATCAAAAGGTATAGTAGGTTTGTATTTTTGATAGACAATCATACAAAACTTTGTGCCTTGTATTGGCTTAACACCCCCATGATATAGTAATCATATACCATTAGAATAGTTTGTGTGTGTGCTAGGACATGTCAAATGGTCTAGAAAGTGTGTGGGGCATGCTAGTCAACCAATTCAAAACATGTAAAAGAGGAAGCATAATCAACCCTAGCAAATTGTGTTATGCTAGCATACTCATCCAAAATAAGCAAAGAGAAGAGTAGTTGGCCCTAGCAAGTTGTGACATGCTAGTGTACAAGACTAAGCAAGAGAAAGAGATGATTGGGCATAAATCTATCCATGTTCCATAAAGTCACTAAAGGGCAGGAGCTCAAATGCATTAAATAATGGGAACTTCTATTTCAAAATGGCAAATTTAGCCCTACTTTAGCAAGAGTATGGGTTACCTCATACTCGTGGTAAAGTAGATGAAAACCAAGAGCTGGTCTTATTATTGAAGATATTGAAAGTCAAAATTGATTTAGAGTGTTGGAATGTAAATTAAAGAATCTTGTTAAAGAAGCAATGTATTGGTATTGTATTGCTTGTTTCATTATTACAGAGTACCATGCTTTTGGAGTGTGTAGTTTTTCCTCGCCTAAAAGATCTTTTTCCATAATATATTTTGTATTCTCTAGTTCAATCTTTATGCATGTTATTATCTCCTTGTAAATGCATTTTTCCCCTATGACAGTGAGATTTGTCAAGAAAATCAGATTTAGATCTCCTCCGCTAGATTATGGGAAGTGTTTTATGCACCACCTTTACTTCCTTTCATGCCCATTTGGTTGCTAGAAGTAGATAGGAATTGGCATTTGTTATTCTTATAAATTTCTAATTCATTTTTTGGGTGTGCAAAATCAGAATCGCATTTGGAAAAAATAGAATTTGGTATCCCCATTTTATCTCAAATCTAGGATTTGGTATTCCATCTAAATAGGTGGAATTGCTCCAATTCCCATTTTAAATCCAATTTGCCAAAAACTTGGATTACGTATAAATTGAAATGATTTTTTAAAGATCCACTTGACCTGTTTGTGGACATGCCTATGCTGTTGGTTGATGTTTTGTTTCCTCTAAACGACGAGGGCAATGTGCAATGCTTGGCTTTCGCTCCTCCACCTGAGAATTCCTCAACTTCCGTAATATCCATATTGGGTAGTTACCAACACCATAACTTCCAAATAGTTTATGATATGCCTAGTTCTCAACTAAGAATTGTTCCTAAAAATTGTGATGGTTGATTATCACATAGGTAACATACTCTTCTCAGTTTACAACAAAATATTTGCTCCAATTAAATGTATTTCTAGAAATTGTTTGTTGAATTACATTGATTAATTGGTAATGGGTCATTACTACTATTATTATTATTATTATTATTAAAATTAATTATATCAAGTATGCCTTGAAATAAAATGGTTTGTCTTTGATCTACTCATGGAAGCTTCTCCTTGGAAAGAAAAACCAAAAAGATTTGCAAGCTCCTCATACATCATAATCTTCTTGACCCATTTGCTTATTTGCAAAACACAAAATAGAGGATTTGAGATTGAAATTGAACTATACATCAATTAAGTATTTGTAGTTAACAAATCAATTTGTTTAGTGAAACTTCTATTGATCTATAGAGGCAAAAATGAGAAACCAAATAGTTTGCATTGAACATCAAAGCAAAAATTAATAGATGCATTGCCATTTATTCCATCACCATATCAACACAAGAAGATTGGCCAAGCAATCCCAAATAATATTATGAAAATAGCAATTTGGAATTCTTGATGAACCAAATGGTCTCAAATCAAAATCCCACAACCTTAATCTGGATTTTAGATTCCAAAATCCCAAATCCAAGATTTTGAATGCTAATTCTCAAATCATATTCCAACAACCAAACAGGTCATTCAAGTACACCCATGTTCCTGAAATGTGTTCCTTGTCCCCAAGGAGGCGTTCCCAAACTCGATGGAACACTGCTTTTGTTTAATTGACAAGTACGTCCTTGGCTTAATAGCTGAAAAAATGCACTTGACATGATGATTTTTTTGAATTTATTAATTAATTTAAAAGTTTGAGAACTATGGTTCAATAAATTCAAAATTAGTTCTCAAACTTTTAAATTAATTAATAATTTCAAAAAAACTGCCACGTCAAGTCCATTTTTTTGGCAGCATAAACGTTGTCGATATGCCCTTGGCTAAATAGGCGAAAAAAATGTACTTGACATGACAAATTTTTTTGAATTTATTAATTAATTTAAAAGTCTGAAAAAGTACGAGAATTGAACTGTGGTTCTCATAATTTTAAATTATTTAATAAATTTTAAAAAAACTGCCATGCTAGGTGCATTTTTTTAGCTGTATAGATGTCATCAATAGGTAGTGATGTAGGAGAGTAGGAAGGGTCGACAAGGTTGGACTAAAAAATGAGCGGAGTAGTTCAACTTCTGATTTAGGTAGCGCAATCCTATGGAAGGGGCTTAGGATTTATTTTTGTGGAGCAAGTGGCCCTCTGATAATTTTTTAAGGGGGCTATAGGTTTATTTAGAATCTACTCATAAAATAGGAGCTCAAACTTTTTAGCCCACTCAATTTGAAAGGGTGAAAATGGGGTGGGGCTGGAATTAGGGAGGAAATGTGCCTCTTGTCAAAACCTACTATTCATTTTCCCACCAAAATGATATAATCGCACCAAAGAAATTTATAAAGAAATTAAATTTCTATTTTCAAAATTTATAACACCACAAGCTTCTTTGAATTTAGGAGTTGATTTTTTAAATCTTATTCACATATAAAATTCAGAGGACCACTTCCCTTTAGATGTTCCTAAAAATTATAAGCTTAAGGAAGACAGTACCCATGGAACCCAGCATTAGATTTCCAATCGAGCTACCAAACCTCTCATTTGCACGGATACTTACCAAAAAAAAATGACTGCACAATTATTGTAATATGTACCATAATCTAATTTATCATGTGATTGATTAGTACTAATTCCTACTCACAGAGGTTAAATGGGTTAATAAACATGCATTGGCTTACAATTCTGTCAGTTCTATTTTGTTCCCGAGACTATTTGTCGGTGCAGTTCAGTAAAACTCATTCCTTCTTTCTACATCTTGAAGGTATTGCTAAATTGACAACCGAGACACCTTGTAAAATTGTCGCATGGAGAGCGATCCATTTTAAGTTTTGTCTTGGAGCTTGGACAAATTGATTCGATTGATTGCATATCTGCAAACAGATTGCTCTGGAATCTTGCACACATAGCAAAGGCATAAAACACCCGACAAATTGAAATCAAATTATATCTCCAACAAGATGTGGCATTGCAAAAATGCAGGGGTCACCAAAGCAACTAAAGACACAACTAAGTTTGTACAAACCAGGAGTTAATGGATAACAGAATAATTGGTGCTTCAAAAGATAACGACGAGACTGAAAAGTCTCAAGAATTATAGTATCTCACAAGAGAGCTCAAATTAAACTTACAAATGTTGATGGATTTTTCAAATTTAACTTTAGTAACATACACTATCCTTTTCGCTGAAATAGGAATGCAAGTTAACACTAGCAAAACCAAAATTATGATCTTCTCGTTGAAGAAGAATAGGGGCATACAAAACGAGTTTCTGTTTGAAAATAGCCCACTTGAGATTGTGGAAGAGTACAAATACTTGGGCATCGATTTTCATAACAAACTCAATTGGGATACTTGCAGATTAAAAAAGATCCAAAGGGGCTGGAAGGCATTATACTCTTTACAAAACAAGTGCAAGAACGCAGAATTATGGGATTGGACGACCATGAAAACTCTTTTTGGTTTGCTGGTCACTCCGGTTATTCTATACGGATGTGAAGTGTGGGGAGGTAGTATGTCCGAAGAAAAATGGCAGCAAGTAGAAAGAATTCAAAAACACTTCATCACATGTACTCTTAAAGTCAAGACCACAGTTCCGTATGAGATCCTTTTGGTGGAGGTGGGTTCCTTTCCATTAGAAGCCGTTGCTTTGGTCCAAATGATAAGCTATTTAAAGAAAACTCAAGGTCTGGAAACACATCGTTGGCCCAAGTTGATCATAGAGGAAAAACTTGTGAGGCGGAAAAGCACATGGATGAAGCAAAATAACAAATGGATGCGAAAATTGGATATCAACATCCAAATTTGCCCGGATAACATTACAAAAATAAAAAAGCTTGTCAATGAAAAATTCCGCAATATTCTGTGGACAAGACACATAGGGCGGAAAAAATCTTATTACATTAAAGAATTTAATCCCACTTCTAGTCATGATGAAAAGGCCTATATAAGAGCACCTATTAACTGGAAAGCAAAAATGTTGATGGCACAACTTAGAACTAGTTCACATCAGCTGTGATGTGAAACTGGTCGGTGGCAAGTTCCAAAGGAAGAGTGGGCAGACAGAACATGTTTATTTTGTAATATGGGAACAGTTGAGACAGAGCAGCACTTTGTCAAGGAGTGACTGGCTTACAATGACATCAGATCTGGTTATACAAAAATACTGCAAAACAAGGACTTCAACTATTTATTCGAGGAATATCAAGTGAAGAGAGCAGCGGATTTGATTACCAAACTTCAGAGAAGGAGAGACAAGTTAATCAAAACTTTACAACTCACTAGTTCCGCTCCTGACTCGAGAGGGTGATTGCATGGGTCCCATTGACTACTTTAGTCTCGTGGACGTCATTAAAATCTATCAAATCATATCATATCATGCATATTGAAAACCAAAAAGAGGAAATTTATTGGTCAAATCAGAAGAACAGGCTTGCATGTGGAAGCGAATCTTCCTGCAATCATTGTCCAGTAAAAGACCACACAAAAAAATCGAAGGACATTTTCATAGAGTTCGGGCTTCCAGTCCCCAGTCAATATGTACTCTTCTATGTTGGAAACAACCATGAAAATGCATCTCTGAGAATACATTATTCCAATATTAGAAATGCATTATTTGAATGTACACTTCCCGCACAACTGGAAAAAAAAATATTAGATGAAACTCATAGTGCAAAGCAGTCCCAATGGTTTCAATTGACATGGGTGATATTAATATTTCCGATGTGCAAGTTCTTGCAGTATATCCTCTAGGCCTTTCTCTTGCCGCACATTCTTCACCCACCGGGCATCGATACGAACTCTTTCAATTCTTTGGTTGACTGTCCGTTCTATAGATGGTGCCGTCCGAGTTGAAAAAAACATTTGTATTTCATCTGCCTTTTCCTCACTTGCAAACTGAAAGCAAGTAACAACAAAGACCTACTTCAGTATACTATTTTCCCATCTTGGGGAAAAAAGAGAGTATTAAAAACGCATTTGTATGGGTGAGGACTTGAGTAACAAACCCCATATACAGAACCCGAGACAAAGTAGCTTATCATGGATCCTGAACCCCAATGTTTCCAGATAAAATCCCAATTTTCCTGGATTAAATAAGCCGATCTAAAATCAGTGGATATCCAATTACTACAAGATTCTCTGAGATTAATTGTATTAAGAATTTTAAACTTTAAATCCTCAAATATAAACATGCCCCCCGATTCTCTATCAGAATGTGACTGCCGTCTATGAAACATTACCTTAAACCACAGCCACGCAGTTTCACGCCCTTCCCTGAGAGTCCCCCATAGTACAGTTACTGCATCTTGTTTCCGCACCTGCGTGAGTAAAACAGACAGAATTTCTTTCTCAATTTAACAAATAAAAGCCCTACCTCAGAAGCCAAGCTATAGACAGGTTTCACAAGGAAAATAAGCATCTTGACATTGGATTAATTTATTTTTCTACCGTAGCATACTTGAGCCATACCTCAGGCGACAAACTGAAGTCTAAAGCTTCACGGACAATAGAAGGATCTGGAGATTTAGCAAGTGAACCTGCCGTATATTACACAATTAAAAGGTTACTGGTGATAAATTGAACCACCATATAACAATTTACTTACCGAGAATCCGCCCTTTTTCCTCAGTATCTGTCTGCCTATAGAGATTTAACAAAGATTCATATGCAGATTTATCTGAAGTTGTGACATTTTTAATGGCAGCAATGTATGCAGCCTACAAAGAAGAAATGATAATAATTAAGATTCATAACAAGAACTACCCAAATTTGAACAATGACGGGGACAGCCATAGAAGAACCTTTCTGACATCTGCAGGCAGAAGCTGCGTGCTTCTGTTATTCAAGAAAATATTAAACCGTCTTAGACCTTCTTGTTTAGTTTCCTCGTGCCCAAGTTCCACCAAAGCTGTCAGTATCTCCCCTCTTAACATTGCATCCAAGTGACTCTCACCAGCAATAGGATCCCATCCCAGTTTCCTGTATGCGTATGTAAGGACATGAAATTTTTTGATCTATATATAATGGAGATGCACTTCATTAGCCACCAGTCTCCCTATGATAAGTAAAATATCTCATGTGAAAATCCCCAACATACATCACTTAGAAATGCCCCAGTTAAGTAGGGACAATGAAGGGCCGTGTTTACATATTAAGAAATGAAAACTTCAAAATCCTATTCAATCATGCTATGTTCTTCCTCTCTGTCCTGAATACAGGAGACAAATAAGTAACCTACATCCACTAAATTCTTTTTCTGACTTTAACAAAATGCACTTTGCACCTTGTTTTAAAAGTCACAAAAATTAATCAATTGACATTTAACATCATCATTAATGACGTCAAAAGAAACATTCAATCCAACTTACTCAGCCGCAAACTGAAGAAGGTTAATTATAAACAACTTGGCATGTGGAGCAGAATCCGGGATAGCATCGCTTACCACCCTTACAACTTTATAGCCAACCTGCAACATTAACAATCCATTGACATACCGAAAAGCTTGATTTACTATTCTATCCATGTTACAGATTACAATTCACAGATCAAATTTAGAAATTTCAACATTCCCTGAGGGGTCTCAAAGGAAACTTCAAACTTTGGAAGAAAAATCGGAACACAGTTGTGTTCAGATACATTCTCAAACATATTTAACTGTAGAAATCTCATTCACTTACAGACAGAAATACTTACATTCATTAGGCATGATAGAACAGTATAGTCCAACTCTTTCCTGTAAACATCGATGAGAGAAAGTAGTGCTGATAGTGGCTGCTTACAGGCAGAGCATAGAGCATAAGTGTCATCCAGTATTCCTGACAACAAACCAGCAGCACAAGTGCATAAGGGTCATCTAATTTTTCTGACAATAAATTAGTAGCACAAGCGCTTATTAATTGCCAGTTTGCCTGTTTCTAATACAACTTAAAAGTTAATAACGCTAATATCTTCTCATTAAAATATGTTAGTTCTTACCAAACCTGTCTGTAGCATCCAACAGTCCTGCTGTTATCGCGGACCTTAGTCTTGCTGCCATTACATCATCATATTGGACACGATAAAAGGCAGTTTGTCCTACATTTAGCTTTATCCAACTAGATTCAGAACTTGCCTTCATTAGTTTACAATCTGCGAGATTGACACCTCCAACCTTTCCATGTAAGAGTGCATTCTTTCGAACCTCATATGAGCCATAGCATAAAGTGATTGGCACAACCCATTGCCCATCCCCATGTGCACCACTTGACAAAAACTGGGACTGGATCGGAGGGGCATGAGAATTGAAGGTTAGAATAACTTCACTAGTAAAAACAATATTCTTAAGCAAGTTACGTTTAGAATAGAATACATTACTTTCTTGCAAATAAAATTTACTCATACTTTCCCAAATATGTTTTTTAAGCCAAACATTAGCTCCCATCTATGATAGTCATTTAAAAAATACTAGCACATATGAGAACTTAACCACTTACAGAAGTCCACTTCTAATGCTGCTAGGATGATGTATTCCTTAGCATTGTGTGCTGATTTATCCCTCCCGTGTGACTATTCTCAGTCATCACATGTAATGTGATTTGATTGATGCCTTATTTAATTTTTCTAGAGGTACTTGCCTCATGTTGTTGGGCTAGAATTGGTTTTCAACTTTTTCCTTTCTTGGACTAGTCATCAAATTTCTCTATCAACAGTGAAGAATGAAGATAATAAACATAAATCACCAGTTTAAACTATTAGCAAAATATCTATGATCGAGGATGAGGATAAAAGCAAAATTCATGCATTTTGAATTAAAACAACAGTCAGTGTTAATAAGAGATGAAATATACAGGGGCTAATAGAAATTATAGAACTATAACAGGATGCAGAAAACAATTCATTGTTAAAGGAATAGAAATTTTACAAACTAGAACTACAACAGAATGCAGAACAAGATTGTGTGCCCATGGAAAAGTAAGTGTAAACACTAAAAATTGGTTGCCCCTATGGCTATGCTTTTAACTAATAATTCCTCTATGTCAGTCATTTGGTTTTTATCATTCATTGACGTTTTACCTTTCTTTCCTTAATTAAATCATTTCAATTGTTTAGCAAATAATTAATTGTCTCCTGATTTGACCATCTCTTGTCAATTTGACCTAAGTCACTCTTTATTGCCTATCCAATTAGATAATTTTGTCAATTATTTAATCTCATCCATTTATCGCTTTCAGTTCCAAATCAATCTTGACCATTTTCAATCCCAATTTATCTATAAATTGAGGTCACAATCCTCATTTTCAGCGACCAGAAGTCTTCAATTTCCATGTTATCATCATCATCATCATAATTGTTTTAGTACATTAATGCATTTTAATTTGTGAAAACAACATCACCATGATAGAATGAGAAGAAATGGAGTCATTTTAAAGGAGCATTGTATTTTTATTTGTTTATTTCATTTATATGCTTCGTTTTCAAATCTGTATTGGTCAGATTAGGTCTATAGCATGATAATGGCTTTATATTTCATGCTTTCTTACTCCATTTTCCCAATCTATATTTATGGTGAACCTAATGTGGAATGCAATTAAACTTATAATTTTTTCAATTTTTTCATCTAAATGTATCAATGATGCAATTCCCTTGTAAGTACCACAATTGATTGAGGTTTGAACACATACAGGGATTTCTAATACATTTGATTTGATTTTATACACATTTGCAGGATTTCAACATGCATTAGTTTCCTTGTTTCTAATTGATTTCTAATCTAGTTTTCAATATTGGATCTAAGTTAATGGCTTAATGAAACACGATCTCACTTCGACTTAATCAATGGATCAATGGACAACAACAATCTCACTTGGACTTAATAGATGGATCAACCAACAACAACAATCTCAGATCGATTTAAATAGGGAATTTAGTGAACACACACAGACAAACACACGATACTTTGTGGGCTTATTTTTGGAGATCTCTATAGCTTAGTGACTCCTTTCCAAAACTGTGGTTTTGATGCTTCTATACTACTGTATATATCTTCTTATAAAACCTGCATTTCATATTTGTGATATCCCCATCAAAATAAGATTTATATAATCAATAATTAATAAACAAAATAATATAATTACAATATAAATAGTGATACAATTATAATATAATATTTAATCCTATTATAATATCATTTAATATATTACATTTTGATATGATACCAAAGTATGAAAAATAAATCAATAACAGAATGATAACCCAATATAATTATAAACAATGATATTACAATAAATAAAAACTACTTAAAATATAGAAAAGATATATCAATTAAATAATAATGAAATAGAGTTTTTATATAATATGTTGTTAATTTAATATATGATTAAAATAATTTATATTATAAATTAAAATAATCATATGAGATGCAATATTAGGACACAAATGACAAATCAAAACTATAATAAATAAACCAATTATTAAATGCTTTTATATATAATAGATCAGGAATATATATAGTTAATAAACCAAAAGACACAAACCTTAAGCTCCAAATGACACACTAATTTGGAATAAAAATATAAAAATATCAACTTTTTATAAAGAACATAGGAGAAAAAATCAGAGAATGTATTTTATAATTTTTGATGTTTACTCTATCTGCACAAATTTAGAAGATTAGACTTGGGGACATTACAAAACAACAATTCATAGAATGATGGATAATTGCTTCCAGCATACACATTCATAGATTCTGCAAAACGACAGACACCATACACCCTTTTCCACATAACTTAATCAGAGAAATAGACATGATGTAAAGAGATACATATCGTACAAGGAGGGAGCATCCTATCAAGTGTATACTTTAGGGTTCCTTCAACAATCCTTATAGAAGGAATTGTGGTATTCAAGTTTATAGGAGTAAATGCAATAGTTTGTAACTCAGTCATCGAGAGAGGAATAGGATAGAAGATGGAGATTGAGATTATACCCATATTATACTTGTATAACGGCACTCCCTAAATAGGGAGATTTATGGAACTAAGGAATGAAAGGAAAATGAGATATCAGAAAAAAGAAGAAATTACTTGCTGTAGAATACCAACTCTCCTCATAAACAAATGAGTGCTCAAGCTTCCCATTGAGGGCATATAGTTTAGGGAATCTTTATTGAAATCTTAATATGTGTAGGATTGCTAACAAAGCTCCGACTTAATGAATCTTGCCAACTATATCGATTGAGTCGTCAAAAGGGAAGAACAAGCAGATTTTGTATTCATTTGGTCATAGAAACAAATTCATAGATACGTATAATATTATTGTGGAAGAATCTATTAGAACTATCAGGGAATCACAGGGAAATAAGATAAGTAGGAGAGACAATATGCCATGTCTAGATACAAGCATTGTAATAAAGTTACAAGTCTGAATTTATATGTATCAAGCGACACAATTCATCCCGTTAAAGAAGATAAGACAATGCATTTAAAGGGGTGACACTTTGAGTCGACCCATGATTAGACTAAGTGAAGAATAAGTCCGTACCTGTTAAAGGTAACAAGAAAAAGAAGTGTATTAAAATAAAGATATCAAAAACGAGAATTACACTTGGCGATCCAATGCACATTTTGGAGGAAGAAACAGGTCGGAGGTCTAAGATTTCAACCCCCTTAGTATGGGAAGCATCATGCTGACAACATACGACCACCATGGCAAAGGAAAAGTGGTCGAATGGAGCATAGGAATAAAAATATAAAAGAAGACAAGTAGAAGTAGCAACCACAGGGATACCGCCAAGTGGAACAGCGGGAGAATCACGTCAGATCAATCATAGTGGGTGGTACAAATCGACCTGTGACCCCGAATAATGATGATTTTATACACATTCGTGCAATGAGGTAAGTTACTAAAGGTAGGTTGTCTTGCAATTATAATTACTTATGTTTATAAATGAAAATCTAAGTCCTTATGAAATCAATACTTAATGTTGATTGGAATTGAGGAGCGTCTTTAATATGATTACAAATATTTGTTAAGATATTTATATAATTACTATTAGGAATAGCGTTATTTTTCATATGACAAAGAATAAGGTTTGATCCTCTTATATTATTATTACATTGAATTATTAAGTATGATTACTTCCAATATTTGATTTTGAATAAAAAGCATAATTCGAGTCTAATACAAATATTTATTAATACTACTAATAAATTATAGATAAGTCTATAAGAGCTCTCTTATTAGTACATAGTGCATAGGGAGTGTGCACTGGAGGAGGAGTAAATCCCTCACGCTGGGGCAATATGGGAGCCCAAGTAGATTGTATCCAAACTCGAGCAACAGTAAATCTACCATCCACAACAAAACTAAGCACATATCGAGTGGGTAGAGAGTGTGCACGGGAGGGGGAGTAAATCACTCATTTTGGAGTAAGAGAACCCCAAGTAGATCATGTCCAATCTCGAGCAGCAAAAAATCTACCATCCACTATAGAATTAAGTAGATACCAAGTGGGTAGGGAGTGCGCACAAGGGGGAGTAAATCGCTCACTTTGGGGCAAGAGAATCCTAATATGGATAAAGCTCTGAGGGAACCCCAAGTAGATCATGTCCAAACTCGAGCAACAGTGAATCCACCACCCACTACGAAATTAAGCACACGAGAGAAAGCTTGCAATGAGGGGAGAACTACTAGGGCACCCTATCGTAGTACTAGCTAAAGGAAAGTTGCTAAAAGACATATCTTCAAGAACTTTTGATTTCCAAACATGGAAAAGTAGTGCAACATCTACGGTCTAAGTTGATAAAACATTTTCTTAACCTTTCTTATTTCAAATTGTAGAAAGGAATCTAACTAAATTTTAACATGTATACTCTATGTCTACATTGTGTCTTCATGCATTGAAGTGTTTGCTTCGTGTCTTCTTTGTGTCCTCATGCATTCGTGTGTCTACCTCGTGTTTGCATTGTGTCTTCATGCATTAATGTGTCTACTTTGTGTATGCTCTGTGTCTTCATTCATATGTTTTTGTATAGGACATCATAAACTAACATGTGTAGTGTTGCAAGGGTTTAACACATATGCGAGAAAGAGAAAGAATCTGAGCTATGAATTGATGAAAATCAAATCAATTACTTGAGGACAAGCAAATTCGAGAGGGGAGGACTATGATATCCCCACCAAAATAAGATTTATATAATCAATAATTAATATAAAAACTAATATAATTACAAGATAAATAGTGATACATAGTATCATATTTAATCTTATTATAATATCATTTAATATATTACATTTTGCCAATAATACTAAAGTATGAAAACATATCAATAGTAGAATGATAACCCATTATAATTATAAATAATGATATTACAAGAAATAACATATATTTAAAATATAGAAAAGCTATATCAATTAAATGATACAATAATAGAATTGTTATATAATATGTTGTTAATTTAATATATTATTAAAATAATCATATGGGATACAATATTAAGACATAAATTAAAAATATTAAAAATAATTATATTATTAAAATATTTTAAATATAATAGATCGGGAATATATTTAGTTAAAAAACCAAAAGTCACAAACCTTTGGCTCCAAATGACACACCAATCTGGAATAGCAATATAAAAATATCAACTTTTTATCAAGAAGGACATAGGAGAAAAAAAAGATGCTCTGTTTTATAATTCTGATGTTCAATCCATCTGCACAAATTCAGAAGATTGGACTTGGGGACATTACAATATACCCTTTGTTTCTGATGGCTTTTTTGTAGAAGTCTGTTTTTGAGCCTTGACCATTTTGATCAAAACTAATGCAAAGAATGATTCTATCATGATAGTGAACACTGTTTAGTAACAGTATTGATGCTTTGTTCCTTAACAGTCTTGAATTTGTTGAATGGCTCTGAGTATTATTTGCTAAATCAGCTTGATGATTGTCCTTCTAATGCAATTGTTGTCAATTTGAATGAAACAAAAGTTTTCATATAATGAAATGTGTGTCTCTTTGATATTCCATTATGACTATTATTTGTATATCGTTCAGCTGCATTTCTGGTCATACTAATAATTCTTCTACCTCTGTCTCTCAATAGCATGCTGGGCTCAACACTCATGGGAGCCCATTTAACCCCACATGCTATCAAGAGACACTTATATCTGCACATGAAGAAAACAAGTTAGAAAATAGATGCCTACTTTAGGTGTATATGATGAGTCAGATGGCTTTCTTCTTTAATGCATATTGAGACTAATTTGTACATGAGTAGGTAAATGACATGTAAGGCTTGTGACTATTCGTTGTTTTAAGCATTGCTCATACACATTACTATGATCAATGCAGGAATAGGGAGTATTAAGGAGCACTAAGGAGCTAGGAAGGACAAGTAGTTCAGAGTCCAGACAACGGCAAAGCAAGACAACCATGAACCAGTCATTCAAGCAATGACTGGTCACCCTCTCTACATGCATATTTATTTCATTTACTTATTCATGTATGCGTTGATCTTAATTTGTATTGAATAAGTCAGTCTCACAACTTCTGTGAGACTAAATGTACATTTCACATTCAATAAAGATTACTTTTGTTTCAAAAAGACTTGTAAGATCTTTCCTGTATTTCATGCATCTGTATAAAATTATTAATGAAATAATTTGATAAAAAATTTAATCTCTTTTAGTTATTTCATTTATACACTTGAATGTAATGTAGGAGAGGTTTAAAATGTAATGTTTTCTTTTAACTGTAAATGGTTCTATCTGATCGAGCTGTAGATAAAGATCTGGTAAAAATTTTGGCGACATCTGCTATATGTCTGCCTACTAGACATGAAAACCAGTAGCCTAGTCTTGTCCATTGGGCATGGAGTCAGTCAGCAAACATAACAGAAACCTGAAAAATTATATGCAGAAACCAAATAACTCTTCCTAACTCATTTGAGTGTTGGTTTATGGTTATGATAGTGAAGTATGCAACTTCACTGTCATGCATTGTAGATGTGTACCTGATCAATTAGCAAGAATTATTTAGGGTTTGGAAGAATCTCTAAAATAACTTTTCTGCATGATTGTAGCACACCTAGATAAACAAACCAAGAGAGTTTATTGAAAACGAGGAAACCTAAACTAAAACTATTTAATTGTGCTAGACAACACATAGACAAACTAAAAATGCATCTAAACTATAGTGCAGCAACACTTTATTCAAAACAAGAAATCTAACCTAGTATATGTTGTCCTGAATTTTGTCACCACAAAATGCAGGTAACAGTACAAAACTTTTTCAAACTAGTTTTGTATTTCTTTTTCAAACTAGTTTTGCATTTCTCTGAGTTGAATTTGTTATTAGATTGGTTAATGTTGATCGATCAATCAAATTCAATTCACATAACAAAATCTTTTACTGAAAGCTTTTGTCAAGTCTTTTTTGTTTTTTTGTTTGTCAAGTCTATGCTTGATTTTTTAGGCCTTCAATGTCCTTTTTTTTGTTTTTGAGTGTGTGTTTGTTGGTTTTTGGTCCTTTGGTTTTGCTCAAGTCATTGCTTTCAGTTTTCCATTTGATTCAATATATCTTAAGGCTTAATCGAAGTTGGCAATCAAAAGATATGACCATTTTAGTGCCCAAAAAGTGGACTCTCCAGGTGCAACTGCATGAATTAAAAATATCATGTCATATTTTTAAGTTGACATTCACCTTTTGAAAAAAATAACATAAATTCACTTTATATTATGTTTTTAAGTTAATCATTTTGATTTTTCACTTAAACTATAGTGCACTTTATGTTATATTTTTAAGTTGAGTTACTTTTTTATTTTTTAAATCAAATACTCTAGCAAATATTACTTTTAAATGATATTTGCAAATTATATTTTTAATCTGATAGTGTAAATGTTTTTTTTTTAAATCAGTAAACGGCCGAAGCATAAATTAACTTTTGTTATTTATTTTTAATTAATTATTTTTATGTGTTAAGAAAATTCAAATCCAATACCTCCCACATGAGAGGCTCACAAGTTACCGTTGTGTTGTAGGCTCTTGCCTATGATAGTGTAAATGTTAATTATGGGACATTTAAGTAATATTTTATCAAAAATTGAATTGCCATGTGATTATTTAAGTCACTTAAGTTGTGCATCTCATTCTTTAGACCCATTTGCATGTTTTTAAGATATGCAAATGCATCTAAAGAGTGAGCTTTAGAACTAAAAGCATCTAAATGCCTTTATTGAAAATATGCAATGGCCTCTCAAGAATGAGATATGCATATTGCTTGTTTTCAAAATATGCATATGCACTCCAAGAGTGCGTTCAACATGGGCAAGCACATAAAACATGTTTTTAAAATATGCACATGCATCTTGAGAACCCATTTTGCTCAAGGTGCATATTTTTAAAATATGTATATGCACTCCAAGAGTGCGTTTGGGCTTGGAGAAGCCAAATGCATGTTTTAAAACATGATATAGCACTCCAAGAGTTCGTTTAGACTTTTTATGTATGTAATGCCCTCTTGAGAACCCGTTTTTGGCTCTTAGGGCAAAGACTTCCATGTCTTTGGCCTCCAAGAACACGTTTATGTTGATTTCGATTGGATTCCTCCATGAAATGACTTGAAATCTCTTCCTCAAGAGGCGTTTTTGCATCCTTATGCATTTCCATGAATTTGGCATCCTTATTCATGTGAAAAATGTTTCATTTTAACCTCATTTGGAGCCACATTCTGGAAAAAAACGCCCAGATTTGGGCCATTAAAATCCACGTTTTTGCCAAAGGAAGGGTCATTTTGGAGTTTTGATAATTATAGATGACATTTAGGGGGCATATTTTGCATTTTAAGGTGAAAATCGTTCCATGCTATGCCCTCATGAAATCACATTTTTGACAAAAATGGGTTTCTTTTCATGCATTTTGTCAAAAACGATTTGTGCTTTGGTGTTTGTTGACCACGTTTTAAGCATATCCATGGAAAACACCTCATCTCTTGCTCATTAATCATTCATCATTAAAAGGTTGAAGAAGTCTAAGTTTGTTTCAAGATTTTCAACATTGGAGTTTCTTTCTTCTTCATTTTTGGCACACAATCATCAAGTAAGTGGACATTTTACTTCTTGCTAATTAATTCATGCTTATCTTGTTGATTTTATGCATGCTTTAGCTTGATGCTTCACACTTGTCAATATAGATGCCATGAAAAGTGCATTTTCCCTTTAAAAATGATAAAAAGTTCCATTTTCATGCTTTTGGTTTTTTCCCAAATTCCAAATTCGAGTTCACATATTGAAGTAACTTGCTTGTTGACATGTTTGAGTCTTTTGCCAAAAGTACGTTTTTCTTTTGTTTTTTTTTGTGTTTTGTTTGTTCGCATTTTGGTTTTTCTTCATTTTGGAAGAAATTGCAAGTTCTTTCCCAAGAAATTGAGCATGTTTCATTTCACTCCACCTTTCACCATTTAATGCAAGTGCATCATTTTAGTCCACCTCCATCATTACATATCATAACGCTTCGCATCTCACTCTTCACATGCAATTACATGTATTTCTATCCATCATCCGCACGTACATGTAATCTCATTCTCCATTCCCACTTTCACGCATCTCACTCTCTGCACCCAATCGCATGTCATGATTACAGGAAAATCCCTTTACATGTAATTGCATCTTGGGAACTTATTTTTGACTAAAAGATACTTTTAAAGAGTCAAAAAATGTCATGTGCACACATTCTCATGTAATTTCCATATCACATCCAATTCATTGCATATTTTCCATGAGTACCTAATCAATACTCCGAATATAATGTTCCTCAGAGATCTATTTTGCCAATATTCTCATCGAGTCAAAATCCATATCTTCCAATGATGGATTCAATTCCATTGAAACTTTCATGTTGCAACAAGTCAAGATATGCCAAAATTCTATAAAGAATGAAGCCATCAAGTGAAGAAGACATGCTTTGATTCTCAAGAAGCAGTAATTCATTTGATATTCATTTTTCCAATGGTTGTCTGAGAACCTGAGTTTGTGTGGGAATGTGCTAAGCACTTTGCTTCATAAAAAAGAAAAAAAAAAAGGTTAAAGTGTTGATGGAAAATTGTTCTGAGTTTACATTCAGACAACGTCAAGAAGGTTTTCAAAATATCAGAGACCCCATAATGTGCAAATCTACAAAGGAGAATTCATGACAACTCGAACGAGAAAAAGCTTGATTACATCAATTTTTCAAATGACAATGGACAATTCATCAAAGATAGTTAGAGGCTATCAAAAGACGCAACACCATGGTTATCAAAGTAAATGAGTGGCACAAAATACAGGAACTTCCGATCCTGTGATCATCTGGGATTGCATCGCCAAGTACAAGGCCCTTCAGAACAATCCCTGGGATTGTTTTCCTTCTTTTCCGTCTTCTTTCTTCTTCTTTCATGTTTCTAGTTGAAAAGGATGTATTACATGAAAATGTGTAGTTACATGTAATACGACTTACACATGTAATAACATGTGATCCAATAATTTCTCTTGTTAGTTAGACTGGGTCAAAGTTGGTTGAGTTGCTCCCACTTTTTCCTCCATCTTTTTCTCAACTCCTTTGCCTATATAAGGAGTGCTCCCTCATTGTAAAAATCATCTTTTGTTGTATGCAAGAAAGCTCTACCACATTTATGCAAGCATAACTTTGATTGTGTAGTACAAATTTGGGAGAAAAGTGAATAAAAGAAGCAATTAAATTCGAAGCTTTGACTAGAAGCAATTGTGATGGAGAAAATTAGAAGCTTTGACTATAATTTGTGCCTAATGTCTTTGATTCATGATATATTCTGTGTTCAATAATAGAGCATAGTGATTTAAGAAGCAATCAGAGCCGAAGCTTTGATTGGGAGCAGTTGTGGCAATACATAAACTAGGAGTTTTGACTGCAGCGTGTATTAACATCTCAAATCCACAAAAAATAGTTAGAATTCCCTACTTCTGGAAGTCTTTGTGCCCCAATGGTATTGGTTATTCTTATAGAATAGGTTAAAACAAGACTTAGAACCAAACTAGTACGCTTTCAGCCAGCCTTTGAGTTAGTGTTAGTATATCGATATTACCATTTACAACTTCAATTAGAAGTGTAGTTTGAGGTTTCATCTTGCCCATTACTTGCTTTGCGGGTAAGTAGATTCTTTTTTGAAAGATAAGAAGAAAGAATATTGGTAACACCTCTTACAAAATCTCTCAACTTCTTGCTTACCTTGAGTTGATCCAAGGAATGGTGAAAAGAGGGAGCCTTCCCTTTAATGTAGGAGAGACTTTGGCTCACACGCTGTGGCTGGTCTACCTATTTTGTGACTGGATTTACCCAAAACTGTCGGTTGCAAAATATCCAACCAAGAGTATATATAGGGTAGACCAAACCTCAAAATGCTTAAGGTGTATCCCATTACAGGAAATCGTAGTCTTTACCGAGCCTCCTAATGACACGTTTAGGTGTTATCAGTCAACACACAATGAGAAAGGTTTAATGGCATTAAATGGAAAAGATTTATGATGCCAAATTATGGCATCTAACATCACATACAAACCCCAAACTGGCTGCCCAAGTTGAAGAATATAGCAGGCCTATGTGCACTAAGATTCTCAGAAAACAATACCAAAATTGTGATCAGAATAATTAGAATAATTTACTAGATAATTAGAGCACAATTCACCATATTTTTCAATGGCTCAAAGTGTGAATCAAAAGAGGAATCAGTCCTCAAGAAACCCTTGTCGAAAAACTTCAACAACTTCACAAATTAAAAAACCAAAAGCCAAGAAAATGAATTCTTTTTTCTCCATGAAGTCTCTTTTATAACACAAAATGAAGTGTGGCTTCTATAACAAACTTTTCATTTAAAATGCTTCTGCACACACTTTTAAATTATAACACTTAAATGATTAAGTCATTTATTCAGAGTCTTAATAAACAACTTATAACATGAACTCCATAAATTGACCCCATGAAATGTTGTTGAAGCCAAATACCAAGTGCCTCCATTGCACTGCTAAAAATGGTAAACACCCATAATTGATTTACTATAAATAGCAAGTCTACCAACAATGACCTTCAAATCAATCTGTTAGCTTACGAGGGTCGCACTAATGAACTGACAAAGGCCTGCTACAAGAACCTACAAAAATGGGGACATTACAAAAAGAGTTTCAGAATTAGTGTAATTACTTAAACAAGAGACAATTATCTTAAGGATGTGAATTTCATAGCACTCACTAATTTCACTCATATTTGCATACTCAACTGCACCTGACGAGGTTAATAAGATTGTTCAGTTATTGGGATGATATGTAACCAAGCTAAGCATGACATGCAAGCTTCAATTGAATACATTTTTAAAGATAGTTGATTTGATAAAAGAGTTACGCTTTTCAGTAGTGAGGAAAAAGATTTGAGGAAAATTCAGACAATGGAAAATGAAATACGGAAAGAACTTGAGCTCGAGCTCTTTCATGTGAAACATGCTTTAAATTAAAAATAATATACATCATAGCTCAAATTATATTTTTGCAGAGTAATATAAAAAAATATCCACAAGCACACTATATTAGAATCTTAGATAAGCAATGCAACACAAACTAAAACTAATTGCTCAAGCAATATATGCTTGATTTTTATGTCAAATTTGAGAATTCATTCTCATTTCAATAATTTTTATCTAAACATTGTGGATCTCTAAAAATGGAACAAGGACTGTGATCTAACCACAATATTAGATCATAGCAACAGAAAATGCTGAATAAACACTCAACAATATAATATCCATGGCAAAAAAGACCCTCAGAAGAATAGATGTTAATAAAATGACCCCATATTTTAAGAAACGAGTCCACACATGGTTCAACATAAAAACTTCAATACTATGAAGAAAAACCATATTACTTCTAGCCCTCAAATAATTGTGTTGAGATCATTGCAGAGTATAACCCAAGACCTTTTTGTAATGGGCACCCCTGAATGTCCCAAAAAACTAAACCAAATTGCTGAAAGGAATTATGTCAAACAGTTTGCATTCAACCTTTTATTTCTCTGTTTAATGTTTTAAACCCCTTATAACTCCGAAAATCAAACGTTTATTTGTTTGTTGTGTTTTGTGCATGGAATTGGTATCATACAACATAAACAAGAAAGAAACTACAATAATATGCAAAGTGGAAATGAACTGCTGCCAATAAAATGTTATTTTCAGAATTCATAAAACCAAATACATGGCAGATTTATCAACTCACTAATTACTTCAGCATTATTGACATAATACTCCAGCCCATGCTTTCGAACTTGCTGCTACAGTGCTGCATGAATAGTGCTACTACAGTACTTTGTCCTTCAATCAGTCCACTACTTTTGTAATATCATTCCCTAAAAGCGGCATAAGCGTCGAACAAGTAGTGAAGAAGATATGAGCAAAATACCAAATCTGCCTAAAGCTGGAAATGCAACTAAATTGCCTGATAATGAAGCTGATAACAAAGAATTCCAAAGGCCAAACCCCAAGGGAATGACGTCTAGAATGTTACAAGAGAGGATAAACGTCCTCAAATGCCAAGAACGGAGCTGCAACTCACACACCAATTTCTTCTCATATTCAACCTGTCTAATGAAGCCACAAATGCTTCCTTTTATTCTATTTCCAAGGGTCCGCTCAACTCATATGGGCAATGTGGGATAAAAGATGTGTAATATATAAAAAAATATTAAAATACCCCTTATGTCTCCCTTGGGTACACATCCCCATAAAATAAATATTAAAGTAACACTTTAATATTTTACAATTAAATTAGACGTTACTTTAATAAAACTTCAGGCATTAAAATGTATTAGCAATCGGACTCCGAATAATGCGAGTGATAGCTCATCGGAAAGCTCTCACTGAGGAGTATCAAATCCAATCACCAAAATTGCCCTGCACTGTGTCCTGCCAACTTACTAAAAATAGTAAGTATGCCTGAATGAGTAAATCAACTTCGTTTTGGCCCAAACTGGAAATGACTAGGCCAAAACACTCCAGGATCCCATTAAACCCTTTGTTAGCCCTCGGAACCATGTAGAACAAGGCTAATGCACACACACTTGGTCAACTGCTAAAATGGGGACATTACACTTTTGATGATATATCCCATTTCTATACACAAGATTAATCATCAAATGAATATAAAAGACTAGCTTTCACTCATAGAAAACCTTACAAAGTTACAAGGCACATAAAGTACTGAAAGCCACAAAAACCAAAAATTACTAAAAAGTCCAATTCGTACAAAGTTGCAAAAGGACTATTTTTTGTACAACACAGAGATGAGGGAAAGTGATTACAGTTTTATCTTTCTATAATTTTGATTGAGCAATTTATCCAAAACAGCATTTCAAACTTATTTTGTATAACATGCAGATATGGTGCAAGGGGATTGCAATTCTATCTTTTTTTCTATCATTTCAACTGTGTAATTTATCCAGTAACAACACTAACAACACACTTTCTCATAGACCACTTTCCTTAAGCGAAACTATTTAGAGATATCAGAGAAAACAAACATCCAATAACATTCATATGCAAACTCATTAACAACTATCAGAAAAAGGCCACAACCAAATCAAACAAACCTGCTCCAACTCCAAACCATCATCAATCAGTTTTGCAATAACCACCGGATATCCCTTTTGCTTTGTCCAAGAGTCCATCAGCTCATTTACAGATTCTTCACACTCTTCTGAGAGAACAGCCCATAAATCTTCAGTCCTTGCATTTTTGCAAGCATACCTTTTGATATATGAAACAAGGCCCTTCTGAATAAAGGAAATAATCAAAATATTAAGAGACAACTTAATAAAAAATAATTTAGAAAGATTGATATAGTAGTAAAATAAAATAACTAAAGTAGGTATGCAGAAATATTAGAAAATTAATAGTTATAATCACCTGCACTCAGTTCACATTACAATTATTATTTTGTTTCAATAAATCTTGGCTGGTTCTTTTTTGCCAATATTTTTATTTCTAATGAAGAGTCTACACTTCATCCCTTAGACTGTACTTCTTTCACATCTATAGAAATTCAAGCTATTTCTTTTAAATAATAGAACCTTAATTGGAAAGAACAGTAATGCATCTCAAAATGGACAGAAATTAACAAATGAAGCAAACCAGCAAGTTTTAATTTACTAATATACTCATAGACCAGGGGATTGGCATGTAGTTGATCTGCTTTCACAGTTTTGTTTTTAACTAGGCACAATGGTCAAAAAAGATTCAGTTTCCTTTAATATGCCAGTTAAGTTGTGCCAAAGTATAATCCATTCTTTTTTAAAATTTGGTGGAAACATTCTGGCCCATAAGAATTCAATTTATTTTAGGAAAAACAGAAACCCGTCAACAGATGTATACTGTAGGGCTATATTTGTGTCAAAAATTCTCCATTAATCATATGAAGTGTTCTTGCAGATAACAGACCATGTCATAACAAATTGTGTCTTTCATTAGCAATCATTATTCTTGCTTATTTGCAAAAACAGAATCCTTTGATCTGTTTGTTTAGATAAATCTCATATCTTAATTAATTTTATAAGTTTGTGAATCTAATTTGGTGAATTTAGGATGAATTCTTATTGAATGTTGGAAATAGACCAGAGCCAGGATTAAATGCAAATAAAAAATGCAGGTGAAGCTCGAACTTGCTAGCAGAACCCAGCATGAGCCAACAAACTTTGTCATGGTGAATACTAGATATATTAAAAAATTACGACCTTATCTAAGAAAAAATAAGCTTAAGACTGTATGGTAACACCACAGGTGCTTCCACAATCTGCATCAATGACAATAATACTAGCAAGCCAATATATCCTCAAAACATTAAAAAAGCACTTTCTATATCTCTGAGATTCTGATTATACATCTATATTTGTATTGATTAATTGATATAGACAGAGAAGGAGAATTTTGAACATTGATTAACATTCAAATACATTTCTTATGCCTTTAAATCTTCAAAAAACCAAGAGAGAAACAAAAAGACCTCTGTAAGTAACCCATATTAGATCCTACCAGAAGTGCAATCCTAATGAGAGTAAGCTTGAAGAAACTAAGCATGTGAAGTATATTGGTATGACTTGTGAGACAAGGGTGACTAGCAAGCCATCACAAATACAAAGCGTTTCCAATAGGACAAGAGACTAGAGGATGAAAATTCCAAAATGGTCATGTTTTTTTTCTCAGTAATTAAAAATGCTTGAACATGTTAGCATGCTAAATTCATCCCCTTGACTAGTAATTATAACCATTATAAACAAGAGGTCATCTTGAAATGACTTAAAAAATGTATAAAATCCAACAGTAACTTAAAATATAAGTGTGGTACATAGTAATATACAATATATAAGAAAAAATAGTGTACTCTAGACGAGAGAGAATACAAAAGTTTATACACCTGCCCTATATTTCCCACCCTAGACATCTCCAGGTAATGACAGTTGGTATTTTAGTGTTGACTTGCTATTGCTTATTACCATAAGAAAATATCCAAAGCAGAATATCCTAGGATATGTGATGGCATATTTTATGTAGAAATTAATACTGGAGCAACCACATTTAGTTTTCTCAAGACTTCCAAGATTGCAAACAAATTCATCTCCTACCTGGAAACATTGGGCTCCTATGTAGCTCTCAAGCATGCGGATAAGAGAAGCTCCCTTTGAATAGCTTATTGCATCAAATATTTCATCAATTTGTCTGGCATGGTGAACTTCCACCTGAAAATAAATTCAAACCTAAGAATGTTGACAATGATAAATGCATGTTTTCCACCCACAAGTAAAGTAAGATGCTTCTTTGAAGAAAGCTAAAAGACAACCAATATAACATGTATTGTGCTAAGAAATTCCTAATAATTATAACTACAACCAGAGTAGAGAAACCAAAAACAATTTACATCGAATTCACAAACCAGAGGTTGAAAATTGAAATCAAATTTAGCATCAAAAAATTAAATAGCAATGAGTTTTCATCCATATTACAAGAACAACACACATCCAACTCTAACAAATATTATTGAACAAGAATAACAAAGAACTAGAATGATTTGATCACCCCACTTTAAATTATGGGTTTTCAAGCAAATAAAGAACAGGAAGTGTTCGTATTTCAAGCCAATCAATTCACCTCAATGGGATGAGACTCAACAAGTCCATCCAATCTAAAAGCATCCATTGTGCTGTCATTAAATTGCGTCCAAAATTTCCATTCTGGAAATAAGTGATCTACTGCCAAATAGCTAACCTGCAATGCCAGCATATATGTCTAAAAAGATATTGGCCAGTTTTACATATTCCTATATAACATACCCACAGGTTTAATCATAGCAGATGAATGAAGTTCATGATAGAAGTCAACATTACTGTTTTTATACTCAATAAAAATTATATACATTCAACCCAAATAAGTGGTATAGATGATGACCCAAGTTGCAAAGCCTTCATTAAGCCATAGGTGCGTCCACCACTCCATTGTAACAAGATTCCCAAACCATTGGTGAGCCAACTCATGGGCCACAACCACTGCAACCTACAGAACAGGAGAGCAAAAAGCTGAATGAATTATATCCATAGAAGATTTAAGTGATTAATCATCACCTTAGCTGTAAATGATTAGGATGAAAAAAAAACAATGGTAACAAGCATTCTGACTGCATACAAAAAATCAACAAATGCACTCTCACCAACACAATTTTTCATCTAACACCATCATGTTATTAGAAAACTACTAAATATGATAAGGATGTTAAATCACTATGCAATGACAAATGAGGCTCCTACTGCATACAGAATCTTAACAAAAGTACACACGCCAACCTAATTGTCATATTCATACTTTGTCATGTTACTAATAAACAGAATCAGAAAGTAATAATCAGAATGCATCTCCTACAAACTTTGTTAGACTGCTAGCAGTTATTCGGAAACCTATCCAAATCTTACTTCTCAGATCTTCTCTGCTTTAAATTGACACTAATGGGTAAGAAAAAAGCAAACAAAGTTTGTGCTGATTGCAAAATAATCATCTCACATAGAAAGGATGTCATCATACATAACAACAATGGACAAAAGCACAAGTGGTGAGATGAGATCATCATGAGGAACAATAGGAGAGATAAGGCCTTACCCTAGAATTGTTACTCACAAACTATACGAACAAATGCAAGGACTAAAGTGAGAGAAGATTCAATTCACTTAAAAAAGAAACACAGAGCGTTAGGTACAATCTTCAATTAAGGCAAATCATAGGAGCATGTCATAATTCAAAGACATTAAATCAATTTATTGACATTCAAATTCACTTGCACAAGTGGAAGAGCACAAGGGTGGTTCACTAGCTCATTTAGTTCTCCAAGCAACTAATCATTCCAACTCAAGAAGACAAAAAAAAAACACAAGTTGAATTCGCGTTAAGGGAACATGATTACATATTCATAGGTGAAAGAAGCGGAAAAACAAGGCAACTTGGATCAATTTTCACTTGGAAAACATTCCAAAAAACATCATTCTCAATTCCCTACCTAGGTTTGCCCCTTAGAACGGCAATAGGTTCATCCCCAGAAAATTGCACTCACTCCTAGTGTTCACCACATGATTAAAAAAGAAAACACATACAAAGAGAGAAAAAATATATAAAATTGTTCAATCCTTCACACATTTACGTAAGATGTTTTCCTAGAGGATGACTATATCTTCAAGTCTACAACACTTTAAGCAAGAAGAATCTCTCTTTGAATCCCCAAGTCGCATGGAAAACAAGAATAATCATTCTACAAACAAAAGAGTTCAAAACTCAATTACACACAAACTCTCAACCATAAAAAAGGAAATAAATACCCTGCTCCACTTAATTTTAAATGCCAACTTTAAGTGTAAATAGTGTCATTATATAACTAGTTAATTTTTATCATTTTCTAGGATGACCTATTCACATTTTTCTAAGTTTACTTAGAGGTTATTTAGTAATTTGTCTCACATCGTATGGTTGAGACATGTAATCCCTTTGTGAGACACCTCTTGCACAACCACTCACCACACTAAAAAACTTGTCAAGTGAGCTAACAAGTGTTCCATGTTTTGAGCAGTAGTTAGTCTTTGTTTTTCACTTGCTAACTTTCACCACCTTTCCTATATACACTCCAAGCATTCTACTATTTATCATTCCTAGAACAAATAAGAAGTCCAAATAAAAGAAATGTTTATTGGGAAAGGTGAGACAATTTATGCAACTGACAATTTATTTTGCAAATGGGAAAGAGTTACAGACTGTTGGGTGGATATTTTGCAACTGACAATTTATGCAAATTTGGTTACCAAATAGGATTACCATCCATTGTGTGCGAGACAAAATCTCTCCTACCTTAAAGGGAAGGCTCCCTCTTCTCACCATTCCTTGGATCAACTCAAGGTAAGAAAGAAGTTAAGAGATGCTTTAAAAGGTGTTACCAATATTCTTTCCTCTTTTTTAAGGAAAGAATCCACTTACTCACCGAGCAAGTAATGGGCAAGATGGATCTCTTTAACTACACTTCTATCTAAAAGTTGGAAACAATGATATTGATAAACTCATGCCAACTTAAAGGGTGATTGAAAGCATACCAGCTTGCGTCTATGTCTAGTTTTTCTATACTATAATAACCATGAAACTCATAGATTCCTATGCAATTCTTCATAGGTAAATCTCTACTATTGGGGCGCATAGACTTCCAAAAGTAAATTATTTCTAAACTATAATCCTATAAGTTATTTAAGTTTAAAAACATGAAAGTAACTTAATTCTAACAAATTGCATCAATATAAGATAGTAATATAAACCACAATCACAGAGTCTAGTCTATACCACCACAATTGTTTCTAGTCACAACTTTGAATTCAATTGCTTCTCGTATTCACTTTTCTCTAATACACAGACAAGAATAACATAAATTAAAGACACTAAACACAAATTGCAGTCACAACTTCTAATTTGTTCTACCTGTATTATTTCCAGAAACAACTTCATAACAAAATGCACTCTTTATATTCACTTCTCTTTCAAATTTGTACATAATCACAGTTATGCTTGCACAAGATTGGCAAAGCTCTCTTGCATAAAAAAAAGATGATTATTTACAATGAAGGGCACTCCATTATATAGGCAAAGCAGTGAGAGAAAAATGGAGAAAAAGGTGGGAGGAACTCAACAACCTTGCCTAAGTCAAATAAGAAAGAAGATTTATTAAATTACATGACTGAAGGTTCATGTAATCGGATTACATGCACATGGACTATATGCAACCTATCTTATGAAACTACAAAGTTGAAAACATGTAAACAAGCTTGAAGAAAAAATTGGAAGAACGTTGAATCGATCTTTGTAGATTGTCAACAAACGTCTATTATTTTGTGATGTAATCACAGAGCATTGGAGGATCTGGAGTTCCCATCTTTTGTGAAATAACATTAACCTTGACTACAACCATGTGACACTTTCTTACAATCTACTAGTTTTCTGCAATGGACTCCCACAAGTGTTTTGTTAAGAACTTGTAAGTTGAGAACTTATTCATCATTGACCGCATTAGTGTGACAATTTCTAACAATCTAGTAGTTTTTTGCAATGTACTCCTACAGGTGTTTTGTTGAGAACTTGTTCATCGCGACCTGTAGTCAGAAATCATCTGACTCAAATTCAACATTGACCCTGCTAGTGAATTATGAAGTCATGTCTTCATTTGTCACCAAATTGTCTCCTCAGTGAGCACCATGCAACCCATTTGCTTTAGATCCCTCCTGATGCTAGTCTCCACAATATTGCATCTTTTGAGGGCTTCTAGTACCTTCATCACTAGCCTTTCCATAATCAATTTCTAGTATTTCGTCCCATGTGCTTAGATCTTCGCTCAAGGTGATTAATTCTTGATTGAAGGAAGAAAGCATGTCAATGAGCCTTTCTTCAATATTTCTAAGACATTCAAGAACTTCAACTGCATCCTTTATGTATTAAACTCCCTCTGCGATGATTTTCTCAAACCAAGCTTTTGTCTTTTCATCTCTCTGATTCACGTATTTTTAATGTGGTTTGGTGACAAGAGATTGTGAAGATTGTTGGCGAATGATCTTGTGAAGGCGAGCATTCTCCAACTTTAGCTAGGTTTTCTTCTCCCAGAGTTGTTCATTTCTCTTGGACAAGGAAGAGATTGCATCTTGTGCATCCTGTTGGCGTCCTACCCACGATTGTTTTCCAAGTCCAATTTTGATGAACTTGTAATCTAAGTAGTGAAGCTCTTTAGGCGGCTTGTCCACTAAGTGCTCTGCAATTTCAACATATTTAGTTTTCTTAGAATCAACAAGGACTCTTGAGACAACTTTTGCCTTTTGTACTAGAAGCTTATATTTGTTCTTTTTGGAAGGAAGATCATTGGTGGCAGCTTGATCTTTCTCCTCTCACAATAATATTTCCTAGCCATCCAAGAAAGCTGAAATCTTCTTCTATTGAAATTGCAATGGTACCTATGGTAGACATTGATCCTAATTGTATGACTGTCGTCATAGTGCATGCCTTTGTTTGAATGGATGGAACCATTGGTGTTTTACGTGATGACTCTTACATGAACATCTAGAATCCTAATGAAGTTGGGAAACTTGTCCCTCTTGTAGAGCCAAAAAGGAAGAGAAAGCTTGAAAGACAATCTCCAAGCTTTCACATTATTTTGAGGTGAGAATAGGAGCCGCAGAAAAGACAGGAAATGCTAAAGTATTCACCTCGGAAATAGGAATTGCAGGTGTGAATACTGTAGAGAAAGAATCCACATCAATATCTATTACAACCAAGAATGGTTCATTAGGGATCGATGGTACTTGGTCATTTGGCTGATTTGAGTGAGAAATGATCACTACTTCATCTTTTGATTCATGCACTTTGAGAGGAGTTGGTGAAAATTGTGATTTAGGAATGACAACCTTTCCTACCTTGAGTTTCAATTTGAAACTCTTCTCAGGTTTTGAAGTGGATGAATTGTCTTTCTTTTTAACTTCAACCTAGGATTTCCTACCTATTGGCCCAAAATGATAGCAATCTACCCTAGCTTTCAGCTTGATTCTCTTTAGATTCTTTCCTTTCTATGAATTGGTGTTCATCAAGATGGCTTGAAATCTATCAAAAATTGAAGCCATTTCTTTTTGCTGCCATTGGATGGGAATGGGAAGAAGCTTCTCAATCTAGCTATTGTGAAATTCTTTGTCCAAAATCATGTTGTCATCATCAACCCCTTGTGGAATAAGAACTAAGTCGAGATCAATGATCTGCCGCAAAGTAAGCTAGCAATAATCCATTCTAGCCACATCTACCTCAATACACAAATCTATCCATACATCCTCCATGTAGTGAACATGGGTGAATGCCCTCTTCATTTTGGAATTCATGCCTTTGAAATCAAAGTTCGTTCTGGATTTGAACTTCTTCAATGTGATTAGCAGAAGTTCAGTTTCCATGGCCTTGTCTTTGTATACTGTGGTCAATGAATACTTGCCTATCTGAAGAGGATTTGTGGAGGAGATCTCGAATCTAGGCATGTGTTGATTGGTTTGATGTGCCTACATTGCCATGAGTTGTATTGCTAACTCCATGAGGATTGTTGGGTGGATATTTTGCAACCAACAGTTTTGGGTAAAAATCTAGTTGGAAAATAGGATGACCAACCACAGCATGTGAGACAGAGTCTCTCCTACTTTAAAGGGAAGGCTCCCCCTTCTCATCGTTCCTTGGATCAACTCAAGGTAAGCAAGAAGTCGAGAGATTTTATAAAATGGGTGTTACCAATATCCTTTCTTCTTAACTTTCAAGAAAGAATCCACTTACTCGTGGACTGAGTAATGGACAGGGTGAATCTCAAACTACACTCTATCAAGAGTTGGAAATAGTGATACCGATGAACCCTCACTAACTCCAAAGCTAGCTGAAAATGTACTGGTTTGGCTCTAAGTTCGGTCGTACTTTTATATGGAAAAGTTTTACAATTAGGGCACAAATGTAACAAACGATTTTTCATATCAAAAACAAAGATGGTTTAAACAAAGAATTTCCAACATTCATAAATAGAGAACTGTAATCCTTTTAATTTGAAATTAATTGTTTTTAACAATTCATTGAAATAACCATAACCATATCAATGTTCATCAGAAACTAACTAATTTAATGATTAATTGAAGATAATTGTATCCATAATCATCTGAAATAACTAGATTAATGATTAACTAAACATAACTGTATTCATGATCAACTGAAATAATCTAATTTAACAATCAACTGATAATAACTATATATATGATCAACTAAAATAACTAATTAAATGATCATCTAAAAATAACTACATTTATGATCAACTATCCTTTCTTCAAACAAGTAATGCTTAACAAGGAAGAAGGAAAGAACATACAAGATTCATCCAGAGGATCTTTAGCTAGTTGTGCAAGCCTCGGCTTTGGTGAGAGGAGAAGTATTGACATAGGCTTAACCACACAACCTCGGACCATACTTATCCCCACACATTCTATTAAATTAGAATGGCCCTCCCTACCTCGAGATCGGGCTTGGGATGTTCTTAGTCTAGCCACCTGAGCATCCTGGTGTTTAGAATATCTGCACAATTATGAAATGGACATGCTTGCATAACTGGCGCCTCTGACATCAAGTGACCATTAGATGGAAATCATGCCTTAAACTACCTTGGCTAAGGATTTCCAATGGGTTCAATAGCTCGATCACCACCGCTCGACTTGACAACAGGTTTCATTATAGGGATGAGCATGAGCTATTAAGTATATTTCATGTAAGTTATTCATGTTTGATTTCTCTTTTGTTTTCTTGCTAAGTTATTCATGTTTGATTTCTCTTTTGTTTTCTTGCAGGTTTATTCCACCTCTTCACCATTCATGGCTACACAGCTGGTGATTCCCAGGTGTTTTGGAAGTTTATGAGCATTCTGCCCTTTTACACTTCTTCACCCTTTCATGGCTATACTGTCGGTGAATCCCAAGTGTTTTGGAAGTTTATGAGCATTCTGCCCTTTATCATTGTTTATATCTTTTATCATAAGTTGTGGCAAAATAAAACATGTTCTTGAGATCAACAACATTCATCCAAGTTCTTATTACACTTGGAAACTCTTCTTAAAGAGATACTATTCAACTTCTTTTATGATGATTCTGAATACTATGAAAGTAAGAAGGAAATTCATTATAGTTCACAAGGATTATTCAGCAAGTTAAATAACGTGAACACAGTCATAAAGAAAAGAGATTCTTGTGCCTAGCTGGCTGCTATAGAAATTGTATTTAAAAACATTAGAAAGGTAACTCATGACCTGATAAGAATTTGATATTGTTTTGAAGAACTTACAATCTGATCGATTCCCTCTAGATGCTTAAGACGTCACTTTCAGTGCATATAACCTTTGATTCTTAGCCAGAATACTTGCACAGCGAAAGGGCAAAAATCATACTATTTGATCAAAGTTATTAATCAGTAATTGCAGAGTGTAGGTGGAAGAAAATTATTGGATACTGAGATGGAATCGGGTGTTATGGAGGCAAAGAGATTTGAAAACAAAACAGCAGAAAGAATTCAGAAATGTGGAAATGGTGTCTGACTCCTCTCACGGCTTCCATTTTTAAAGATCTAGCCATGACTTCTTGGCTTCCACCGATTTAAAAGATTATATGCAAATTCAAATTGCCAAGTGTTAAATCGGTTGAAAAGAAAGGGAAGAAAAAATAGAAGGTTAGAAGAAAGAGTTGGAAAAATTATAATTCAATTATTATTATAATATATATATTTATATACATTCATGTAAGTATATCAATGGGGTGACATCATTTTATTATGTTATTATAATATAATGGTGCCATTTCATATACATATATATATATATGATGAAAGATCAATTAAAATCCCTTGAGGTATGTTTTTGTATTTTAATTAGATTATTTTATCCTTTCTTAGATTATTTTCTTAATAGCCCCACAAATTTATCCTGTGTTCAAGTCGTGTCCTTTTCAAAGAAGTTTAAAGTCATACCTGTCGATCTTGATGACTGAACTAAGCAAGCATCCCATTCCGATGATCTCGTTTAGCAATGCTTCCCCTCTCTTCATCTTCTCCTGCAATCACCCAAGAAAACAATTTCACCATAATAACAATTCTATAATAATTTCATATAAACATTTTTAAAAACCTTAAATTATTAATCATAATTTCAAATCAAGCAACTACTAATCATCTAATAACAGTTAATGGTTAACGACAATCTTCATTGACACTTAATACAACATATATAAATAATTACCTATTTCACATGATCATGAAAGAATAATTCGTTAAATCCAAAGATTATGAACAAATTTAAATTAGGTCAAAATTTTGGGATGTAACAACGACGACTCCTAAAAGTAAGAAAAACTTAACTATTTTGTGAATTAAGAAGAAATATAAGCTACAAACAAAACTTCTAGCTATACACTTCCACAAGTGCTCCTGGTCAAAGCTCTGGCTCCAATTGCTTCTTAACTCTTTTTTATTCAATTCACGAGATACAATTATCAATAACACAAAATAACATGAATCAAAGATAACTTCAATGAATTATAGACAAAGCTTACAACTCACACAAATAAAAATCTCACTTAATCAAAGTTAAGTCTCAAATGCTTCTTTGTATTCACTTTCTCTCAAAATAGTGCTTACACAAACAAAGTTTTGCTGGCACAATTTCTCCGAAGCTCTCTTGCATAAAGATAATGATGATTTTACAATGAGGGGGCACTCCTTTATATAGGCATAGGAGTTGAGAAAAAGGTGGAGGAAAAAGTGGGAACAACTCAACCAACTTTGATCTAGTCTAACTACAGAAGAAAATAAAGGGTTACATACGCATTACATCCTTTTACACTTTTTCATGTAATGCATCCTTTACAACTATTAACATGAAATAAAAACAAAACAACAATCTTAGAGATTGTTTCTTAGTGCCTTGAATTTGACAATGATGTCACACACTGTGGGAAGATCAACAATTTTCATGGTCTTCAATATGGCTTCTACTCTCATTGCGTTTGCATATGTTGTTTGTAAAACTTTGGAATTTATTGCCATAGTATCCAACAAGTGTTTTGTCGAGGATTTATACAAGACAAACTTGTTCATCGTATGTGAACCAAAATCTTCAAAATCTACATCAGCATTGATCTGATTGTATATTCTGAATTTACTCGTTGTGCTGCAATAAGATTACTAGATTCATCAGTAACATGGCATCCCATCTATTCCAAATCACAAGTAACACTTGCTTCAATTGTTTGGCAATCTTCAAAGGCCGCCTGCAACTTTACGATCAGCTTCCTCAATGTTTCCTCTTTGTAACCAATGAGACCTTGATATTTGAAGAACATTTCACATGATGGAAGAACACCACATGAGATCAAGGCATCCAAATCAAATCTTACCATTACATCCCAATCATCGAGGATTTCCTTCAAGTTATCCGCTCCTTGAGTCAAAGAAGAAATTAAGTTTTGCTCCATTTCATTCATCTCTTTGATGCACCTAAGGACTGCAAATGTCTCTGTGATGGCTCAAACTCCTTCAGAAATGATTTCATGTATCCAAGACTTAGTGGCTTCAATCAACTTTCTCTCCTTAGACGTTTGAGACATAACAACAACACTTTGAGAAGATTGTTTCTGGATGACCTCATTCAGACGATAACCTCCTGTTTCAGTTGATTTTTCTTTTCCCAAAGCTCATGATTGTTCTTTGATACATTAATCAATGTATCTTGAGCATCTTGCAAACAACTTAAACGTGATTACTTTCCAATTTCAACCTTAGTAAACTTGTAATCAAAATGAGTAAGTTCCTCAATAGGTTTGTCTACCAGGGGCTCAACAACTTCAACAAATTTGGTTTTATTAGAATCAACCAAAATTCTGGAAACAATCTTATCTTTCAACGATTTGGATTTGGTCTTCTTAATAGGAAGATTGTCTAGAGAAACAACCACTTTTTTCCTCTTCGTTGTTATTTTGCTCAACCATGCAGGCAAACTAAAAATTTCATCCGCAGAAGCAGGTATAATGGAAACCATTGGCATTGATCCAAATTGTATTTCCGTAGTGACTGGGCAAGATTTCCTCTAAACACCTGAAGGCATAGGAACATGTTGAGAAGACTCTGTCATGAAAAGCTCAAATCTTGTCAAAGATGTATCAAGTTGGGAAGCTTGACCACTGGTAAGAGTTGGAAAATCTCCAAACACATTTGCCAAATGATTGTATTGTTCATCTGCAGGAATGTGAGGAGCAGCAGAGGAAATAGGAAGAGTCATGGTATTAACTTTTGAGACTAGAATGGAAGGAGTTAATACAATAGAGAATGAATCCACATCATCATCAACCTCATGTAAAAAAGGCTCTTCATGTGTAGAAGATGTACAAACTTGTGCAAGCTTTGGAGGAGATATGATCATGATTTCCCTTCTTCATTTGAATCTTCTTTATCAGATTTTGTTTCCAATTCCTCTTTTCATTCTTCCACTGATTCTTGAATTGGTTTAGGAATTTGAGATGAATTAGCTCCTTTTCTGCCCTTACAATTTAAATTTGAAAGAACCCTTAGCATCAGAAAATGAGGCACCATCTTTCCCTGTGATTTCCAGTTGTGACTTTCTATCAGGAGGACCAAAACTTCCACAATCCAAGCCCATCTTAGGATTTACTCTTTTAAGGCCTTTACTTTTCAACCATTTGTTGGTGTTTACCAAAATGGATTGAAATCTGTCCATGATAGATGTACCTTCCTTTTGTTGCCACTGGATAGGAAAAGGGTACTTTTATCAAAACCAGCTTGATGAAACTCTGGATGAAGGATGTTGTCATCATCTTCAACTTGAAAATTTGAAAGAATTTCCAACATGTTAAGATCAATTATCTGTTGCAGGTTAATCTGCAGTAGTCCATCCTCATGATGTCAAGTTTTGTCCTCATATCAATCGAGATATCCTCGATGCAATGAACATGAGTGTAAGCTCTTTTCATTTGAGAGTTCATCTCTTGGTAGTCAAAATCAAATTTGGCCTTGAACTTCTTCAAGGTGATCAACTGCAACTCCACTTCCATGTTCTTTGCTTTAGGCACATAAATGATTGAATAGTTGCCAATAGCCAAAGGTTTAGTTGAGGTAATGCCAAAACCAAGCCTATGCATAGCATGTTGATCACTCTGCACGTCCATAAGCTCTCTAGCTAGCTCCATCAAAATAATTCGATCTGTAGCATACCTAGGCAAGGTATACAGCTCACCTTTGAAATATCCAACTCTCAAGTATATGAAAGTGGGAAACTGAATAAAAATATAGCCGTATTGGTTCACCTTCTCCCACGCCGCATCAGATACTCTTTTAACAGATAACTGTTTATTGAACAAACACCGGAAATGCCTAAAGAAAGCATGTTGGACTCTTCTATAATGGAATTTACTATTTGCCAAAGTGATTTGGTCATAGTAATCCCAAATAGGAAACTAAAGACAGAAGCTCTATAAACAAGGTAAGAATTCATGTAGAAGTGTAATGAAGATCCCACGTTGCATATCTGCTGGCAAAGTGCAGCACTGATGAGCTTTCCTCAAAAGATGTGTTCTTTATTCTCCATAATTTGAAACATGAACTTATACATCCATGGCTCGAAATCAGTAGAATCTTTAAGGCCACAAATCCCGCTGAGAAGGATGATGAGATCCTTATATTCTTGTTTGAAATTAGACCGATGAACAATCTTTGGCCATCTGGAGAAATTGCTTCTTTTATTGTCTAACCAGTAAAGCTTGACATACTTCTGATAATTGCCCTTTTGCCCATTCTAACATGCCAAAGATGATTCTTTGGTCAAATTTGCACGTTCTACCTTATGTGGAACCTTGAAGATTTACTCAATGACCTCAGGATCAAGACTAATGATAACCTTTCCATTAGCGTCTTTGATAGTCTTTGTCTTTGGAGTAAACCGTCGTACACATCCAAGAATGAAGTCAGGTTCTATAGCCGCAATAAGAAATGTAGATACTAGGTGAATGTTGCTTCTCTTAATACAATTCATTTTATAACTAGATGGAGCTTCAACTCTTTGTAGAAAATCAGCCACATCCACATGACTAATCTTTGTGTCCATCACGTTATCCAGAATAGATACGACTAAGGAGCTGCATGAGCCAATTCTTTATCATATTGATATTTCATTTTGCCTTTAGATTTTGATGGCGAGGACATTTCTTGTGCTTGTGCCGCAACACAAAAATCCCAAAACACATACATCACCAGAAGGAATCTCCATACAATTGGATTCTGGATCAGCAGTGAAGATTCGAAAATGGATTAGAGACTTTGCAAATCCGACAAAGTGACTTTAAAGAGAAAGCATATGTATATGCAGTGGATGTTTATCGTACAGGGTAAAAGGATACTTATCACATGTAGTATAGTAAGATATAACACAAAATAGATACTTTATTCATCAACGCAATATGCACTCCAATGCTTACAATATGAATTTGATTACAATGATTATGGTGATTACAATGATGATCCAAAGTCCCTTCCGAACGGTGTACATATACTTTCTCGAAGGGGTGACTAAACCATCAAGCGCCCTTTCGAATACAATTCTACCCATTGGCTACAATATAGAATTTACCGACAATATCATCCCCCCCAAAAAGAAAAGTTGTCTCCAGATGACAATTACAAAATTACCGAGACAGATTAACAAAATGGGATACAATAACTATGACCAACTATAACAGGATAGATCTTTTTCCTTCATATCACATTCACATTCCTTCCGTGCCTACACCAAACTAGTCTCCAAAAACACGTCGCATCTGTAGCCTCTGCTAACACAATATTGTCTCCCTAGCCAAGTTGACCTTGATAACTACCCGTGTCGCCTTCTTTGCTTCCTACTCCTAGGTACACTAAGCCAAGTGTCGCTCTTACTGCCTCCAACTAGATAGTCGACTCCTCCCGAGCTCTCTATGCATCCACCAAGATAGCCTCACGCCCAACACTACTCCAAGTGCCTCAAAGCGTAGCACCCCTCTCGAAAGGCTTCTCCAGTGCCCTCTCCACCTCTGGCATACAAACACTCCATGCCTGCAGCAACTCCAGGTCTCATCAACTAATTAGACTTCCCAAGACTAATAACTGAATTGACTAGGGATCAAGGGTAGCGCCCCCATTGCCAAGACCAAATTAGCACCCTTAAACCCACACAGAAGTCCTTGGAACACACCATTTTTGTGATTTTTTTCTGATCCCATACTCTTTCTACCAACCACTCAACACCATACATTATTCATTATGAATTGTTTTGATTTGTCATCGTTTTTTTTTTTTAAGAACCTCTTATCACCCTTCTACTATGTCTGTACAGTGGTCATCTCTTGTATCTGAACTAGTGTAAGATATTTTGTTGCGTCGTACAGTGGTCCCTCATTGTCAATACAATACGATGTACAACTACACAATGTATTGCCTCCACAATGTATTCCGTACAATCACCTCTACCTCATTTAACAATGGTCATACGACAATGTTTGTCTTTTATAGCTGATCGTATGGTGCTCTTCCTAGGCCATACGGTAATTGTGTTACTCCCTTGTGCCATACGGCCATACGATCTGCTTCCTATCGCCTTGTCTCTCTGTCTCCCTTGCCATACGGTGTATCAATGTACCGCTTGTGCAATTTCTACTCTCTTCTTGGCCGAACAATGGATCACTATGATTACCTACTGACTCTGCACAAGGTCGTACGGTCTAATATATCTCCCTATTGTATTCCATATGTTTGTATAGCCCTTAAGTTTGTTACTCCCTTTATATTTTCTTTCTTCTGTACGGTGTTCATTTTGAGTGCTTCCTTAATGCTTTTCCCTTGCATACGGTGGTATGGTCATACGGCTTCCCAATTTGCACGTCTATATGGTACTTGCTTGCACTTATTATAATTCCTCTTATAGTTGTACAATGAAAATTTGCACAACTTTATAAATTATTTAATGGTACATGTGATCTATTGAATCCATATAGTACTGTTATCCCCTGCAGACAAATCTTCCAACCGTATGGTGCATTGTATGGCCTTTAGTTTACTCTTTTATCACTATTCTATTAACAAATTACAATTTCACATTCTTTATTATTATTTACATTTACTTTTACATATATACAATAATAATTACTATTTTTCTACTCTTTCAATTGTTCATCCACAGGGGCGTGTTATTACTTTTGCGATAGATTTTCAACTTTGACCCATTCACTGCATCAACTACTTCTCGTCAATCATCCATAGTTTTATTGCTCCATTACAGCCCACTTCACAGATTTAATATGGCCCAACCCACTTTATTTTAAATCTACCTGGTTTGATCTCGTTGCGCCTTTTATACTTCAAAACTAATTGACCTGATTGAAATTTGTTCAATTTTAAATGCTTGTGATGTCGTGCCTTATGCCTGTTCTGTGTAACCTTCGTGACCCATTATGCTTTCAGTCGTCGCTCGTCAAGTATATTTAAATTGTATAATCTCTCCCTCAAACTTTCCATATCTCCCAGTTTGTTCTCAATTGCGATCCTTAAACTTGGTACCATGAATTTTGTCGGCTGCCACTCCTTGTCGTCAATAACTGTATCCTTGATTTTAGAACCTTCACTCCATACTGCTGAATTTTTTATTAAGCCCTTCCTCTTTGTTTCTTGTGCAGACTGTACAATATGTTTTCCTTGCTGCCGATACCTTTCTACTAAATCCGTGGTGCGGTGTAACCTTTTCTTTCCACACGGTCCATTCACCTTGTACCGTACAGTGAAATCTTTCATTTTTCTTGGTTAGTATGGTATGTTCTTCCTCTTGTACTAACCATACGGTATGTTCTTTCCTTCAACTTCAGCCATTACCATCTTGCCTTCTTTCGCTTCTCTGTATTCCTTCGGACATTCATTTTCCTCTCCTTTTTTACATTTGTTGACAGTCAACATATTATAGCTCAGGAAGAGCTCGTAGTCCTCGATCTGCCAATGGAGTAAGTCGTTCACCGAGTCTAGGTCATCATCATTCGACCCTCCTGATCTGAATACTCTTTCGTCCGGTTTCATTCTCTTCTTCCCCTCATCGTCACCTTTGCCTTCAGTTTTGGAATCTGACGACGATGCCTTCTCACCTACCATCTATGTATGCAAGTCAATTACAAATCTTTGGCCTCCGTGTTCCAGGGATAGGGTATTTCGTTTCCAATTATGTTTCACTTTTGCTTGTACCAACCAACCCCATCCAAGGATGGCATCATACCCTTTTCTTTTTAGCAGAATCATTACGAAATCTAACAGAAATGGTTGCATTCCAATAGTTACCGGCTTCCATCAGGGTTCCCAATGGCTTGATTCTATGTTGATCTACTGTGAGTAACTGAAATGTAGGTTGTCCCAACTTTTTCCATATATCCTCCAGTAACACATTTAAGCCTGATCCTTCGTCCACGATTGTGTCCGTAAGTATGGTTCCCAGGATATCCATTTCTACCACTGTCGGATGTCTTCCTATCGTGAGTGATAGTAGCATTGGGTCTGCTACAATCATTCCATTACCATCCTTTCTTGTTTCCTTCGTTGCTTTCGAGAGTGGTGTTATATTTAGTATCGTCGTCCGCAACTAAGGCATTGTAAGAAGAAGGTTATATAGTTTTATAGGAACTTTTATTTGCATTAGCTTCCTTATCATGTTTTGTTCAGTCAGGTTCCTCTTTGAGGTGTCAACAGTGTCTTTTGCTTGTAACTTTCCTGTTTCCCTCTATTTTTCCAACTCCATTCATGTTTGCTGCAACCTCTTCTTTTCTTCCTCTGCATCAGGGTACTTTGCCTTCTTAGCTTGCTCACGCATAATGGCTAGTGCTTCCTCCTCACATGTTTTGATGCTTAACAAATTTAACCCCTGCTTTGGGCATTTCAAATCTTCATGGTCTCCGGGACCACACTATCTGCATAACAGTTGCAGCATCTCCTTCGTGGTACAATCTCTGGAAAAGTGCCCCTAGAGGTTGCATGCACAACACTGTCATCGATTGTCCACTCGAGTCGTACTGTATCCGACTCCAGCTTCCATTGTTATTATTGTTATTATTATTACCACCCCTTCCGTGTTGGTTATTGTTGTGATAACCTCCTAAGGTTACGTCGTTATTGTTTGTGCTCATTTCTGATGCGACGGATACTTCCTGCATCAGTAGCACTTGCTGGTGTCCCTTCGTCTTCATATTAAACAGACATTCCTTGGTGGAATGTCCCACAATCTGGCAGATATCGCAAAATTGTTTTTTCAGGAAGGAGCCCTTTGTGTGGCCATCCTCCTTACAATCCGTACACCACAATTCCCCCTTTCACTGAGTCGACATTCTTTTTCAAATTTTTTAATTCCTTCATCATCCGTAGCATATCTTTCTGCAACGCTTGAACTTTTTTGCTTGATTCTTCGTTGCTACTACTATTTTCAGTGATAAATCCTCTGAGTTCGACGATTTGTGCTTCTTCTTCTTGCTTGTTTTTTACTCACTTTCCAAGTCCATCGCTTGATTATATGCATCTACATACGATGCTAGAGGTACAATCTTCATTTTCTTCTTCAAAGTTGGTCATAGCCCTTCAACAAACCATCATTTCTTTAATCCGTCAATCAGTGGGCTCTCCATCTTCCCTATTAGTGTAAATAATTAATTATTATTACATTTTACTTAAGTTTACTTAGGATAATGCATTTTTATATTAGTTGTCATGTAGACACTTACAAATATGCATAGATATATGAGTTGTCTTGTTGACAACACAGGAGTTAGCAACTTATTAGAGCAAATGGTATCTATAACATCTCTTTATGAGATACACCTATGTAAACTTGTCCTCTCATCATCGCACAAACTCCTGTGCTCAATAGAGGATAATCCACTCTTGGTGGACATGTGCTTAGTTGTGATGTTTATGTCTTTGCTGACTCCTAATCATTCTAGTTGCCTTTATATATAAGCACTTCTAATGTATATTCATCTCATATCTCATATCGAATTATCTGATATCCATTATTATTTTGATCATTATTGAGATTCTCATTTGATCATCATTAGTCTCTCTTGTGCTATCTATTGAGCTTCTTGATCTTGGTGTTGAATAGCCTTAGGCAAATTCTTACATGGTATCAAAATTATACCAAATTCTTACATGGTATTAGAGTCATAGGAGTTTCATTGCATAGCCATTGGAGAGATTTTTTTTACAAGTCAAAATTGAAGTTTGCTGGTGCAAATCAGATATTGGTATCACATTCAGGTCAACAAACCCCCAAATTGACTTTTGTTTCATCAAAATCGGACATCCGAGGTAAAATCTAGAGTCATTTGATTTTTGGAGGTGCGACGACGGTGATTCAGGAAAAATAATTACAAAGGTGATTTTCAAACAGCGATATCTCCCTCATATATACTTCTTTTTCCGAGCAATTTTTTTTTGTTTTGGGGTAGAATTTTGTGATCTACACATTGTTGTAGGTTGTTTGCAATAATTGTTCCTGAATTTTTCTGCAAATCACAAATCACGATTTTTGCAACTTCAAAGGCTTAGTTCGGGTTCATCTAGACACATATTCAGTTGCTATTTTTTTCGAGAGTACATGATTGTTTGTCTATTTTTCAGATCTGGTATCAATTTGGAGTAATTTTGAGTAGACATAGTACTTTCAAATTTTGGTCACACTTTGGCCTATTGGCACTTGTAATTAATTAGATCCTTGAGGGGTCTTGTGTCTTATCTTGTTGAGTCTGATACAGCTTCATATTTGTTGTTGTAACCATCAAAATCAGAAGTCCACTTATGCCCTGAATTGGCAAGTGGCCATTGTAATCCCACTAAATATAAAATGTCAAATCATGCATTAGAGGTGGCTTCTTTGAATTTTTATTTGCATTTTGGGGGTGCATACATTATTTGATCTCATGGAGTCATATCAAAAGTGTCACTTTGGTTTAAGATCCAAATTGACAAAAAGGAACTATTAGAAATGGAGTGCTTTGATGATTGATCATCTAAAAGAACATAAGTGTTTCCTTATCTATATTCGAAGATATTTCCACCTAATACTAATTGGGGACATCTTTCTCTTCTTCTTCGCTTTATGTATAACAGTATGAGTACGGAATCTTTTGCTCCTCTTAGTAAGGCAAGTAGTCCTCATGACGTTTGAATGTGTCTTTGAGAAGCGTATGAAGATCCACGAGTCCCTCCATTACCAGAGGACATTCTACCTCCAATAACTCCAATTGTGGTACCTACAACTCTAGTTGAGATCATGCCTCCTGATGCTCATGTTGCTTCTATTGATCCACTTCCAGCCATGCATGCTCCTGATTCAGTGCAGCAAGAAACACCATGTCTTCCTATTTCAGCTTCATGGGATGACTTCCTTCCAAACACTGCAGTGTTGTTTGTGGAGTCTTACATTGAAGATGTGGGAGACATTATTGATGACATCCATCTTCTCTTTGTTGAGGAGAATTCTTCTTCACTTGTTGCGAGCGAACACTCTGACCCTCAACCACTTGATCTTTCTTTTGAGACTGACATGATTGTGGACACTTTTTTTCAGCAGTTGGAGGGGGACTCTTTTACTTCAAAGGAGACATATCAGTCTTTGGAGATTGTATTCCAGTTTCCTCAAACATCATATCTTTTGAGGATTCTTCCTACTAGTTGGGGAGCATTCTCTACTACACCTATGGCACCACTTCTTCCTACAAGGAGGAACATCATTCAGTTTTCATAGTGCAATTTCTTCAATCATCAAGGAGCTTCTTTCATGGGTGTGCATTCATCATTGAGGGGAGGCTACATTGCTTCTCTTCTCATATCTTCCTATAAGGATGATTCCTTGTCTTTGGAGTTTGATTCACTTTCATACATCGACATGTTACCTTGTTTGCCACCTGTTGGGCATCCACCAAATTAGCTGTGGCATCTACATTCATTAAGGACTTGTCAACATATGAGTAGACTTCAGAGGCAGCATCTATAGCATACTACATATGGATGATACTTTTTTGTCTTCATGACATCCTTGCAGGAGATTATTCAATATGGGGGGATACCATCATGTATTTTTTCTTATGGGGGATATATGCTTGTACAAGCATGATGTATCTCATACTGGGGGGTCTTGATTACTCCGTCCTTGCATGCATCTTGTACTACTTCATCTCTTTTTAAAAGAGGTTTCTCCCATGAGGTTTTCCCTCTTTCTCTATTTTCAAAGAGATTGCATTGCATCACATTGTATGTAAAACATTGCATTTTTACATGGCTACCTAACATGGCCTAGTAGCCGAGACCCACATTGCATCTTGCATTTAGCTTTGTATGCTTAAGTGCATTCCCCTAAGTTACACTTAAGGGAGGGTGTTAGTGTAAATAATTAATTATTATTACACTTTACTTAAGTTTACTTAGAATAATGCATTTTTCGATTAGTTGTCATGTAGACACTTAGGAATATGCATAGACATATGAGTTGCCTTATTGACAACACAAGAGTTAGCAACTTATTAGAGCACATGGTGTCTACAACATCTCTTTATGAGATACACCTATGTAAACGTATCCTCTCATCATCACACAAACTCCTATGCTCAATGGAGGATAATTCACTCTTGGTGGACTTGTGCTTAGTTGTGATGTTTATCTCTTTGCTGACTCCTAATCATTCTAGTTGTCTTTATATATAGGCACTTCTAGTGTGTATTCATCTCATATCTCATATCCAATTATCTGATATCCATTACCATTTTGATCATTATTGAGATTCTCATTTGATCATCATTAGTCTCTCTTGTACTATCTATTGAGGTTCTTGATCTTGGTGTTGAATTATTGCCTTAGGCAAATTCTTACATGGTATCAGAGCTATACCAAATTCTTAATTTCCACGCCAACTCTTTCAACCTTCTTGCATATACACAGATTGTTTCGTTCTTTCCCTGCTTTGTGCTATATATTTCTGCTACATTTTTTTATCATCCCTTAACAGTCGAAACTCTGCTATGAACTCTTTCCTAATGTCTACCCATGTAGTTAATTTATGAGGATCGGCATTTGCAAACCAATCAATTGCTACAGCCCGCTGGGTCGCTGGAAACTGTCGAACCCAATCATCCTCGTCCATTACACCATTTGTCGTCCATATTGTTTCACATGTCTTCCAGTGTCTGATCGGATCTGCCATCCCATCACCATTGAACTTCGGCAATTTTTCCTTTGGTCGTGCCATTACTACTTTCTTCTGAAATGCTAGTGCTTGTTGTGCACCCACATTGGTTTGAGTACTCGTGCTGTTCTGCGCACCCACATTGTTCTGCACAACCGCACTACTTTGGACAATTGTCCTTCCAACAACCACATTACCTAGTAAGAAAAGATCTTCCTCAAGCGAAGTTTTTCGATTCTCTGCCTATATCCATTCGTTGGGTGTATCGGAAACAAAGAGTTCACTCCACACTTCTGCTCCTTCGACACTTTGAGTCGCGCAAGTTACTTCCCTTCCATTTGGATTCTCTACCCTCAATGTATACAAGTTAAGAAACTCCTCCCTTGTCTCTTCCACCAAATTCAATCGCTATTGAGTCTCTTCTAGCAATTCCTCGGCACTCCTCGATCTGTTAGGTGAATGCACTCCCTCCGTCTATGCTCCTTCACCCCCTCGATGTCCGTCAGTAATCTGCTAAAGCTTCTCTCTGCACTCCGCCTGTTGTGTTAAAATTAAAACTTACTGTGTTGTGCGTATTTCATCCTTATCTTTTATCTTATTCCTATCCTTGTTAAGTAGATTTGGCATTAATCTTTATAGCACTTCATCCGTTCCAGGTTCAATGGGCAACGGCACCAAATGTTTACTATACAGGCTAAAAAGATACTTATCGCATGTATTGTAGTAAGATATAACACAAAACAGATACTTTATTCATCAACGGAATATGCACTCCAATGCTTACAATATGATTATGATTACAATGATGATCTGAAGTCCCTTTCAGACAGTGTACATATACTTGCCTGAAAGGGTGACTCAACCATCACATGCCCTTTCGGATACAATTCTACCGGTTGGCTACAATATAGAATTTACCGGCAATAGTGGAGTGGGGAATGAAATGTTATGAAAATGGAAGAATGAAAGATGGAATAAAATGGAATGAAATAAGAATGCGTGAAGGTGGAATGCATGGGAATGCGTGCAAATGAAAATTGTTGATTTCAAAAGTGTTTGAGTGTTTTCAAAGCATTATTGCATGAAAAATGAATACATGTAAATTTAACATGTAACAGAAATTGGAAGGTGAGATGAGATACAGACGCGGGTGAAGGATGCACTTCACATGTAAGTGTGAATGGAGGACGAGATAGAAAGCATGGAAAGAAGCGAAAATATGTATTTGCTCATGGAGGTGCAAATGCATAAGGGGGGGATGGAAATGGAAAATGAAAGAGGGATAATATGTTTTATAGTCACTTTTGGTGAAAAGGGGAAGTCAGAATACATGGGAGATGAAAATGACATCTTTTTGACTTTTCAAAATGTGACTTTTAATCAAAATCGGACCTTTTGGATGCAATTAGACGTAAGGCATTTCGTGTAATCGTGTCATGCAAATGGATGCGAAAAGTGAGATAAGTGAAAATGGAAGCGGGAAAACGAGATTACATGCATGTGCTAATGGTGAATGAGATGGAAAACATGTAATCGCATTCGTCGGACAAGAGGTGAGGTGTTGTGACATGGAAACAAAATGTGGAATGTGATGATGCTTTCGCATGAAGTGAAACAAGAACAAGTTCTTGGGAAAGAACTTGCGATTTCTCCAAGTGGAGAAAACCGGCAAGCAAGCACAAAGCACAAAACACAAAGAAAAACATATATTTGGAAAGTGACTCAAACATGCCAAGATGCAATGCACTTCAAAACACAAATTCGAAATCGGGAACTAGGGAAAAACCAAAAACATGAAAATGAACAAAAACTTCATTTTTAAAGAAAAAATGCACTTTCAATGGCAAAGATTTTAACAAGTGGCGACCATCAAGTAATTACATGCATAAAATCAGCAAGATAAGCATGAATTAAAAGCAAGAAAGAAAGAGTCCACATACATGTGCCAAAAATGAAGGGAAAAGATGGTCCAATGTTTGAAAAATTCTTCAAAAATGTTTGAATCTTTCAAACTTCCACAAATTCGAACGGTAGAAGGCAGCAATCAAGGAGAAGTTGGTAGAAGACCAAAATGTGCCCTAAAAACACTCCAAGATCCAACATTTGGAAGAACAAATGCTTAGGACGTTTTAGCAAAAAACGTGTTTCTCCATGATGCAAGATCAAAACATTTTGGTGTTTAAACACTTAAATATTCATCAATATGTAATGCAATCCCAAAAAGAAGCCAAATTGATTTGCTTTGGAGCAAAAATGGATTTATTTGCTGATTTCTCCAAAAACGTGCCCCAGATGAAACCAAAAACATTTTTTAGTTTGTTGGATCCATTTTGAATGCAAGAAAACTCATTGCTAACCAAAAACGCCTCTAATAGAAGAAATCTCATGCAAATCCATTGAGAAAATCTCTACTTATGATCAAAATCAGGTTCTTGGAGGGCAAAAACATGTTCTTCAAAATTAGACTTTTTGAGTGTCATTGCATATATTAAAACATGTTTTTGGTCAAAATCAGACCTTTTTGGGTCACTTACATGTTTTAAAATATGCATCTCATCAAAATCGCACTTTTGGGGTGCTATTGCATATAATAAAACATGTTTTTGGTCAAAATCAGACCTTTTTGGGTCACATATTTTAAAAATGCATCTCATCAAAATCGCACATTTTGGGTGCTATTGCATGTTTTAAAATATACACATAAGCAAAATCGAACCTTTTGGGGGAGGATGCATGTTTTAAAATGCATCTCACTTTTTTGATGCAAAAGCATAAAAACTTCTTTTGATGCAGTAGCATAAAAAAGGTCCGCTTATGGTAGACTTTTGATGTAATGACATCAAAAAAGTCCACCAAAATGAACTTTATATGCAGTGAAATGTAAAATGTCCACTTTTGAAGACTTTAAGTCATTTAAATCACTTAAAATTATAAAAAATGTTACAAAATGGGTCATAAACAAAATTTATTTATCATATTTAAAAATATAACATATAGACATCAATTAAAAAGTAACATTTAAATAAGCATTTGATATAAAAACCAAAAATTAAACTGGAACTATATAGTTATATAGTTACTTTTAAGTGAAAAATTAAAAAGTTAACCCCAACTTAAAATTATAACATAAAGCGCACTATAGTCACTTTAAGTTAAAAATTTAAAGTAACTTAAAAACATAACAAAAGTGAATATAAGTTATATTTTTTAAAAATTGAAAGTCAAATTAAAAATATAACATCATATTTTTAATTGGTGCTCTTGCACTAAAAAGGTCCACTTTTGACGCTAAAAATGGGCATATCTCTTAACTGACAACTCCAATTGAACTCTAGGTTAAACCGGATCGAAGGGAAAAACGAAAGGCATGATATGAGCAAAATCAAAAGACTAAAAACCAACAAACGCAAACTCAAAAGCAAAGAACGGACGATGAAGGCTTCAAAAGTCGAACAAAGGCTCGACAAAAAACAAAACGAAAAAGACTTGATGAAGGCCTTCAGTAAAATGATTTGATATACGAATTGAAATGGATCAATCAATCAACATTAAGCAATTGAATATCAAATTCAAGCTTAGAGAAACACGAAACTAGCTTGAAAAAGTTTCGTGTTGTTACCAACATTTGTGGTGACAAATGCAAGGCAACAAAGATAATCCTATCAGTAGGATACCTCACAAAAGTGTATGGATCTCCTTCAAAATAACCCTTATGTAGGTGAAAGTTGGAAATTGAAGGAATAAGCATCCATATTGAGTCACTTGTTTCCAAGCTTCATCTAACAACCTCTTTATTGCCAACTCCTTGTTAAAACAACACTTGAAATGCCCATGGAATGCATCCTATACCCTTCTATAGTGGTGCTTACTCTGTGTAAGAGTGAGCTTCTCGTAACAACTCAGGAACCAGGTCCCTATCTCCCCTGATAGAGAGTCAAAATTTCCCCATAGTTGTTGCAATGTAAACTAAACAAGAATTCATATGGAATGACAGAGAGCTCTTTATGTGAACCAATTGTTTGCATATCGCTGTACTTATGATATTACCCCAATAGATGGGTTCCCTCCTTTCAAGAACTCATAGATGAACTTGTACATCCATGTCTCAAAGTTATTGGATTCTTTGAGACCAAAAACTCTGCTCAGAAGGGTGGTCAAGTCATTGACTTCTTGGGAGAAATCAGATCTGTGGATCATCCTAGGCCATCTAGAGAAACTTTATCTCTCGTTGATCAACCATTTTCATTACCATGCTTGAGGTAATCATTCTTGTTCTCATTCCATAGCCGCAAGGAGTTTTCTTTTGTCAGATCCACACACTCCAGAGTTTTATGAACCTTGAAGATCTTCTCAATCACATTGGGATGCAAGCTAAAAATTACCTTCCCATCTGCATCTTTAACTATTCTTGATTTAGCATCAAAGTGGTTTGCACATGCCAACATGAACTCAGGTTCGAAGGCCGCCATAGGAAAGGTAGAGACCAAATGAATGTTACTTTTTTTGATCTGCAACATATCATGGTTAGAAGATGTCTCAATCCTCTATAAGAAATTAGCCATGTCAACATGACCAATCTCCATATCCATGATTTCACCAAAGGAAGATGAAACTTTAGGTGGAGTTGTATGTCCTAGCTCCTTGTTGTATTGATATTTCATTTTTTTCTTTGCTTTTGGAAGATTTAGAATTCTCGGACATTTCTTAAGCTACAACATGAAAGTTCCAAAGGGTGAAAATGTCATCTAATGAGATTGGATCCATGAAAGCTTTGGGATTTAATTTGAAATGACAGATCTATGATGGATGAGGGTTCAAAGTATGATTTGAATACTCATTGAATGCTTTAGAGGGCAAGAAATGAATGGAACAGCATCTATATTGGGCAAAAATGGCCAAAATCAGTTTTCACAAGGTGGATTACATGTAGGCAAAATAGGGCTTTTGTTTTGAATGACTAAGAATGCAAGTTGGAAGTACATGGATGTATGTAGGATGAGATTATTTATATTAAAAAGTATTGAGTTTTTACCAAATTTGGGTTTTAGAAGTGCAAATGCATGTGGTGAAAAACTGATCATTTTACCTTATGTACATATGCAATTGGGTTTTCGAAATCCCATTACATATTTGGGAATGTGGAGTTTGGGTGAAATTGGATGATGAATTGGATATGGATGATGGAAACATGAAGGATAGTTGCAATCTTTGAGTATTTCCAATTTTTCTTAACAAACAAACCAAAAATGAAAAACAAAGAAGCAAACAAAGTATATACAAAAATGAAAAATGAAATTCATGAACATACCTCTTGCTTTAACTCAACTTGATAAGTTCTAAAACTTCACTCTTGCATGCAATTTCATTTTTGGAATAAAGAATCTTTTGCATTTTCAAACAATGGGTGTCTTAACCTATTTATTACTTGGAACAAAAAAATAGGGCTGCATTGAACAAATGGAAGAGAATGAGCAAAATAATGCAACAAATAAGCAAATTGGTCAAGAAATGCAAACAAAACCAGAATCTTACACGTACTTGGAGAGCAAAGAGTAAAACTTGGAGCAAGAAGAAGTTGAAATGAACTTGTTCTCTCTAAAATCGGGTTTCACAAGTGTGTCTGCATGAAAAGATCATATGCATTTGAAAAATTCAAACTTCAGCCCTAAATCGTGGTTATTGGATGCAAAAGCATGTGTTGGATGATTCAATGTCTTTGCATAACTCCTTTCAAATGCAGATCGCTCTTCTTGAAATGATTTGCATGTTTAAATGTCTCTTCTAGATAAAGTCGTGAGTCACAAATGCATTTACATGTGCGTAGAATGATGCAAATGTTCACACCAAAGCCTCTTCTTTCCAACGACTTAAACAAATCAGAATTCAGAAAACGTTTTGCATATTCAAAATGGAGATCTTTGCTTCAAATTGGGCTTCTCAAGCTTCATTACGCATGTCAGCTGAAAACACCCAGATCGGAGTTTGCATGAACAATTGCATATCTAAAAATGTGCAATGGTAAATGTATCTGGAGCCAAATTGGGTTTTAGAGGGCCCAATGCATGCAGCATTTTCCTTTAAACGGCCCAAATCAGGGTTTGAAGAATGGAATACATGTTCAAAATATGCAATGTAACTGCATAAGTCCCAACGTCCAAGGTAAAATCAGGCTTTAGAGAAGCTATTGCATGTTTAAAATGTCTTTCTTTTGCAAAAACCATGCTCCAATGCATTTACATGTGCGTAGAATGATGCAAATGTTCACACCAAAGCCTCTTCTTTCCAACGACCTAAACAAATCAGAATTCAGAAAACGTTTTGCATATTCAAAATGGAGATCTTTGCTTCAAATTGGGCTTCTCAAGCTTCATTACGCATGTCAGCTGAAAACACCCAGATCGGAGTTTGCATGAACAATTGCATATTTAAAAATGTGCAATGGTAAATGTATCTGGAGCCAAATTGGGTTTTAGAGGGCCCAATGCATGCAGCATTTTCCTTTAAACGGCCCAAATCAGGGTTTGAAGAATGGAATACATGTTCAAAATATGCAATGTAACTGCATAAGTCCCAACGTCCAAGGTAAAATCAGGCTTTAGAGAAGCTATTGCATATTTAAAATGTCTTTCTTTTGCAAAAACCATGCTCCAATAAGCTTGGACACCCAAATAGAGAGGAATGTTATGTTCAAAATATAAGCTTGTGGGCAAAATAGGGATTTGGAAACCCATTTACATGTTTAAAATAACCTCTTTCCATGCAAATGTGGTTTGAATAACTCATTGCATGTTGCATATTTGGCTTTTGGATATTGCATGCAAAAGAAAATCATGGTTCTCTAGTGATTTATATATTTTAAAACCACATGCATTTGGCAAATCGTGGTTTGTAGACCCATTTACATGTTTTATTTTGGAAAAAACTTCATCTCTATGCAATTCATGGTTCTTGGATGCATTTGCATGTAGAAGACCAAAATCGAGGTTCAAAGAATGATTTACATGTTTGAAAATACATTTGAAACCGCCCAGCTAGCCGTTTTGATAAGAAACAAGTGGTTTTGCAAGCAAAATCGTGGTTTGGAAAAGCAAAGACATGTTTTACATTTAAAAATATGTAATATGTAATGCGAAATTGACTTGCATCACTTAAAGTTACTACTTAGCACATGTCTATTTATTTCACTCAAGTGAATCTCACTTTAGAGGGTCCATTACATATTTACAATAACATTTTTTTAAATATTACGTTTGAATAGGTTGAAAAAGTGAAATTTCACTTAAGTGATTTAAATTTAACAAGTGCAACTCAACATCAACATATAACATAAAGTGATCTATCAAAAAAAATATATAACATAAATTGCTTTTCAATAAGTTAAATTGCTATAGTTATAAATTTAAAGTCAAAAAGTGAAACTATTCAACTTTAAAACATATCAAAGTAAATTTAAGTTATATATTTCAAAAAGTGCAACTTGTAATGTTCGGATCATGGAAGGTACTTCTACAAGTTGGGAGACCACAGTATTCTCATGTACGGAGGAGTTGGGTGATGGTTGATACTATACAACCTAGTATGTCTGAAGTTAGCAGTGTTAGTGTAAATAATTAATTATTATTTACACTTTACTTAAGTTTACTTAGGTTAAATGCATTATTATATTAGTTGTCTTCTTGAAAACACATGAGTTTGCATATTCATCTGAGTTGTCATGTAGACAACACAATTGTTCGCACTCTAATTGAGCACATGGTGTCTACAACATCTCTTTACAAGATACACATATGTAAGCTTATCTTCTCATCATCGCACAAACTCCTGTGCTCAATGGAGGATAATCCACTCTTGGTGGACATGTGCTTAGTTGTGAGGCTTATCACTTTGCTAATTCCTAGTCATTCTAGATGCCTTTATATACAGGGACTTCTAGTGTATATTCATAAATTATTCATTTTCATATTGTTATTATGATCATACATTTTTGGTCCATATTGTGCTAAGTTCTTGAGCTTCTTGATCTTGGTGTCATTTTGCCCTAAGGCAAATTCTTACATGGTATCAAAGCTGAGGAAGCTTCATTTTTAGCCATTGGAGACCATTTTTGCGTCACCTCTCAGAGAACCACGATTTAGATCCGAAGTATTTGCAGTTATTGGGAGCGTCTAGAGCCAAAGCGGACCTCACCATTGCGTCTGGAGCATCAATTCGGTGAATTTTGACTATAAATTTGCCTACCCTAGGCTATAGTCAAATTTGAGGCAAAAAATTTTTGCAAACCGAAACACAAAGACCCAATTTGCGGAATTGGTATGATCCTTTCAGATCTGTGCATTTTATTTTCGAATATGTATTTTTTATTTCCATCTCTGCATTTTTTCGAATCTACAATTATATTTTTTTCTGAAAAATTTTGGCCATCAAACCTGTAGGAGAGCATTTATTGCAAGCAAACCAGGTGGTCAAATCCTGGTGCCCGTGGATGGAATATTCCATATTGCACCAGCATATTACACATCCAACATAACCGGCGGCATCTTCCTCCAAACTAGATTGGATATCCCATAACAGTCGGCGTTCAAATCACATAACTGGCAATCACATTCAACTCACGGCGACTGCCTCCAACATTTCCAATGGCCTCTAAGCCACATTACCCTCCATGGCCCCATGGTCTTAAACTATATTGTTTTGGCAAACATCACACATGTGGGACTAATTTCCCACCATTCACCGGCCACTTCACCCGGCTCCATCATCGGCATTTCCTTCCCCGCCAACAGCCGACTCAACTCCCGACGGCAAAAACAGGTTCGCCGACCACCATCTACTCCCACCAGCATCTCAACGACTCCTGCCAGTAACTCTACACCCCCGTCCGTACAAACACGTCAGTGCCTCCGACCACATCAGCCTCCATCGAGTCAAATCCCTCTAATAGAAGAAATCTCATGCAAATCCATTGAGAAAATCTCTACTTATGATCAAAATCAGGTTCTTGGAGGGCAAAAACATGTTCTTCAAAATTAGACTTTTTGAGTGTCATTGCATATATTAAAACATGTTTTTGGTCAAAATCAGACCTTTTTGGGTCACTTACATGTTTTAAAATATGCATCTCATCAAAATCGCACTTTTGGGGTGCTATTGCATATAATAAAACATGTTTTTGGTCAAAATCAGACCTTTTTGGGTCACATATTTTAAAAATGCATCTCATCAAAATCGCACATTTTGGGTGCTATTGCATGTTTTAAAATATACACATAAGCAAAATCGAACCTTTTGGGGGAGGATGCATGTTTTAAAATGCATCTCACTTTTTTGATGCAAAAGCATAAAAACTTCTTTTGATGCAGTAGCATAAAAAAGGTCCGCTTATGGTAGACTTTTGATGTAATGACATCAAAAAAGTCCACCAAAATGAACTTTATATGCAGTGAAATGTAAAATGTCCACTTTTGAAGACTTTAAGTCATTTAAATCACTTAAAATTATAAAAAATGTTACAAAATGGGTCATAAACAAAATTTATTTATCATATTTAAAAATATAACATATAGACATCAATTAAAAAGTAACATTTAAATAAGCATTTGATATAAAAACCAAAAATTAAACTGGAACTATATAGTTATATAGTTACTTTTAAGTGAAAAATTAAAAAGTTAACCCCAACTTAAAATTATAACATAAAGCGCACTATAGTCACTTTAAGTTAAAAATTTAAAGTAACTTAAAAACATAACAAAAGTGAATATAAGTTATATTTTTTAAAAATTGAAAGTCAAATTAAAAATATAACATCATATTTTTAATTGGTGCTCTTGCACTAAAAAGGTCCACTTTTGACGCTAAAAATGGGCATATCTCTTAACTGACAACTCCAATTGAACTCTAGGTTAAACCGGATCGAAGGGAAAAACGAAAGGCATGATATGAGCAAAATCAAAAGACTAAAAACCAACAAACGCAAACTCAAAAGCAAAGAACGGACGATGAAGGCTTCAAAAGTCGAACAAAGGCTCGACAAAAAACAAAACGAAAAAGACTTGATGAAGGCCTTCAGTAAAATGATTTGATATACGAATTGAAATGGATCAATCAATCAACATTAAGCAATTGAATATCAAATTCAAGCTTAGAGAAACACGAAACTAGCTTGAAAAAGTTTCGTGTTGTTACCAACATTTGTGGTGACAAATGCAAGGCAACAAAGATAATCCTATCAGTAGGATACCTCACAAAAGTGTATGGATCTCCTTCAAAATAACCCTTATGTAGGTGAAAGTTGGAAATTGAAGGAATAAGCATCCATATTGAGTCACTTGTTTCCAAGCTTCATCTAACAACCTCTTTATTGCCAACTCCTTGTTAAAACAACACTTGAAATGCCCATGGAATGCATCCTATACCCTTCTATAGTGGTGCTTACTCTGTGTAAGAGTGAGCTTCTCGTAACAACTCAGGAACCAGGTCCCTATCTCCCCTGATAGAGAGTCAAAATTTCCCCATAGTTGTTGCAATGTAAACTAAACAAGAATTCATATGGAATGACAGAGAGCTCTTTATGTGAACCAATTGTTTGCATATCGCTGTACTTATGATATTACCCCAATAGATGGGTTCCCTCCTTTCAAGAACTCATAGATGAACTTGTACATCCATGTCTCAAAGTTATTGGATTCTTTGAGACCAAAAACTCTGCTCAGAAGGGTGGTCAAGTCATTGACTTCTTGGGAGAAATCAGATCTGTGGATCATCCTAGGCCATCTAGAGAAACTTTATCTCTCGTTGATCAACCATTTTCATTACCATGCTTGAGGTAATCATTCTTGTTCTCATTCCATAGCCGCAAGGAGTTTTCTTTTGTCAGATCCACACACTCCAGAGTTTTATGAACCTTGAAGATCTTCTCAATCACATTGGGATGCAAGCTAAAAATTACCTTCCCATCTGCATCTTTAACTATTCTTGATTTAGCATCAAAGTGGTTTGCACATGCCAACATGAACTCAGGTTCGAAGGCCGCCATAGGAAAGGTAGAGACCAAATGAATGTTACTTTTTTTGATCTGCAACATATCATGGTTAGAAGATGTCTCAATCCTCTATAAGAAATTAGCCATGTCAACATGACCAATCTCCATATCCATGATTTCACCAAAGGAAGATGAAACTTTAGGTGGAGTTGTATGTCCTAGCTCCTTGTTGTATTGATATTTCATTTTTTTCTTTGCTTTTGGAAGATTTAGAATTCTCGGACATTTCTTAAGCTACAACATGAAAGTTCCAAAGGGTGAAAATGTCATCTAATGAGATTGGATCCATGAAAGCTTTGGGATTTAATTTGAAATGACAGATCTATGATGGATGAGGGTTCAAAGTATGATTTGAATACTCATTGAATGCTTTAGAGGGCAAGAAATGAATGGAACAGCATCTATATTGGGCAAAAATGGCCAAAATCAGTTTTCACAAGGTGGATTACATGTAGGCAAAATAGGGCTTTTGTTTTGAATGACTAAGAATGCAAGTTGGAAGTACATGGATGTATGTAGGATGAGATTATTTATATTAAAAAGTATTGAGTTTTTACCAAATTTGGGTTTTAGAAGTGCAAATGCATGTGGTGAAAAACTGATCATTTTACCTTATGTACATATGCAATTGGGTTTTCGAAATCCCATTACATATTTGGGAATGTGGAGTTTGGGTGAAATTGGATGATGAATTGGATATGGATGATGGAAACATGAAGGATAGTTGCAATCTTTGAGTATTTCCAATTTTTCTTAACAAACAAACCAAAAATGAAAAACAAAGAAGCAAACAAAGTATATACAAAAATGAAAAATGAAATTCATGAACATACCTCTTGCTTTAACTCAACTTGATAAGTTCTAAAACTTCACTCTTGCATGCAATTTCATTTTTGGAATAAAGAATCTTTTGCATTTTCAAACAATGGGTGTCTTAACCTATTTATTACTTGGAACAAAAAAATAGGGCTGCATTGAACAAATGGAAGAGAATGAGCAAAATAATGCAACAAATAAGCAAATTGGTCAAGAAATGCAAACAAAACCAGAATCTTACACGTACTTGGAGAGCAAAGAGTAAAACTTGGAGCAAGAAGAAGTTGAAATGAACTTGTTCTCTCTAAAATCGGGTTTCACAAGTGTGTCTGCATGAAAAGATCATATGCATTTGAAAAATTCAAACTTCAGCCCTAAATCGTGGTTATTGGATGCAAAAGCATGTGTTGGATGATTCAATGTCTTTGCATAACTCCTTTCAAATGCAGATCGCTCTTCTTGAAATGATTTGCATGTTTAAATGTCTCTTCTAGATAAAGTCGTGAGTCACAAATGCATTTACATGTGCGTAGAATGATGCAAATGTTCACACCAAAGCCTCTTCTTTCCAACGACTTAAACAAATCAGAATTCAGAAAACGTTTTGCATATTCAAAATGGAGATCTTTGCTTCAAATTGGGCTTCTCAAGCTTCATTACGCATGTCAGCTGAAAACACCCAGATCGGAGTTTGCATGAACAATTGCATATCTAAAAATGTGCAATGGTAAATGTATCTGGAGCCAAATTGGGTTTTAGAGGGCCCAATGCATGCAGCATTTTCCTTTAAACGGCCCAAATCAGGGTTTGAAGAATGGAATACATGTTCAAAATATGCAATGTAACTGCATAAGTCCCAACGTCCAAGGTAAAATCAGGCTTTAGAGAAGCTATTGCATGTTTAAAATGTCTTTCTTTTGCAAAAACCATGCTCCAATGCATTTACATGTGCGTAGAATGATGCAAATGTTCACACCAAAGCCTCTTCTTTCCAACGACCTAAACAAATCAGAATTCAGAAAACGTTTTGCATATTCAAAATGGAGATCTTTGCTTCAAATTGGGCTTCTCAAGCTTCATTACGCATGTCAGCTGAAAACACCCAGATCGGAGTTTGCATGAACAATTGCATATTTAAAAATGTGCAATGGTAAATGTATCTGGAGCCAAATTGGGTTTTAGAGGGCCCAATGCATGCAGCATTTTCCTTTAAACGGCCCAAATCAGGGTTTGAAGAATGGAATACATGTTCAAAATATGCAATGTAACTGCATAAGTCCCAACGTCCAAGGTAAAATCAGGCTTTAGAGAAGCTATTGCATATTTAAAATGTCTTTCTTTTGCAAAAACCATGCTCCAATAAGCTTGGACACCCAAATAGAGAGGAATGTTATGTTCAAAATATAAGCTTGTGGGCAAAATAGGGATTTGGAAACCCATTTACATGTTTAAAATAACCTCTTTCCATGCAAATGTGGTTTGAATAACTCATTGCATGTTGCATATTTGGCTTTTGGATATTGCATGCAAAAGAAAATCATGGTTCTCTAGTGATTTATATATTTTAAAACCACATGCATTTGGCAAATCGTGGTTTGTAGACCCATTTACATGTTTTATTTTGGAAAAAACTTCATCTCTATGCAATTCATGGTTCTTGGATGCATTTGCATGTAGAAGACCAAAATCGAGGTTCAAAGAATGATTTACATGTTTGAAAATACATTTGAAACCGCCCAGCTAGCCGTTTTGATAAGAAACAAGTGGTTTTGCAAGCAAAATCGTGGTTTGGAAAAGCAAAGACATGTTTTACATTTAAAAATATGTAATATGTAATGCGAAATTGACTTGCATCACTTAAAGTTACTACTTAGCACATGTCTATTTATTTCACTCAAGTGAATCTCACTTTAGAGGGTCCATTACATATTTACAATAACATTTTTTTAAATATTACGTTTGAATAGGTTGAAAAAGTGAAATTTCACTTAAGTGATTTAAATTTAACAAGTGCAACTCAACATCAACATATAACATAAAGTGATCTATCAAAAAAAATATATAACATAAATTGCTTTTCAATAAGTTAAATTGCTATAGTTATAAATTTAAAGTCAAAAAGTGAAACTATTCAACTTTAAAACATATCAAAGTAAATTTAAGTTATATATTTCAAAAAGTGCAACTTGTAATGTTCGGATCATGGAAGGTACTTCTACAAGTTGGGAGACCACAGTATTCTCATGTACGGAGGAGTTGGGTGATGGTTGATACTATACAACCTAGTATGTCTGAAGTTAGCAGTGTTAGTGTAAATAATTAATTATTATTTACACTTTACTTAAGTTTACTTAGGTTAAATGCATTATTATATTAGTTGTCTTCTTGAAAACACATGAGTTTGCATATTCATCTGAGTTGTCATGTAGACAACACAATTGTTCGCACTCTAATTGAGCACATGGTGTCTACAACATCTCTTTACAAGATACACATATGTAAGCTTATCTTCTCATCATCGCACAAACTCCTGTGCTCAATGGAGGATAATCCACTCTTGGTGGACATGTGCTTAGTTGTGAGGCTTATCACTTTGCTAATTCCTAGTCATTCTAGATGCCTTTATATACAGGGACTTCTAGTGTATATTCATAAATTATTCATTTTCATATTGTTATTATGATCATACATTTTTGGTCCATATTGTGCTAAGTTCTTGAGCTTCTTGATCTTGGTGTCATTTTGCCCTAAGGCAAATTCTTACATGGTATCAAAGCTGAGGAAGCTTCATTTTTAGCCATTGGAGACCATTTTTGCGTCACCTCTCAGAGAACCACGATTTAGATCCGAAGTATTTGCAGTTATTGGGAGCGTCTAGAGCCAAAGCGGACCTCACCATTGCGTCTGGAGCATCAATTCGGTGAATTTTGACTATAAATTTGCCTACCCTAGGCTATAGTCAAATTTGAGGCAAAAAATTTTTGCAAACCGAAACACAAAGACCCAATTTGCGGAATTGGTATGATCCTTTCAGATCTGTGCATTTTATTTTCGAATATGTATTTTTTATTTCCATCTCTGCATTTTTTCGAATCTACAATTATATTTTTTTCTGAAAAATTTTGGCCATCAAACCTGTAGGAGAGCATTTATTGCAAGCAAACCAGGTGGTCAAATCCTGGTGCCCGTGGATGGAATATTCCATATTGCACCAGCATATTACACATCCAACATAACCGGCGGCATCTTCCTCCAAACTAGATTGGATATCCCATAACAGTCGGCGTTCAAATCACATAACTGGCAATCACATTCAACTCACGGCGACTGCCTCCAACATTTCCAATGGCCTCTAAGCCACATTACCCTCCATGGCCCCATGGTCTTAAACTATATTGTTTTGGCAAACATCACACATGTGGGACTAATTTCCCACCATTCACCGGCCACTTCACCCGGCTCCATCATCGGCATTTCCTTCCCCGCCAACAGCCGACTCAACTCCCGACGGCAAAAACAGGTTCGCCGACCACCATCTACTCCCACCAGCATCTCAACGACTCCTGCCAGTAACTCTACACCCCCGTCCGTACAAACACGTCAGTGCCTCCGACCACATCAGCCTCCATCGAGTCAAATCCCTCTAATAGAAGAAATCTCATGCAAATCCATTGAGAAAATCTCTACTTATGATCAAAATCAGGTTCTTGGAGGGCAAAAACATGTTCTTCAAAATTAGACTTTTTGAGTGTCATTGCATATATTAAAACATGTTTTTGGTCAAAATCAGACCTTTTTGGGTCACTTACATGTTTTAAAATATGCATCTCATCAAAATCGCACTTTTGGGGTGCTATTGCATATAATAAAACATGTTTTTGGTCAAAATCAGACCTTTTTGGGTCACATATTTTAAAAATGCATCTCATCAAAATCGCACATTTTGGGTGCTATTGCATGTTTTAAAATATACACATAAGCAAAATCGAACCTTTTGGGGGAGGATGCATGTTTTAAAATGCATCTCACTTTTTTGATGCAAAAGCATAAAAACTTCTTTTGATGCAGTAGCATAAAAAAGGTCCGCTTATGGTAGACTTTTGATGTAATGACATCAAAAAAGTCCACCAAAATGAACTTTATATGCAGTGAAATGTAAAATGTCCACTTTTGAAGACTTTAAGTCATTTAAATCACTTAAAATTATAAAAAATGTTACAAAATGGGTCATAAACAAAATTTATTTATCATATTTAAAAATATAACATATAGACATCAATTAAAAAGTAACATTTAAATAAGCATTTGATATAAAAACCAAAAATTAAACTGGAACTATATAGTTATATAGTTACTTTTAAGTGAAAAATTAAAAAGTTAACCCCAACTTAAAATTATAACATAAAGCGCACTATAGTCACTTTAAGTTAAAAATTTAAAGTAACTTAAAAACATAACAAAAGTGAATATAAGTTATATTTTTTAAAAATTGAAAGTCAAATTAAAAATATAACATCATATTTTTAATTGGTGCTCTTGCACTAAAAAGGTCCACTTTTGACGCTAAAAATGGGCATATCTCTTAACTGACAACTCCAATTGAACTCTAGGTTAAACCGGATCGAAGGGAAAAACGAAAGGCATGATATGAGCAAAATCAAAAGACTAAAAACCAACAAACGCAAACTCAAAAGCAAAGAACGGACGATGAAGGCTTCAAAAGTCGAACAAAGGCTCGACAAAAAACAAAACGAAAAAGACTTGATGAAGGCCTTCAGTAAAATGATTTGATATACGAATTGAAATGGATCAATCAATCAACATTAAGCAATTGAATATCAAATTCAAGCTTAGAGAAACACGAAACTAGCTTGAAAAAGTTTCGTGTTGTTACCAACATTTGTGGTGACAAATGCAAGGCAACAAAGATAATCCTATCAGTAGGATACCTCACAAAAGTGTATGGATCTCCTTCAAAATAACCCTTATGTAGGTGAAAGTTGGAAATTGAAGGAATAAGCATCCATATTGAGTCACTTGTTTCCAAGCTTCATCTAACAACCTCTTTATTGCCAACTCCTTGTTAAAACAACACTTGAAATGCCCATGGAATGCATCCTATACCCTTCTATAGTGGTGCTTACTCTGTGTAAGAGTGAGCTTCTCGTAACAACTCAGGAACCAGGTCCCTATCTCCCCTGATAGAGAGTCAAAATTTCCCCATAGTTGTTGCAATGTAAACTAAACAAGAATTCATATGGAATGACAGAGAGCTCTTTATGTGAACCAATTGTTTGCATATCGCTGTACTTATGATATTACCCCAATAGATGGGTTCCCTCCTTTCAAGAACTCATAGATGAACTTGTACATCCATGTCTCAAAGTTATTGGATTCTTTGAGACCAAAAACTCTGCTCAGAAGGGTGGTCAAGTCATTGACTTCTTGGGAGAAATCAGATCTGTGGATCATCCTAGGCCATCTAGAGAAACTTTATCTCTCGTTGATCAACCATTTTCATTACCATGCTTGAGGTAATCATTCTTGTTCTCATTCCATAGCCGCAAGGAGTTTTCTTTTGTCAGATCCACACACTCCAGAGTTTTATGAACCTTGAAGATCTTCTCAATCACATTGGGATGCAAGCTAAAAATTACCTTCCCATCTGCATCTTTAACTATTCTTGATTTAGCATCAAAGTGGTTTGCACATGCCAACATGAACTCAGGTTCGAAGGCCGCCATAGGAAAGGTAGAGACCAAATGAATGTTACTTTTTTTGATCTGCAACATATCATGGTTAGAAGATGTCTCAATCCTCTATAAGAAATTAGCCATGTCAACATGACCAATCTCCATATCCATGATTTCACCAAAGGAAGATGAAACTTTAGGTGGAGTTGTATGTCCTAGCTCCTTGTTGTATTGATATTTCATTTTTTTCTTTGCTTTTGGAAGATTTAGAATTCTCGGACATTTCTTAAGCTACAACATGAAAGTTCCAAAGGGTGAAAATGTCATCTAATGAGATTGGATCCATGAAAGCTTTGGGATTTAATTTGAAATGACAGATCTATGATGGATGAGGGTTCAAAGTATGATTTGAATACTCATTGAATGCTTTAGAGGGCAAGAAATGAATGGAACAGCATCTATATTGGGCAAAAATGGCCAAAATCAGTTTTCACAAGGTGGATTACATGTAGGCAAAATAGGGCTTTTGTTTTGAATGACTAAGAATGCAAGTTGGAAGTACATGGATGTATGTAGGATGAGATTATTTATATTAAAAAGTATTGAGTTTTTACCAAATTTGGGTTTTAGAAGTGCAAATGCATGTGGTGAAAAACTGATCATTTTACCTTATGTACATATGCAATTGGGTTTTCGAAATCCCATTACATATTTGGGAATGTGGAGTTTGGGTGAAATTGGATGATGAATTGGATATGGATGATGGAAACATGAAGGATAGTTGCAATCTTTGAGTATTTCCAATTTTTCTTAACAAACAAACCAAAAATGAAAAACAAAGAAGCAAACAAAGTATATACAAAAATGAAAAATGAAATTCATGAACATACCTCTTGCTTTAACTCAACTTGATAAGTTCTAAAACTTCACTCTTGCATGCAATTTCATTTTTGGAATAAAGAATCTTTTGCATTTTCAAACAATGGGTGTCTTAACCTATTTATTACTTGGAACAAAAAAATAGGGCTGCATTGAACAAATGGAAGAGAATGAGCAAAATAATGCAACAAATAAGCAAATTGGTCAAGAAATGCAAACAAAACCAGAATCTTACACGTACTTGGAGAGCAAAGAGTAAAACTTGGAGCAAGAAGAAGTTGAAATGAACTTGTTCTCTCTAAAATCGGGTTTCACAAGTGTGTCTGCATGAAAAGATCATATGCATTTGAAAAATTCAAACTTCAGCCCTAAATCGTGGTTATTGGATGCAAAAGCATGTGTTGGATGATTCAATGTCTTTGCATAACTCCTTTCAAATGCAGATCGCTCTTCTTGAAATGATTTGCATGTTTAAATGTCTCTTCTAGATAAAGTCGTGAGTCACAAATGCATTTACATGTGCGTAGAATGATGCAAATGTTCACACCAAAGCCTCTTCTTTCCAACGACTTAAACAAATCAGAATTCAGAAAACGTTTTGCATATTCAAAATGGAGATCTTTGCTTCAAATTGGGCTTCTCAAGCTTCATTACGCATGTCAGCTGAAAACACCCAGATCGGAGTTTGCATGAACAATTGCATATCTAAAAATGTGCAATGGTAAATGTATCTGGAGCCAAATTGGGTTTTAGAGGGCCCAATGCATGCAGCATTTTCCTTTAAACGGCCCAAATCAGGGTTTGAAGAATGGAATACATGTTCAAAATATGCAATGTAACTGCATAAGTCCCAACGTCCAAGGTAAAATCAGGCTTTAGAGAAGCTATTGCATGTTTAAAATGTCTTTCTTTTGCAAAAACCATGCTCCAATGCATTTACATGTGCGTAGAATGATGCAAATGTTCACACCAAAGCCTCTTCTTTCCAACGACCTAAACAAATCAGAATTCAGAAAACGTTTTGCATATTCAAAATGGAGATCTTTGCTTCAAATTGGGCTTCTCAAGCTTCATTACGCATGTCAGCTGAAAACACCCAGATCGGAGTTTGCATGAACAATTGCATATTTAAAAATGTGCAATGGTAAATGTATCTGGAGCCAAATTGGGTTTTAGAGGGCCCAATGCATGCAGCATTTTCCTTTAAACGGCCCAAATCAGGGTTTGAAGAATGGAATACATGTTCAAAATATGCAATGTAACTGCATAAGTCCCAACGTCCAAGGTAAAATCAGGCTTTAGAGAAGCTATTGCATATTTAAAATGTCTTTCTTTTGCAAAAACCATGCTCCAATAAGCTTGGACACCCAAATAGAGAGGAATGTTATGTTCAAAATATAAGCTTGTGGGCAAAATAGGGATTTGGAAACCCATTTACATGTTTAAAATAACCTCTTTCCATGCAAATGTGGTTTGAATAACTCATTGCATGTTGCATATTTGGCTTTTGGATATTGCATGCAAAAGAAAATCATGGTTCTCTAGTGATTTATATATTTTAAAACCACATGCATTTGGCAAATCGTGGTTTGTAGACCCATTTACATGTTTTATTTTGGAAAAAACTTCATCTCTATGCAATTCATGGTTCTTGGATGCATTTGCATGTAGAAGACCAAAATCGAGGTTCAAAGAATGATTTACATGTTTGAAAATACATTTGAAACCGCCCAGCTAGCCGTTTTGATAAGAAACAAGTGGTTTTGCAAGCAAAATCGTGGTTTGGAAAAGCAAAGACATGTTTTACATTTAAAAATATGTAATATGTAATGCGAAATTGACTTGCATCACTTAAAGTTACTACTTAGCACATGTCTATTTATTTCACTCAAGTGAATCTCACTTTAGAGGGTCCATTACATATTTACAATAACATTTTTTTAAATATTACGTTTGAATAGGTTGAAAAAGTGAAATTTCACTTAAGTGATTTAAATTTAACAAGTGCAACTCAACATCAACATATAACATAAAGTGATCTATCAAAAAAAATATATAACATAAATTGCTTTTCAATAAGTTAAATTGCTATAGTTATAAATTTAAAGTCAAAAAGTGAAACTATTCAACTTTAAAACATATCAAAGTAAATTTAAGTTATATATTTCAAAAAGTGCAACTTGTAATGTTCGGATCATGGAAGGTACTTCTACAAGTTGGGAGACCACAGTATTCTCATGTACGGAGGAGTTGGGTGATGGTTGATACTATACAACCTAGTATGTCTGAAGTTAGCAGTGTTAGTGTAAATAATTAATTATTATTTACACTTTACTTAAGTTTACTTAGGTTAAATGCATTATTATATTAGTTGTCTTCTTGAAAACACATGAGTTTGCATATTCATCTGAGTTGTCATGTAGACAACACAATTGTTCGCACTCTAATTGAGCACATGGTGTCTACAACATCTCTTTACAAGATACACATATGTAAGCTTATCTTCTCATCATCGCACAAACTCCTGTGCTCAATGGAGGATAATCCACTCTTGGTGGACATGTGCTTAGTTGTGAGGCTTATCACTTTGCTAATTCCTAGTCATTCTAGATGCCTTTATATACAGGGACTTCTAGTGTATATTCATAAATTATTCATTTTCATATTGTTATTATGATCATACATTTTTGGTCCATATTGTGCTAAGTTCTTGAGCTTCTTGATCTTGGTGTCATTTTGCCCTAAGGCAAATTCTTACATGGTATCAAAGCTGAGGAAGCTTCATTTTTAGCCATTGGAGACCATTTTTGCGTCACCTCTCAGAGAACCACGATTTAGATCCGAAGTATTTGCAGTTATTGGGAGCGTCTAGAGCCAAAGCGGACCTCACCATTGCGTCTGGAGCATCAATTCGGTGAATTTTGACTATAAATTTGCCTACCCTAGGCTATAGTCAAATTTGAGGCAAAAAATTTTTGCAAACCGAAACACAAAGACCCAATTTGCGGAATTGGTATGATCCTTTCAGATCTGTGCATTTTATTTTCGAATATGTATTTTTTATTTCCATCTCTGCATTTTTTCGAATCTACAATTATATTTTTTTCTGAAAAATTTTGGCCATCAAACCTGTAGGAGAGCATTTATTGCAAGCAAACCAGGTGGTCAAATCCTGGTGCCCGTGGATGGAATATTCCATATTGCACCAGCATATTACACATCCAACATAACCGGCGGCATCTTCCTCCAAACTAGATTGGATATCCCATAACAGTCGGCGTTCAAATCACATAACTGGCAATCACATTCAACTCACGGCGACTGCCTCCAACATTTCCAATGGCCTCTAAGCCACATTACCCTCCATGGCCCCATGGTCTTAAACTATATTGTTTTGGCAAACATCACACATGTGGGACTAATTTCCCACCATTCACCGGCCACTTCACCCGGCTCCATCATCGGCATTTCCTTCCCCGCCAACAGCCGACTCAACTCCCGACGGCAAAAACAGGTTCGCCGACCACCATCTACTCCCACCAGCATCTCAACGACTCCTGCCAGTAACTCTACACCCCCGTCCGTACAAACACGTCAGTGCCTCCGACCACATCAGCCTCCATCGAGTCAAATCCCTGTCACGGGCACGTGTTCGGCCCTGTCAGCAACTGTCAGGCCCACATCACCTGCCACCACAACACGTCAGCCACCACATCAGATCCGACAAGTCAGCATCCGTATTGCCACATCATCGTACGGCTCTGCCATTTCATTGATCGTACTGCCATGTCAGCCAGACAGGGCTTTTTTGTTGACATCTTTTTCACGAGGCTAAATTTGATGGTCGTCTGACTGTCACAACCAGGCCAAATTGCACTACTGCAATGGTAATTTGGACGTCAAATTTAACCTTGCAGTTTCCTACGCAAACCCCTCTCCATATGCAGTTTTGATTTTACAATCCAACTTCAGGAGGCCATATATCAATCATCCAGACTCCAAATTAGGTGGAATTTTTTTTTTTGTTTGGCTAGAATTTCCTGAACTTCTCAATGGTGCTATTATTTTCTGGTTTTAGTGCACAAATTTGTCAGAAAATTTAGTTTTTGGTGACTATACCTGTCCAATCCTGCATTTTGCAACTTCAAATGCTCCATACGAGCTCATCTAGATACCTAATCAGGTTCTGTCTTTTTTGGAAGTGCATAATTTTTCATCTACTTTTCAAATCTATAATTAGATTATAGGCTTGTGTGGAAAAAAATACCACTTTCAGAAATAGGTTCTTTTCGTATTGTATTGCTTTGATCAAACTTCAAAATTGTTGTACATCTGAGCTACAATGATAAGTACTAGATTTGAACTCCAAGAGGAGGTTTTAAATAGCAAAATCAAAAGTCCACTTAGGATTAAATTGGCAAGTGGCTATTGTAATTGCACTGCATATAAAGTGCTTAAAGCATTTATTTGGAGGGGGGGCGTTTGATTGAGTGAAAAGGGGGGATGTCTCTTGGTGTTGTGTTCCTCTTTTCTTGTTATCTTTCTTTCCTTGCATTATGGGAAACCCTAAGGTTCCAAAATTAACACCACATAACTATGCCACATGGTCAATTAAAAAATGGTGTAAATTAATGAATGAAGTTTCTTAATATGCAGATGGATCTTTTCCAAAACCAATAGGTGATCAAATATCTCAAAGTGAAATTTGTGCTTGCAAAACAACGGATAGGAAAGCCCTAGGACTCATTAGGTTAGGGGTTGATGACAAGATCCTCTATCAGATCATAAAATATAATACATCCAAAGAAACTTGGGATGCCCTTAAAAACCTATATGGGAAAGTGACTAAGGATGTCTACAAGATTGAAGATGAGCTTATCTCCCTAGATCCTAAGAACTTTGATTCTATCCAAGATTTTGTCATTAAGGTGAATGAGTTGAGAACAAAACTTAATGATTGTGGTAGTCCCATTAAGGATGACAAGTTGATTTATCTCATTCATAATAAGCTGCGATCTCAATACTCCACATTTGTCTCTTCTTTCAACACCACAAAGGCTACCCTAGGGTCTTCTTATTAGAAAATCACTTTTGATGACTATGCTCCAATTGTTAGAGGATGAACAAGCTAAGTTGATAACAATGGGGATTCTCCAGTCTTCAAAGTCTAAGGCATTGGTGGCTAACAATGAAAGCTCCAAAAATTCAACTAGTGAAAGTTCAAAGAAAGGCAAGGGCAAAAAGAAGAAGTGGAAATATAACAAGCAAGGGGACACAGAAAAGTCAACACCTAAATCAAATCAACAACAAAGAAAGTCTTCTCCTAATACCAACAAAAAGGAGGACAATAATTAGGAAAAGAAGAAGTGTGCCTATTGCAAAAGAATTGGTCATGATGAACATCAGTGTTATCACAAGCAGATTGATGAATTGAAAAACATCATGAAGAAACACAATGTTCCATTGCCTAATGCTTATAAGGAGAAAGGATCTTCATCTTCCGATTCTACGAGCAAAGGGCAAGCTTTACTCACAAACATTGTGTTGGTCTGAATCTTTGTATAATAGGTTTCGTCTTGCCCAGATAAAAAAAAAAATTCAGATTTTGATCCCTAAATGGTGACTAGGTTTCCAACTAAGTTTGTGTTATTTTTTGGTTAGTCCCTTTTTTCCTTTTAAATTTTCCTTGGCGCAAAAATTCTTTTAAAAAAAAGGGGGGAAGGGGGTTAAGCAAATGATCTTTATTCACCTTTGTTGAAATTGTTGTCTTAATCCTTGTGAAAATGTTTTACCTCACCATCGGATTTCCTTTAAATCTACGGTTGTCGTTGATTCGCTAAAGAAAAATACTCGAGATATATGTGTAGAGAATTAGCAACGTGATGACACGTGTCCCTGGTCATCGGTAATAATAAATCTGGCATCCAAATAACTCCGGCAAGTCGCTAAGTCGCTATCAGAATATACAAGCGAGTTGCCGGTAGCGACATAGCGAGGACGCAATCATCTCCAAAAGCGTTATTCTTTTATGACCAGAAATGATTTGGAAAGTCCCAGAAAAGATTCTGTGCAGGCTGTGCTACTTTTCCCGGCGTCTGTTTTCCGGTGGGTTGTTGCATCACTAACCGGGTATTTTTGTATTTTGCCGGTAGCGACATAACAACTGATCCTAAAGTCAAAAACACGGCAGAGCCTAAGATAGAGGATGATTAAAATATATATATGTATGCCAGCGCATTGCGCCAGCTCAGCAACAGCGATACCGTGGACCCACTTCCCAGGAATGTAATACAAGGATTTCCGACCGTGAGATTTGGCCAAGATCAAGGGTTGTCGTTAGCTCGCTATGAAGAAGTGCTCAGAAGTTAAGCATGGCGAGTTAGCGAGTGATGGCCCACCATTGATTCCTTGAAAAGTCGTTTCAACTGTCTGCCACCCGATTGACATAAGATCAAAGGTTATTGCTAGCTCGCCATGGAAAGATACTCGAGGTATAAGTATAGCGAATTAGCAACGTGATGACACGTGTCCGTGGTCATCCGTGGGCCCAGTCTAAAGCGCCAGCATTGAAGGAAATGTGCAGGTGGAGCTATTCTATTGGTCTGATTGCAAATATGTTAATAAAAAAATGAGCCAGCTTAGTTGTCATTACCAGATCGCAAGATTTTCCAAGAATCGACGGCGCATTTTTTTAAAAAAAAAAAGGGGAAGTGTGGTGACATTCTGTCCCGCGCATTTATGATGAATGGAGACTTCGCGTGTGAGAAAAAAGCAGAGTATAATCTGTAAGATTTTCTTTTATTATTCATTACAGTCCACTCCAGCAAAGATTTCATTTTCTCTGAGCATAAGCACCAGTCGATCACGTTGTGATTAAGCATTGGTGAAGACACGAAAACAATTCCATATCTGTTTGAAAGCAGTTGCAGAAGTTCAAAGGAGGATAATTTTGGTAAAATCAAGTAAGTACTCGATCATAACCTCTGTAACATTCCAATTCCCATTATTACAATCAAGATGCCTCCTAAGAAATCATTCTCTAGGCAAGTTAACTATATGAATAGGAATATCCACGATGATTTCTTAGAATTACTCCCAGGATCCACTACAGAGTCTGGACAGGTCAAAAGATTAATTTCATTAAATCCTAGGCTTAAAATTGCTGATGGCTTATATGACAAGGGGAACTGGGTAAGGGATGCAGTAACCAATCAGACTGGCATTGTTCTGTTTAAAAAGTGGTTTTCATAGAGGAATCTGTTTGCCCCTCACGCTAATATATGGAATTTTGACTTGGGAAAGTTAGTAGTTCCTAGTGTTTTCATGGACTCCGACTTGCTAGAAGACATTGCCAAGAATTATGACCAAGCCATTAGGGTTGTGAGAAGAAATGATGTTGTGCCTCTACTGTCAATTAGCCTTGAAGAAACTAGAGAGGTTTTTCATTTAGAACCATTATCAGATTTCCACATGTCAATCAATTTGTTGGAATTAGAAAAGGAATACAAAGCAAAGAAAGATATAATTAGGGGAGGTGCATTGAGGGCACACATTGGTACCATAGGAACTCTGCCAGTAATAACTGCAGCCTCTAAAGAACCTTTTAAGAAGAGCCTTTTCACTTCCCGGGCTGTAGAGATATACAGGACCCTGTGCCGTGTTCTTGGTGAAGATGAGCAGGATTTCATGCCCATTGACGTTATGTATATGATGATTCAAATTGCCTCTTTCGGTTACATGTCATTTTTTATTTTGCCTCCTTTCTAGCTGAAGAAATTCACATCGGTTTGGTTGGAATTGCGAGAGGTAAGGTGGAGAAAACTTTTGGCCACTATTCCTTGTTAATGCATATGTTCTTGTTCAAAGGGGTAACATATTTTGGTAGTGAGATGAAATTGAAGAGAGAGGAAAATGGGGAAATGCTACCAGTCCAATTGTGGAGTGCAGATATGACTTGGGATGCAAACAATGCCAGTTTTGTTAGATTTGATAGATATTTTGCTTCTAAATTGAGATGTCTATTATTGAGTGATAATCCCAAGATCCCTAAAGTATTGATGAATCTCATTAGACCTATGGATAGCCCCCATTATTTGAAAGTTTCACACAATTGGGGAGATATTATTCCTTACCCTGTTTCTACAGTTTTCAGAATTTATGGTTTTAAAGGGAGTCCTCATGTCTTGCCTTACCAAGTGCCCCTAAAGGTAGGAATGGCAGAAATCTTATGGCAACTAGGAGGAGTAGAGGAAATGTTCTTGTCAAAAAGGCAACTAGGGTCGATTTTCCCTACCTGCACAGTGGCCCATCAGTTTGTGATTACTAAAGGAGGACGGCTCTTTTTGTACAAAATTTTGGATCAGTATATGATGGCTGTCTCCCACCCCCGTTTTTGTGATTTTGAGGGATTTTTCAATCAGGTTCTAAGGCATAGGACCAAGCTAGGACCGGTAAAGCATGATTCATATTACCCAGAAGACATTGTAAGAAATGAATTTTCTTTACAGGAACAAGAAACTAAAAAAGAAAAATGGAGAGTTTACTCTCGGGTCCTAGAATTTATTCATTGTTTTGATCAGAATTATAGTCCTTTAGACAATGCCAATACAGAGGCTGACAGAATAAACAAGCTCATAAATAACTTGCCTGCAATAATGGAAACCATGAATGAGAAGAAACAATTTTTTATTAATTCTTCTCCTGATAAGGCCAGAGAAGTCATGAAGAGGTTAGTTTTCACTCCTAATATAGGGGTTGGTCAAATAATTGTACAGAAAAAAGCTGGTTACACTATAATCCAGAATAAAAGGGCTCCTATAGATAAGGGCAAACAAATAATGGGATCCACCAGCATAGCTCTAGAGGAGAGACCTGATGAGCCTAGCCCAAAGAGGCAAAAGGTAATAAGAGAAGGGAGACCTCAAACTGAGGAATATTCACCCACCCAATCTCCTTTGAGAATTGGAGAAGAGCAGCTCACAGGTGAGCAAGTTAAAGAAATTGGATCACAGGGAGGTGTTTTTATTACCCAAGCAAAATTGGATGAAGGTAACCCTCCAAAGCCTCCTCTCCCAAGTTTGGATCTAACAAGAGTTGATTATAGAGGCAAGGAATTGGACCCTGTATTAGAACAAGCAAGTCATCAATTTTTGACTGATGACAATTTTGTAAAATCAAGAGCTTTTCAGCAATTTGCATGGAGGACAAACATGAACATCTTTGAGGAGAAATGTAAAAAGATGAAGACAGAGCATCCAGAAATGGATGAAACTTCCATACAAAACCAGATTAAAGAAGAAATGATGAAGGAATTCCAAAACATTACTCCTGAAAAAGGAAGGCAAATGGTAAAGACCTCTAACATATTATTGTTGCCAAATTGGGATATAGCAGATGCCTTAATTTTCAATTCTGTTTCAAATAAATTGGAATTGCAAGACCCAAATAAAAAGGATTTCCAAGGAACTGCATTTGTTGAGGATCAAGCTACATTGGTCAGTTGGTCATTGAAAAGAGGATCTAGAGCTACATCATCGCAACCAGATGAGTCTGGATTGATGGGCAACATACTTGTAAGAAGGGTTGCTGACACCTCCCATGTACAGGCAGCCTATTGGAATGTGGATTCTTCCTAGTTTCTTTTGGCCACTACTAAGGAGGAACAGGTCATGCTTGAATTACAAAGCAAGTATGAGACAGTGGTGGATGCATACAACAAAGAGGTAAAGAGGAGGATTGAGCTTGAAAATAAGCTATTGGAACAATCCACCAGGCCTAGAATAACATACCCTCGTCCCCCAGTAGAACCTTTTAAGTCTAGCCCCCTCATTGAAATGCCAGATACACCCCAGAGGCCACGATATTACACTGCTGAGGATTTTGAAGAAGGAAAGGCTAAACTATGGGCCTTACATATAGAGTTGGAATCTAAATATGAAGATAAACTAAGAAGAGCTCTTACATATCTGGGAGACAAAGTTGAATGGCCACTAATCCATCATCAATTGGTCAAGGTGATTAACATTTGGGAGGAGTTAAAAGCAAATGATGAGGCTCTAAAGCCTATTGTGAACAAATGGGTAAGAAGGGAAAAAGCAGTAACCTTTTTGTGTTTATCTGTTATAGATAATTCTCATGATCAGATTGAAAAAATCTTTGATATTGTTTCTAACCTTGCTGACTTTGATAGTAAAAGGATACATTTATAGAAGATGACAATAAGCCACTTAGACAAATATAAGAGTCAAAATTTCAAATTATTTCCTCATGCCCTAGATAAGAAAAATAATTTAAAAAGCAAAGAGGAATGGGTGAAAGAACTTGATGATGCATTCTGTTTAAGAATGAATGAAGTAGTAAATGAAACCGGGCATGCATGGTGGGCCACCACAACAGAAGAGATGGTGAAAGCCAAAATATTCTTTGATTCTTTAAAACAGGATTTCATTGATATTAATAATGTGGCTGATTATGTAATAAAAAAACAAAAGGATATTTTGCATTTCAATTGGCCAGATGATGCATTATTTGACAGGTGGATGGCAGAACTGGCTTCTAGTGAACAGTTGGATGCAGATGAAACTAATAGTGATGACGTGCAGGATGAGGAAGTCCAAATCACTGATACTATCATTTCTCAAACCCAATCAGAAGAAGAAGACAAGAAAAACCTGTCACTTTCAATTACAAACCCGAGACCACAGGATGCTGATACGGCTAGAGAAAAGGACAAGATAGAAGTTGTTCCTACCACCCAAGATAAAGACAAAGAAAGCCTACAGGTGGAAGTTAATGTGCCATCATCAGAACAAGCTTCATCGTTGGCTAATTTGGCAGTTACTTATGCAGGGAAACACTAGAACGTATAACAGAAGCTGACTCACTCAAAAGAATGTTTTGATCTAGATATCTTCTATTACCCACATTTTGTCATTTTGTGGTAGGTGTATGTAAATATTTTTTGTAAAGGACACCTGTCACTTTCTTTTAGCCTGAAGCTTGTTGCATCTCACACTATTTAAGTGAGATTCCAAGGCAAAAGAAGGGTCCGAATTATAATTTTCTAAGTGATATGCTTAGTCTATCTTTGGTCCAAATTTTTGAAAGCAAATTCATGATGTATTTTCTCTGTCAATTCTCTAAGGATACATGAATATAGAGTGAGCTGTGTTTCTTTTTGAAGGTCATTCTGAGTCTATTGTAAATGGTATACAATTTTCAAAGAAAATAAATACAAATTGTGAACTGTCCCCATATCATTCTTTTCTGAATCTTGTCTCCTTTTTGTTACTGAGTTATCTTGATATTGTATAAGTAAAGGCTTGTGCAATTGAATGCAATCCAGTTAGGTTGTATACCTGTTTATCATTGCTGTAAATGTGGTAAGGTTTTTTCAGTAGTGGAAAGGGTTTTGAATGATGAATTCTGATAAGAATTGCTGATAGAATTTGTTGTAAGGCAACAAACTAGATCTGAGAATTTGCTATAGACTCTGAACCCCAATGGATTAGGCACTGATCAAATTGATTCAGCTGAAGGAGTAATATATCATAAATGATTATCAAAATGCAGCATCAAATCAAATTTTACTTTTATTTCCTGTAGATCTTCAAAGCTGGCCAGCACTTGTTTGCATGGAATGTTTTAGCTTCAGTTAGCCACTATTGTTAAGAACATCTGCAGATCTATAGAAGAATTCTTGGCCATATCTGTTTTATGGGATGTGTTTATCAAGTTAGTAAGAATTATGTATATATTTGAGGATTTTGAAATGAGAATCAAAATGAAACTAAGAATAATCCTCATACAGTTGTTCCAGTTTTGAATCATCCCTGGGTATACCCACCTTGGTTTTGCAGAGCCAAAAGAGTAAAAAACCACCTTTGGTTTGTAGAAGTTGGATCCAAATGTTTTACACATGCAATTGTTAACAAGAATTGGCTGACCTTTAGATTGTATGAGTATTATCATCTTGGTATTAAGCATTTTGTTGCTTAGTAGTTTTAGTCCTTTTTAAAACTCCAACACATTGTTAGTCAGGGAGAATGGATTATTGACTCAGGTGCCACACATCACAGGGGTGCTTCAAAGAGAGATTTTTCTTCCATAACACCTTTAGAGGTACCTCACATCATTGTAGGAGATGATACTAAAGTGGAAGTTGAAGGAAATGATGAAGTTGAGATGGAAAGTGGAGCATTCAAGGATGTTCTCTATGTTCCTAATCTTACCTCCAACCTTCTTTCAGTCTACCAAATCACTCACTATGGAGCTGGAAATAAGGTTGAATTTCTTCCAGATTCAGTGATAGTGAAAAGCATCAAGGATGATTCTATGGTTGCAATAGGCGAAGCTAATCATGATTCTAGGCTCTACACTTTCTCTTCCTTTGTGCCTAAATCTAATGCACAATCCTTGTTAATGCATTCAAATACAGAAAGCAAATTGTGGCATGAGAGATTTGGACATATCAACTACAAGTATCTTCAACAACTTAGCAGCAAGAACATGGTTCATGGTCTACCTCAAGTTCAATTTTCAGATGGTGTTCAGTCAGGTTGCACACTTGAGAAGCATCCAGAAAAAATGTTTGACAAGAGGAAGTCTTGGAGAGCACAATGTGTTCTTGAACTAGTTCATAGTGATGTGGCAAGTCCATTTCCAGTGCCATCATTTGGAAACTCTTGCTATGCACTCACCTTCATTGATGACTACTCTCGCTATACTCGGGTATTCTTCATGGCTCATAAGAGTGAAGTGTTTGAACGATTTCTCAGCTTCAAGGCTCAAGTAGAAAAGCAATCAGAGAAAGTCATCAAAGTCCTTTGAACATATAATGGAGGGGAGTATGTGAACTCAAGACTTATAGACTTTTGTACTCAAGAGGGAATTAACCTTCAGTATTCAATACCATACACGCCAGAGCAGAATGGTGTTGTCGAAAGGAAGAACAAAACCCTCAAGGAAATGACCACTTGCATGCTACTACATAAGTCTCTTGATCAAGTCTTTTGGGCTGAAGCAATGAACTGTGCTAACTACATCCAGAATAGGAGTCCTCATAAAGCTTTGGATGGTGTAACTCCTTTTGAAGCTTGGACTGGCAGGAAACCTCTTGTAAAGCACTTTAGAGTCTTTTGTTGTCCAGCATGGGCACGAATACCTCCACAGAAACACAAGGCATTGGAACCTCAAAGTAAACCTTGCATCTTTGTTGGATATGCGGACTCTCATAAAGCCTACAAGTTGATGGATCCAGAGATACATGACATTTTCTATGAGAGGAGTGTCCACTTTGAAGAAAGTTTTCCCAGCTTCACTTCTTCAACTCCTCCTTCTTCCTCCTTCATTAAAGAGAGTGACAATCATGACACTAACTTGGAAGATGTTCGTCCACGACCCAAACAAAGGCATCAGCAAATGAGGTCGAGGATATCCCTTCTGCATCTTCTTCCACTAGACCTAAATGGGCTTAGTTGACATTGAATGCAATAGGACCATTGGCAAGGAATCCTTCAGACACTAGGAGGACAAGATCACAACACAACTCACTCTCTCATGCTCATATAGCAATTACTTTTGATCCACAATCATTCAAAGAAGCTTCAGGTATTCCAGAATGGGATAAAGCAATGCAGGAAGAATATAATTCTCTTATGAAAAACAACACATCAGATTTAATCTCTCTTCCTAAGGGAAGAAAATTGGTTCGGTGTAAGTGGATGTATCGGACCAAGTTTGTAGTGGATGGAAGTATTGATAAACATAAGGCTAGACTTGTTGGAAAAAGTTTCTCTCAAGTACTTGGCATTGACTACACTGAGACATTTGCTCCAATTGCAAAAATGAACTCCATTCGTTTAACACTAGCTATAATAGCAACTAAGAGATGGGTTGTTCATCAAATGGATGTGAAGAGCGCATTCTTGAATGGTGATCTTCATGAGGAGATTTATATGGAGCAGACACAAGGGTTCATTCAAGATTCTACTTTGGTTTGCAAGTTGAAAAAGTCTATCTATGGACTAAAACAAGCTCCACAAGCTTCGTATGCCAAGATGGATTTTTCCTTCTCTCAACAGGGTTCACCAGATGTCATTCAGATTCGAATGTCTACATCCTTCATCGGGATGCTTCTCACTTGGTACTTGTGCTTTATGTTGATGACTTGATCATTACAAGGAGTACAACATTCATCATTGATAGTGTCAAGGCTACTTTGTAGGACAGATTTTCGATAACATACTTGGGTCTACTTCATTATTTCCTTGGTATTGAGATACATCAGTCTTCATCAGGGATCACATTATCACAACCCAAGTATGCTCTTGATCTACTTGCTCGGTTTCACATGAGTGACTGCAAGGCTACATCTACTCCATTTCTTTCAGGTGTTAAGTTAGAAGCAAAGTGTTCCACTCCACTTGTTGATGCTACTTTGTATAGACAATTGGTTGGAAGTCTCATCTACTTGACACATACACGTCCTGACATATCCTTTGCAATTGGCATGGTATCTCGCTTCATGCAAGAGCTCCATGAACTTCACTAGAAGGCAGCCAAACGCATCCTTCACTATATCTAGGGTACACATACATAACGGATATGTTATGCAGCTGGTATTGGACTACAATTAATGGGCTATACAAACTCAGACTATGCAGGAGATATTGATTCTTGCAAAAGTACTTCAAAATACATGTTTCATCTTGGTTTCAGCTCCATTTGTTGGCAGAGTAAAAAGCAGAACACTATTGCTCTTTCATCTACTGAGGCTGAGTATCAAGGAGCTGTCAATGTAGCTAGAGAGGCTATTTGGTTACAGCAAATTCTAAAGGAGTTTGGTTTTGACATACCTAGACCCACAATCATCCATTGTGATAATCAGAGTGCTATTGAAATCTCAAACCACCCAATTCGACATCAGTGGACAAAACATATTGAAGTTCATATGCACTACATTAGAGAGCTGATTCATGAGGTTATTGCATTGCAGTATTGTCCTACAGAGCGGCAGATTGCAGACATCTTCACCAAACCCTTCACTGAGGTCAAGTATCTTCATTTAAGATATCTCTTGGGGGTGCGAGATTTTTCACTAGGGGGGTCACATGACTCCTCTTCTTTATTCTACTTATCTCTCTTTTTAGGGGAGGGTTTTTCCCATGAGGTTTTCCCTCTTTCTCCGTTTTCAAAGAGATTTCATTGCATTGCATAGCCTTGTATGAACATCATTGCATTTGTACATGGATATCTAACATGGCCTAGCAGCCAAGACCCATCATAGCTTTTGTGAGCTTAAGTGCATTCCCCTAAGTTGCACTTAAGGGGGGGTGTTAATGTAAATAATTAATTATTATTTACACTTTACTTAAGTTTACTTAAGTTAAATGCATTATTATATTAGTTGTCTTGTTGACAACACGGAGTTTGCATATTCATTTAAGTTGTCAAGTAGACAACACAGTTGTTCGCACTCTAATTGAGCACATGGTGTCTACAACATCTCTTTACGAGATACACCTATGTAAGCTTATCCTCTCATCATCGCACAAACTCCTATGCTCATAAAGGATAATCCACTCTTGGTGGACATGTGCTTAGTTGTGAGGCTTATCACTTTGCTAACTCCTAGTCATTCTAGATGCCTTTATATATAGGCACTTCTAGTGTGTATTAATAAAATTATTAATTTTTATATTGTTATTATGTTCATACATTGCAGGTCCATATTGTGCTAAGTTCTTGAGCTTCTTGATCTTGGTGTCATTTTGCCCTAAGGCAAATTCTTACAAGCACTCGTATGGTTTAGGGGAGCAATGATATACAATGGAGATAGGGGAGAGAGTGTTGCATGTGTATGGAAGAGGAAACTAGACAGCATACAATGGGTCACTTACTGGAGGCCATATGATGGAGTGGGGTTATGGAATGAGTTACACGGCTAGGGAAGGACTCTGCACGGATGATTAGTAGTAGGGGTCATACGGACTAGGGATTGTACAGTGAGTAATAGTGGTGTCTGTATAGACTAGGGGACCATACAGCAAGTAGTCATGGTGTCCATACGGATTGAGGGCCATACAGTGGAGTTATGCCAATGAATAACAATAGCGTACAGAAAGAGATTGAACAATGGATAAGGGAGGATGCTATGGGCATACCAAGCGGGGGTATTGGTAGGAGTAATGAAGGGAGGTTTATGGTGTACGGAAGAAATGTGTACAATTTGAGTATTACAATAAAACACAAATATTTATAATTACTTTTGATATGCCAAATGAAATAAACATTGAAGATTGAATATGCACAAAACATCAATTTGGAACCAATAGTGATTATAGTTGCAAATAGTGACGATGCTCCGGTTTGCCAGATCCGAGCCAAGTAATACACCGATGGAATAGGGTGAGGGTTGAATCCCACTGAAACAGGAATAGCCAAGTTGGGATGATCTTTCACTTCCGAAATGGCGAACAATAGAGAATCCCAATTGGAATTCGCAGTACAAAGAAAATAATCCAAATTGCATGACAATTACTACCTATATGTCATGCTTAAATACCCTTCAGATGAACTCCCGAGGGTTTAAAAAGATAGCTGACAGTAACACCTACGGAAACAAATAAAATAAAAAATGGGTATGAGATATACTAAATCAACTGGCCCATAAACAATGCTTTGATTATTTATTTATTTTATGAAGGGAACATTACAATCCTCCCGTCCCAAAATTTGCTAGTCCTCAAGCAAATGCAATGCCGAATGCTGAATAATGTGTTCACCTTCCCAAGTTGTGTCATCCAGCGGAAAGTGTTTCCAGCATACTAAGTATTCCTTCAAGGTACGGTTCTGCAGAGCTTTCTCCCATACATCAATGATCTCAATCGGTTCCAACATGGCCTTCCCTTCTTCATTGAGTGGCAGAAGATCTGTGGTTACTTTGATGTTCTGTCCCATGACTTTCTTCAAGTCGAAGATGTGAAAGATGTTATGGATGCGGTTCCCTTCTGGAAGGTCCAGTTCATAGGCAACTTTACCGATGCAGTGAGTTACAAAATGAAGACCATAAAAACGTGGCTTCAATTTTTCTTTCCCTTTTGCCTTTAATGAGGATTGCTTGTACTATTGGAGCCTGAGATAGACCAAGTCTCCCACTTCGAAACTTCTCTCAATTTGATGTTTGTTAGCATAAGACTTTTTTTGATTCCATGCTCCTTTGTAAGTTTTCCTTCAAGAATCTCAAGATGCCTTGCCCTTCCTAAAGCCAGTCCCTTGCCCTAGGTGCACAACTAACACCAAGGACCATGCCGATAAGTGAAAGGGGTTCATACCCGTGCAGTGCTTTCAATGGTGTCATCCCAGTAGACATGTGATAAGTTGTATTGTGACAATATTCCCCCAGATGTATCCATTTGACCCATGCCCCTTGTTGTGTTGAAGCATAATTCTAGAAGTAGCCTTCCAACCACTTGTTCACAACTCCGTTTATCTGTCTATTTGAGGGTGGTAGCTAGTAATTGGCAAAAATTATGTTCTTTCCCAGCAAAACAATTATGTCTAGAAAATACTAAAAAACCAACCATCCCTGTCACTAAAAATGTTTCGAGGTGACCCATGCAAACCAAAAACTTCTCTAAAAAATAAGTCAGCTACCTATGTGGCTTGAAAATCTGAGATGAAGTGTGCATAGTTCGTCAATCTGTCAACCACCACAAAGATACAATTCTTTCCATTTACCTTAGGAAGTTTGGTGATGAAGTCCATAGAGATACTTTCCCACTTCTATTCTAGTATGGCAAGGGTTGCAAAAGCCCAGCTGATAAAGTGTGTTCGGATTTGTCTTGTTGACAAACTGCACATTCCCGCACATACTACAAAACATCATCTTTAAGTCCCTTTCACAAGAACCTCTCCTTGAGTTGTCTATAGGTTTTGAGAAACCTCAAGTGTCTGGCCAACGGTGAGGCATGTATTTTCTTCAAGATTTTTTGCTTCAATTTGGATTCAAGCACTAAGTATTTTCGATCCTTATAGTAAATGATGTCATCCACCACCTTGTATCAGTCATCCAGAGTGTTGTTGTCCATTAGCTTATGTCCAAATGTTTTTTTTGAATATTCCACCAATAACTATGCTTTCTAGTCAGCTGAAATATGAGACAGTAAGCAAATTGCGGGGTTTCTTGCTAAAGCATTTGTAACCATTGTTCTTTCCCTTCACATATTCAATGTCAAAATCAAAATCCTAACTTTTGTTGTCTCTCGTTCAAATCTCAATGCTCTAGAAAATATCTCAAACTATTATGATCGATACGGATGACAAACTTGGCATCCACAAGATATTGTCAGAACTTAGTCAAGACATGCACAATGGCCAATATCTCTTTTTAATAAATGGAATATAGGTGTTCAGCTTGTGTAAGCTTTCGACTCTCATAGGCTATAGGGTGTGTTTCTTGCATCAATACCACACCAATGCCCTCTCCGGATGAATTACACTACAAAATGAATGGTTGAGTGAAGTCAGGTAAGGCGAGAACTGGGCAAGTGCTCATTGCTTCTTTTAACTTATCAAAAGTGTGTTGTGCCTTTCCATTCCATTGGAAGGTGCCTTTCTTAGTCAGATCTATTAACGATGCATTGGGCTGAGAGAATCTTTTTACAAACCTTCGGTAATAATTGCACAGCCCAAAGAACCCTCACAACTCAGAGAGCAATTTTGGTGGGGGCTAATCAAGGATAGCTTGAATCTTTTCCTGGTGGACCTGAACTACATATTTACTGACAACGTGCCCTAGGTATAATATTTCTGTCATTCTGAATTCGCACTTGGATTGCATGGCAAACAAGAACTAAGCCTCCATGATCCCTAGGACTTCATCCAAATGTCTCAAGTGTTCTTCCTAGGTTTTTCTGTAAATAAGGATATCATCAAAGAATATTAGCAAGTACTTGCACAATTGTTTGTTGAAGATGCGATTCATGCAAGACTCAAAAGTGGCTGGTGCATTCGTTAATCCGAACGGGATGACCATGAACTCATAATGTCTGTAGTGACAATGAAAAGCTCTAACGGTATCAAATCCCGGTTGCAAATCTAATGGTATCCAGAACGGAGATCTATTTTAGAAGAATAAACCATGCCATGCAACTCATCCAATATTTCATCAATCCTGAGAATAGGGTATCTATTTTTTATTGTCTTCTTATTCAATGCACGGTAGTCCACACATACACAACATCCCATCCTTCTTTTTTACCAATATTACTTATGATGCAAAAGGGCTAGAGCTAGGACGAATCCATCCTTTCTTGAGCAGCTCCTGAATCGTCTTCTCGATCTCATCTTTAAATTTTTTGGGATGGCAGTATGGTGTAGTGATAACTAGTTTGGCACCTCCAACTGGATGGGAGGTATGCCAGGAGGAATGTCTATAAATTTTTTATCATGGGTACTCATGATAGCCTGAAGATCACCATCCCAATGGGGTGTCTATTATCTTTTTATTGGTTTTGCTGAAACAAAGTAATGTGCATCCCATGCAATGTCATCATGCCGAAAAATAGCCCCCATCCATTGTGCCAAAACTTCCTTCAGTCTCTCATTGGCCATCCCATGGATAAGAAGCTTTTTTCCATCGACAACAAAAGTGAAGTCCATCCACTTGAAACTCTATTTGTATTCATTGAATGACTCCATCCACTGTGTGCCCAAAATAACCTCCATATCATCCAAGTCTACTATAAAGAAATCCTCCATCACACTATGATTAGCCATGGTGATACTTAATTCAAGAACAAGGTGTGTGTAGGGTAAAAGTGTTCCTCCAACAACCCTGACCTGGATTCCTACATGCATCTCTACAGGTAGACTTGTTCTTTTCACCAAAGATGAGTTTATGAAGTTTAGAGTGGCTTTGCTATCGAGCATCACTATAACCCTCTGTCCTTGAATGGTTCCCCATACTCGGGGTACTCGAAATACCATACATCCCAAGCTCCCAACCAAGGCGATGGTTCCTCCACACTATACCAATGCGGTGATCTTCTCCATATTGTTCAAATTAACCATTTTGCAATCCTCCTGGGGGTGACTGTCCTCTATGGGTAGATTCTCCTGATCATCCTCGTCATCAAACACGACCTCGATGTAGTGTATTTTCTCTTTATTGAGGCACCTGTGCCCAGGTTCCACGGCTCCTTACAATTGAAACATAATTTCTTCCTTCGGAGCTCCTATCTAGTAGGTTCGTCCAATGAAAGCTTCTTCGAAAGAGGTTTGTTATCTTTGTCCCTTGGAAATACTGACGGTTTAGAGTGGAAGTAACCTCAAGAGGATGATGCTAATGATGATGCCATGCTTCGTGCCTTTTTTATAGCCTCTGAAAGGGTGGCAGGATTAAAACCTTTTACCCAACCCCTCAGTGGTTTTGCCAGTCTGCCCATGAACAACACTATCTATCTCCTTTCATAAATGTTCGTAACCGATCTAGTTTGCCTCAATTGTGCCAACTCTTTAAAATTAAGTTCTGAATCTTTACCATCAAACCGATCCATCAATCTTTCAGTGAATTCTGAATAAGTATTTACTTGGCCATGCCCCAGTGTAATGGTGCCATGATGCCACCATTCATGTGTCGCTCACTCCAAGTGGAGTGTTGCAAATTTAATTGCTTCTTCTTCTTTTGGCATTGCATTAAGCTGGAAGTAAGAATCGAACTTCGTCGCCCATGCTTGAGTAGATATGGATCCAGATCCATCAAATGGTAACAGACTTACTTTACTCAACTTTCTTCTTTGACTATGAAGACTAATTTGGTTCTCTAATTATCCTTATAAATTGTAAAACATTAATCAGTGTAGATATTAAGAGTTTGGAAATAAGACATTTTGATGAGGCAAGCCTTCTACGTAGTACCATAATTAGCATGTTGACTACCCTCTCGCCGTTGGGTATCCAAAAATAGTAAAAGAAGTAATGTTAAAGTGCAGAGTGTAGACAAGATCAACATATAAATCACTGCAATTCAGGATAAGCTTCAATACATTCTCAATAAGTCTATTACTTCTACCCAAGCTCAATGAGGGTATGAAGTAGTCAGTAAAAAAGTCTCTTGTTATTAAATTATTCTCTTTATTCATAGGTCCACAGAAGGGGACATTACATTGGATATCATAGTGATGATTGATGTATCATGTATGTAATGTATGTGGTTAAAGGATCCGAGTTTGATAAGTTGGATAATCAGAGCACGGAAAAGATTGATATTGGTACATTGTATTGAACTTCAAAGAAACTGTATTGTCCATTAAGTTGCAGAATTGGTCGATTCAGTATTGTTGGATATGTTATCCTGATGTATTGATCTTCATAATAACTAGAACAATTTAGACAGTGAGTCTATTTGTTTCCCTAGTAACCTTTAACAAGGTTAGAACCTTCAAACAAGGGTTTAAGGTATCCTAATAGGACTATTGTACATAATGCATTGTAATTGGCTCCTAACAAGGTGACATCATTTCACAAGGAACTTATATATTAGTACACTATCTTGTGGGCGTCATTCTTGTTGGGTAGATATTTTGCAAACGACAATTTTGTTAAACTCCAATCGCAAAATAACATAGTTCAAAAACTCTGCGATTAACCATAAAAATCGCGATATATCGCACAATGTATACTGAAACGATATAAATGGCATTAAAACTAGTAATGTGCTTTTTGAAATATTGCGGTTTTCATATTAATATCACTAGAAAATGATAAAACCTCAGGTTAAAATCGGCAACTAAGTCAACAAAACCCACCAAAAAAATTGTTTCCACGACATCACATAAGGAGGGAAGGTTTTAGGTTATATAGTTTTATTTTTCGCCTTGGTCTCTCCTGCGCACATTTCCTACCTCCCACGCACATTTTCTAGCTGTCGTGGACATCAGACTTTGTCGTGACTTGGTTTTTTCTTCTGGTTTTGGCATTTGGATTCTGCTATAGTGGCCTAACTCCCCAATGGCCATCAAGAATATCTTTGTGGCAGACCTCATTGAAGATTAGAGTTGACATCTCAATTTGGACCATGTAAGCGGTTTCTTCCCTCTGCAAACTAAATTACCTACAACCTATAGTTTGGACCATGTTAGCTTGGCCTCTGTACTGATTCGCATGAAACCAAAAGCTAAATCAACCCTCAAATATTCAAGGCACAAAAAAGAGCTTAGATCTGCTCCAACAATTTTCTTTAAGCATCTAGATTCTGTCGTTTTCTTCTCAGGAAGTTGTTGTTTTCTTTTGAAGTTTGAAGTTTGGAGTTTAAGTTTGGTCTGTAATATTTTATTTTTTTCTTTCCAAGTTTTTTTCTCAAAATTCATTTTTTTGATTATATTTTGTTTTTTATATTATAAATAAATGAATACCATTTTAAAATCTTATTTAAGTTTGGAAGATTAATTTATTTAAGGGAAACCCTTTCGAAGATTTATTTTTAAAAATGGAAATATATGGGGTCATTCTAAATTTAAATTGGTTAATTTAGGTTGATTTAAATTTTAAGATGTATTAGTAAATAGTAAAACAAATTCTGATCATTAACTATAATACTGCAATTTTCAATTAATAAACAGTAAATACTAAATACACTAATACTTGCAAAAATTATTTTCTAATTCTTATACTTGCAGAGTGCAAACTTTGAGTGTCAGTGACACTGTGACAATACCTACAAAAATAAGATGACTAATGGTGGTAGAAGTAAGGACCCGTTATGGAAACATGGGATCCCAGGGGTAATCAATGGACACGTCTAATGTATCCATTGCCTAAAGCATATGACTTCAAGCATAAGTCGACTGAAATACCATCTTGCGAAGATTCCAAACAATTATATTACACCGTGGGAAGAATGTTTGGAAGAGGTTAAAAGAGAGGCTTTGACAAGTCTACAAAAATATGTACAAAGTAAGGTAGCAAAAAAGAGGACATTCGAGACCATGGCAGCCCCGATGGGGAATTTCAATTGTACAGAATCAAAAACAGGCAGAGAGGGTTCTTCTATCAGACCTCGGATATGAGGATTGGGGAGTGTGAGTGGGTCTTTAGAAACCTTTTGCGATTTGGGTAACACTCCTGGTGCTCAGCACGATTTGCTAGGCACTACGTGGAACAAAGAGATGCATGAGAAGACAAAGGTGGCAGTTACAAGATTTTGGATCCGCAATGATATTCCCTTCAACGCTTTATGTAGTCCGTATTGGGATCAAGTGGTAACTTCGATTTCTTTTTCTACTAAGGGGTTCAAGCCCCCAACTCCCTATGAGGTGAGTGGGCCATTGTTAGATGGCAAGGTAAGAAACATTCATCATCTTGTGGAAGAGCAAATAAAAGTTTGGGAATAGAAAGGTTGCATTATTATATCTGATGGGTGGAGAGATGGCAGGAATAGGATGCTCATCAACTTTATAGTTTCTTTAGGGGGACAATTGGCATTTCTAAAATCAGTTGATGCCTCAAATCAAGTTAAAAATGCAGAAACTTTGTACAACATGTTGGATGAGGTGGTAATAGAAGTGAGAGTGGCTAATGTCATCTAAATTGTGACTGATGATGCAGCTACGTATGTGGCAGCCATTAGACTTCTAATGGAGAGACATCCCACATTTTTGAAGCGCTTGTGCTGCCCATTTTTGAGTTGCTTCTCGAGGACCTAGGTAAACTGAGCTGGGTGGAGAAGGTGGTTGAAGATAGAAAGATTATTGTGAAGTACATCTACAATCATACATGTGTCTTAAGTCCTATGAGAGAGCACACTAGTGGTAAGAATCTTGTACAAGCAGAGGTCACACGCTTTGCTACTAATTTTCTAAACTTGCAAAGCATATCTGAGACATTGTTAGACCTGAGGCGCATGTTTCTAGATAAGAAATGGTTAGAGAGTCCTTATGCCAGGAAGCTTGAAGTAGAGAAGATTGTGAGGATTGTATTTGATGCTAGCTTTGAAAAGACAATGGAGGAGATTCTCATAGTAAGTTTTCAAGTCTTCACTCTTAGTATTTAATTTTGAAATATTTTCATTGGTTAATTTTGGCATAATTTTTTATGTCTAGGCATTAGAACCATTGGTGAAGGTTCTATGAATTGTGGATGGGGATATAAATCCTATGGAGTTTCTATATTAGGCTATGGATAGGGCCAAAGAGGTCATTGAACACTTATATAGGTCAAATGAGACCAAATATAGACCCATATGGAACATCATGGATCGTAGGTGGAACTAACAATTGCACCAACATATTCATATAGTTTCCTACTAGTTGAACCTTGAGTTCTATTTCTCCAACACTTTTAGAGCAGATGCAAAGGTTCAAATTGGCTTGGATACATGTATTCGAAGATTGGTTGCTGATTTGGACCTCCGCAACCTCATACTTGATGATTTGTAGAGCTACAAGAGGGAAGAGGGGCCATTTTATTCTTTTCCTGATTGCAAACGTAGGAGATACACCTTGCAGCCAAGTAAAAAAGAACATGTGTTTAGTTTTGTCATACAATTTGTTTCGCTCATAAGTTCATTGAAAGTTTTACTACATCATAAATGGTTTTTTTTAATCTTTGCAGATATGTGGTGAGAAGATTATGGTGCCACAGTGCCTATTCTTGAAAAGCTTGCCATCCAAAATTTATCCCAGCCTTGTAGTGCTTCTGGCTACAAGAGAAACTAGAGTACTTCTCAAAACATACACACAAAGAAATGTAATAGATTGACTAAAAAGCGTTTGAATGACTGTGTTTATGTGAAGTAGAACCCTCGCTTGCACAAGAAGGTCAAAGGGAAAGCTTCATATGCAACACTTGACTTGGATGACATTGATCTATATTCAACAGATTGGATCCATGAATACTTTGGGACTTGAGTTAAAATGACGAATCCATGAGGGATGAGTATCCGAAGTATGGATTAGATACTTATAAAACACATATGATGGCTGGAAATGAATCAGAAAGCATATGTATTTGGGTGAAACGGTCCAACATTAGACTCTCAAGGGTAGAATACATGTGGGCAAATATGGACTTTTGTGGGTATGGCCAAGAATGCAAGTTGGGATGCATATGGACGCGTGCAAATGGCAAATTTGATGTTTGAAAGTGACCTTTAACCAAAATTGGGTTCTCTAGAGGTAATTACATGAGCAGGAAAATGGATGTAATGCGTATATAGAACAATGGATGTAATATGCATTTGCATGAAAAAGGTGAAATGTGAAAGGATGTGGATGCACTTGCATTCTTGGGAAAAATTCTTCAACTTTCTTCCAAAAAAGGAAACCAAACAAGCAGCAAAACTATGCACAAAATAAAAAACATACCTTTGGCTATTGAATTAAACATGACAAATATCAAGATGCTCTCCTATATGGAATTTCATTTTTGGAGTATGGCAAAGTTTCAAGCATTAGAAAAGAGAAGATTTCATGTTATTTAAAGAGAATTTGCAAACTAAATGGCATGACATTGAACAAATGGACAAAGATAAGCCAAAATATGCAAGAAAATAGCGAAGTAAGCAAGAAAAGACAAGCAAAGTTGAAATCTTCTACTTACTTGGAGCTCAAAGAGCCAAATGTGGAAGAGACAAAAGTTGAAATGAAAGATTTTTCTCCAAATTTGAAATCTCCAAAAGCAAATGCATACAACTCAATGGCTTTTGACTAGTTCAAAGTTCCAAATGTGATCCTCCAATGTCAAATACATGAGGCATTTTTACATGTAAATGTGCAAAAGTGATCTTAATACCTCCAAATGCAAGACGGTTTTGATGTAATGCATCTATTGGAACGTTTTTGGGTAAAAACATGGTCTCCAAATGCAATAACATGGATCGGTTTTTGCAAGGAAAGGTAAAGATCTGATCTCCAAATGCATGAATATGCATCAAAACTAGAAAATGCCTCTTCCTTGATGAATTTCGTGGCTTCAAGGAAGAAATGTAGGCGTTTTTGGCAAAAATGTCCCCTCCTTTTGCATGAATATGAGCCGTTTTTGGCCTCAAGAAGCAAAATCATGGACTTGAATAGCATTTACATGCATCAAAATACCCAAATGCACTCTATGGGAGAGTTTGCATATTTAAAATGCATGTATGTGGAGGTTAAGAGGACAAATTGCACTCTCTAGGTCCTTTTGCATGTATTAAAAAGGGTGTAAATGGAGCCAAGAAGCAAATCGCACTCTCCAAGCCCTTTTGCATGTATTAAAATATGCAACATGTAATGTACTTTGGGCGTTTTTAGCCTTAGAAGGCAAAAACATAGACTTGAGATGCAATAACATGTTTTAAAATGCCAAATCACACTCTCCTAAGGGCATTACATATTTCATATAACATGTAATTAGACTATTCCATGTAAATCACACTCTTGGATGGGCATGACATGTTTTAAAAGCTTAGCTTTTATTTTCCTAAATCCATAAAAGTGCCTTGCTAGTGCAAATCGCACTCTCAAGAAGCAATTTACATATAAAGTGATTTACATGTAAATGCGATTTATCATGCAAAGTGGACTCTTGGAAGTCCATTACATGTATTTCTAGTGCAAATCACACTCTAGGAAGGCATTTACATGTAAACATTTAAAAGACATGTAAGTTGGTTTGCACAACTTAAAAAGACCAATTAAGCACATTTTTAATTGATTTTTAAAGAAATATCACTTAATTGGGTCAAAAATAATATTTACACTATATACTGAATATATCATGTGCAAATATTATTTCAAAAAGCAATATTTAACTTAGATGTTTTAAATAAAACATAAAGTAACTCAAAAACAAATCAAACTATATAGTTAATGAAGTCACTATTAATTCCAAAATTTGCACCCAAATGCTAATGTCTTGAAACATCAGCAATTTTGGAGCAACATGGGATCAATCAGAGGTTATTGGTAACCTATAACCGGACTAAACCTCCGGGTTCAAGGTTAGTTCCTATGTGATTGACTCTGATGACTTCACCTATCTAAAGAGAATTGTAAAATTTGGATGTAAAAGGGGTGAAGAGAGAAATTTGGATGTAAAATTTGGATGTAAAATTGACAATTTGACAACTTGCAGCATCCTAAACAGATACAATTCCTGATTATGAAATCCACACATAAGTATTTCAGAGGAAATTCAGAACCTAAAAATATTAAAAAGAATTAATCACAATTAATATCTTCAAAACACTTGATACACCCCCCGACTTGTGCAAAAGGCTTCAAAACATAAAAGATGCAGAATGAGACATGATTTTAAGGTTTCTAATAAGAAACACAAGAAAATGACATCAATCACTACTAAATAAAGTATAGAAGTATAACTCAAGAAATAGATCCAGAATAAGTTGTATAAACTGTCATAGTCTCTGAAAATGCATGCCACAAATCTAATATAGTATGAAAAACAAAATGCTTGAAAATGACAAAGGTCCCTTTTTCAAAAACTGAACCCCTTCTCCAAGTAAAAGAGAAGTATATATCCATATCAAGACTCAACTGCCTCCCCTCCAAAATAGGGACTGACGGTTGGATATCAAAAAAAAAATCTCCAAAAAGGACTCTAAGAACTAGAGAAACATGCCACATGTCCTCCAAACTGTGCCTCTACTAAGTCTCCATGATGACAAGTCCAAAAAGCCTCCAAAATCTCCTAAAATCACTCCTGAAGTGACTCAAGACTCAACAATCATGACTTATAGTCTAACACAGCCTCTGTGACAATTGGTGACTCGAACATGTCAGCACTGCAAGTCACTTACAGTCTACAATTCCAAACTGCATTCATCTCCTTGAATTTAGGCAAATAGAACTCCACCTGTCCCTTGTAACACTTAGTCAATCTAAGGACTCATCAACCCCTATCCAATTCAAACTCCCTCTTATTAGTTTGATGCACTTTAATTTATTATTAAAAAATCGATTTATAGATTATCAATTACTTAATAATAATTACATTTAGAAATGTTAATGTTATAATTCTGTCGGATAAATTGTATTATATATATGAGATATATAATATTATATATGGGATAATTAACATATATTAAGAGTGATATATATATATATATATATATAAAGGATATAATACTTGTGTTATAACTATAATAACTAATGTAAGTTAATATGTTAAAGAGACATGTCTCTTCAAGAGACATGCCTCTTTATTTCTCATATATATATATATCCTTTCATATAGTAACTTGAAAAACACATAAAATATCCACAAGTGCTATTACAAGTTACAGAATAGTTTAATGGATCATATCTTCAACATGGTATCAGAGCAGCAACAAACCCCTGGGAGAATCATTTTTAGGCGTGGCTTTTTATATTTGCAAGATATATTTGGGTATTTCTAGTTGTAACCGAGACATCTGCCATGCAGAGCATCATTGTGCAGAAGGGCTCAAAAGATAAATTAATGTTTCTGGATTTTCACAAACTCATGGGTGCCAATAGTGAGAGTGGAGATAGAGTGATTCACAAAATATGAGCATGCAATGTTGCTCTCAATGAATTGAAATAGAAATATCTTTGATTAAAAATAGATTAAGATCAACACATTGTGCACCATATTTCTTGGTTTATGGATATCGACATACTAAACTAATTTGTGATGTCTACTGCAGCTTTGCTTCCTTCTCTCACGACAGCTAGAGCTTTCACATCTTCGGGGAGCCATGGCACCTCTTCCCCTAGTCCTCACCTTGCTGGCAGACACTATTCATTCAAGGACACTAACGAAGGTGGTATCGACTTTGGTGATTATGTCTTCTCTTGTAATTGCACATGCTTTTGATGCAATGGTGGCTCTTGCATCCTCTACTCACAAGAAAATAGTGGTGGTTCTTGCATTCCTTCTTCTCAGGTAAATTAAGTGCAGTGTAGTGAGACAATAACAATAACCAAAATAATTTTTCATAAAGCGCAATGGTTGCTACTTGGGATTCTATCACTTCCTTCAAAGAACAACACCATGAAGATGGTTTGGTCAGACACGTTAATTGGAAGAGTACAAGTTTTACGTTGGAGCTCAATGTTATTACCAATAATACACTACATTCAACTTGACCTAAGTTCTCATCTTCAGATCGATATAATATGGCGTCCCAATTCATTAAAATACAAATTCGCTTCCAACTACGAATGAAATTTGAATTCAAATGCAAGCAGGGCTTTGACTTCCTCGTCTTCTTCAGTTGTGGTTATCAAATGGCAATGGCTGGCACAGGACCTGTTTTCACGTTCTTTTGACCCTAACTTCACTTCTGATATAGAAGCAGCCAGTACCTCGAGCATCACCCCTGTTCAAATAGGTGCTGATTTCATTTATTATTTTCAGCCTCAAACCCTAAAACAGGTCAATATTACAACTGAAGCGTATGGCTGGATGTTCAAATTAATAGCAGGTCTGAGACAAGCATATTATTCCATTAGTCTAATAACTCAGCATGTTGATCACTGGTAGAAATATTAGCCATTTGGAAGCACATTATGTGAGGAACAAAGTGGGGATATTGCAAATGTTGGGATTGATTTCTATACTAAGAGGTAATCTTAAAGCCTATAGAAGATTGATTGATAAAATCAGAGATATATCTATATAGGGCGATTGGGCCCACGATACGAACTAACATAGAAGAAATCAAGATTTATTACCATCATCTATAAAATAGAAGGTGGACCCCTTGTTAACGAGAGAATATGCATCCGAATCCACTTATAGCATCATACATCAATAAGGTGGAAGATGAAATTTTATAATAACTAACACAAGGTGACGACTTCCTTTCCATTGCAACATGTAAACAATTCGAACCCCAACAACAGGAAAATACCAAAACAATAAAATACATATCACAATGGAAAGAGGACAAACAGCAGGAAAATAAATGGACATTGAGGAAATTGCAAATCACATGACCACCAAAGGCAACGAACAAAATGTAAATATGTGGAATATCTTTGAAATATGCTCATCCCATGAAGAATAGTATGTTCATCACAAATACAAAGGGGTGGAGTAAGACTTCAAGATTTCCTACGGTTAGTGCAAGTATCAAAGGAAAAAGAGAGAGATTGAGATTTAGAGAGAGCTTGGCATTTCATTACAAGCAATCTTGAAAGAGAGGGAGCAAATAGAGAAGACGATTTAGTCAACCTTCAGTGATCTCGGTCTTATCGATTTAGAAGGAGTAAACCATGTTGAGATGGATTCTCCAGTGATAAATAAATTGTAGAAGTCAAGGGGATTATGATTCATATAACTCGTGGTATGTTTTGGCCATCTATTACCAACGATGTCAGAGATTAAGTCTATCATATATGATGAGATGCAAAATTATTCAAACGATAAAAGAGTGGGAATTTTACATTGTGGCGGGTATAATAACAAATGTTCTATTCCCACCTAGACCTACTTTAGAGGGGAGATGTTTCATTCAAAGGCAGCCTTGGACAAAGAGAGGGAGAAGAGAAGTTGATATCAAAGGTCATGAGTGCAATTCTTTGTAATACATTCTTATCTATGAGAGATAAGTTTGAGGTGAAAACCTTATTCTTTGATATGTTTCATGATGGATGTTATAACACCACATGACATATCTGTGGTGACTTCAAGTTAACTTTTCTTGTCATATGTGTACGAGCTTACCCCCTATGTACATCATAAAGAAGTGATGACTTCTAAATGATTATCACTTGTATTAGGAGAAGTTGTTGTAAAGTGACGTCCTTACAATAACTTGTAACATGATTCATTTTCGCGAAATTGTTTCATGTAAAGGCTTTATCTTATAAATCAACAACTAGGCGGTTGATATCATTAATTTGATTATCTACAAGTTGCTTGTATAGATATATTTTCGGTACTTGGTGTATGTCTTGCCTTGATATTCTGATAGGCCATTACCACATTGAGTACTTGGTGGATATCATTTAGTTGATGTTCTAATAGACCATTACTCAGAGTATTTGGTGAATATCATTTGATTGATATTTTGATAGGCCAATGCTCATGTTACCAAATATGATATCAAATAGTAATTGGTGAATATCATATGTTCATATTCTGATAGGCCAATACTTACATGATATCATCTTCTAGAAATCTTATGATCAAAGATTTCCTATGTGTATTATTTTTGAAATATTACCTATGGTGTAATATCTGTGTTTTATCCTTCTTCATTAAGAGGGGGGAGTGTTAATGTTATAATTCTTTTGGATAAATTGTATTATATATATGAGATATATAATATTATATATGGGATAATTAGCATATATTAAGAGTGAAATATATATATATATATATATATATATATATATATATATATATATAAAGGATATATTACTTGTGTTATAACTAATGTAAGTTAATATGTTAAAGAGACATGTCTCTTCAAGAGACATGCCTCTTTATTTCTCATATATATATATATATATATATATATATATATATATATATATATATATATATATATATATATATATCCTTTCATATAGTAACTTGAAAAACACATAAAATATCCACAAGTGCTATTACAAGTTACAGAACAGTTTAATGGATCATATCTTCAACAAGAAACTACAACAAAGATGATTATAATAATAACAAATTAATATAATAATATGCAACCTAAAAATGAAGCTAAGTTTCATATTACTATATTAATTTATTAATATGCAATCTCACATAATCCAAAATACAAAGGGGCAGACCCGAAAACATGAAATCCAGCACAATATATAAAAGGCAAAAGAAAAGCCCAAACATAATGTCTCATTTCATTATCTTTGTTGATCATGAATCAAGGAGGATTTGAGAAAACCCTAGCCACCATGAAGAATAAGTCTGGATTTTGCAATTGATATCTGTAGTTGTTTTAATGCTACCATGAGTACTAGAGGTGTTTTTTGTGGAGTTCTTGCCGATTTAGAAGATTATATCTTACTTTCTGCTGCTTTGAAAGGAGATCTTGAGATTTTTCTTGCATTTTCTATCTGCATTTCTTGGCATTTTGAGGAATCCTTGGCCATTTCTGATGAATGACTTCTATTCTGACCTTTGACATGGAAATCTAAAGCTAATTCTGAGTTTATTGTGCCCTATTTTCTGCATTTTAATGGTACATTGGAGTGATCTTTGGTTGTTGTCATGACTGGATTTGTTGAGCAAATGAGGCTTGACTTTCCAACGGCATGAGTGGGTCTACTTGTTGGTGTTATTCCTTATCAAACTAATGTAAGTAATGATAACTTAATAATACTTGGAAACCTTGGAAACTCTTGTTGCTTCTTTATGAAATGTGCCTTTTTGCTAATAATGATTCGTAGCTTTCTTCATTCGTTGTTGCATGGTAACAATAAATCTGGAGTCTTCTTTGCTTGCTACATTTTTACTCTCTTGACACTTTTGAGTATTAGATGCCATCCTGAAGTTTATTTTCAGCATTATTAATACTCCAGGGCAACACCCGAAATGGGTTTTCTTGCTAAACGATACTTGTTGTTCCTTGATGTTATCATGACATGGGTTTCATTCTCTACTATATCAATGTCGTGTCTAGAATTTGTAGCAGTGAATCATTGAAGCTATTGTTTGAATACATTCTCTTCTTCCAGCTGTAAATATAAGGCCTACTCTCTGTCTGTGTTTTACATCTATAGATCTGACCACTATTTAATGAATATGAAGTATAGAAACAAAGTGTTTTTCTTATTTCTTTCTCTTATAGATGTAAGCGAGATTTTACTCCATGAATATGGCTGCCATTTTTGTTTATCTTGAGACCAAATGTAGGACGACTGGCTCTGTTTGGGGAATGTTACTTGTTTGTTCTTGGAAACAAAGAGTGACATAGAATCCAATTTTCTAAGTCCCTTCATCCACTCCATTGGGTTATACAGTGAGGCAACTAACAAAAATAAAGCTAAAAATAAAGACCTTATGATTAGAAAAAATGTAAAACTATGTACAAAGGTTACTTATCTGATAATCACTGGAAATAATGTTTCAGATGTTGACCACTGTAAGGCAGTGGCATTGGTGTTCCATCATGATATGCAAGCCAGAAGTTGTTTTCGCCTACAATCTAGTGAATTGTGAAAGGTCCTTACCAAAGAGAATCAAACTTTCCATGCATTCCCTTTGGGTCTCGCCCTTTGTCCCAAAGTCGGACAAGATCACCAATTTGCAATTCTTTGTATTTGGCCTTTTTATCAAAAAGAATTTTGACTTGTTGCTGGTGAGCAACAAGTTTATCAATCACTTCTTTTCTTTGCTCCTCCAGTTGTTCAAGAAACATAATTCTCTTATCCAATGCATCTGAATAAGTTTCATCTTTGATGGCTCCAATCAGCTTAAGAACAGGAAGCTCTTAAGGTATTGGAATCTTAGCATTGATCCCATGTAGCAACTGAAAAGGTGACATTCCAATTTCCTGCTTTGGAGTAATCATGTCAATCGACAAAGCATCGAACAATGCTTTGTGCTAGGTTCTTGTTGCTTGATTCTACTTGACCATTACCTTGTGGGTAATAGTCTGATGCATGTGCTAGAGTTATCCCGTGATTGAAACAAAACTCAATTACTTCCTTAGAAGAGAAAGCAGTTGCATTACCGGCAACAACTTTGTTCGGAACACCGAAATGTGAAATGGTGTTTTGTTTGAAGAAATCACAAATTATTTCTAATGTAGAGACTTTTACAGGAATTGCTTCTACCCACTTGGTGAAGTAGTTTGTCGCTGCTAGGACGTAAGTATGACCCTTGCTTGAGGGTGGATTGATGGTACCAATGAAATCAATTCCTCAAAAGGTTCTTCTATCACTATTGGCTTCAATGGAAAAGTAGGAAGCTTTTGTTTACCTACGAATTGTGTCAACAATTCACATTTTCTTACTCATTGGTAAGCATGTTGAAAAAGGGTGGGCCAATAGTACTGTGATCTCAAAATTTTATGTGCAATGACATGTGCTAAGAAATGTTCACCACAGGCTTGATTATGGAAAGAATCTAGAATCCGCACTTGTTGGCTTTTGTCCAAACATCGGAGATAAGTTCCATCCATTGCACGCTTATATAGACCATTCTCCCATAAGATGAAGCTAGAAGCTTTCAACTTGAGAGTTCTTTGATCCTTGTATGTCAAATAAGAGGGGCATTCTCCATAACTCAAATAATATGCCATATCGGAGTACCAATCATCTGTAGTCTTGACGAACAGAACAATAGAAAGATAAGAGAAATTCTCATATTCTATTTACAAAAGTTCATTTTCAGCCATAAGCTGATAGAGTCCTTTGTCATGAACTAGCTTGGTCGTATCTCCATATCATATTCTTGGATCTTAGCAATCCAATTTTCTCTTTTCTACCATACTCTTGTTGTGTCAAGATGGCCTTGACAGTAGTATCCGGAACTAAAGCTATGATATAAGAGTTCAGTATGTAGAATCTGAAATGCTTCATTGCTTTGACAACAGCATAAGTATGCTTCTCCATCTAACTCTACTTCAACTCATGAGCTTTTAGAGGGCAACTCATGAATGAAATAGGTGATTCAATGCCTTCATCATTTTTCTGCATCAAGATAGCAGACAAAGTAAGCTTGGAAGCATAAATATACATGACAAAGCTTTCAGTGTAATCAAGACATGCTAGCATGGGTGTGTGTGCTATTACATCTTTGATTTCTGTGAATGTTTTCCTCCCTTCATGATTCCATTGGAAAGCATCTTTCCCTCTTTGCCTTTCATTATATCAACAATGTGACGAGTCTTTTCAGTGAAGTCAGGTAGAAACCTTCTCAAGAAATTCACCTTTCCGAAGAAAGAATGAACTGTTGTTTTGTTTGATGGTAAATATAAGCTTTGAATTGCTAACACCCTATCTGGATCAATTTTAATACCTTCCTTAAACACAATGTGTCCCAACAACTTGCCTTCCATTAGACCAAAAACCATTTTTTTGGTATTTAGTGATACGCCATGCTATCTGCATCTCTCCAAGACTTGTCGAAGATGAAAGAAATTATCTTGACATGCTTTGGAGAAAACAGTCAGTTCATCCAAGTATACGATGATGCTTTTAATGATGAGACCATCGAAAGCAAGGTCCATTGCTCGCTAAAAAGTTGCCTCGACGTTGATGAGGCCGAAAGGCATCCACCGAAATGAAAATGTTCACCGTAGGGTAGTGAATGTCATCTTATACTAATCATCCTCACAAACTTCAATTTGATTGTAGCCCGAGAAACCATCTAACATAGATAACATCCTTGAACAATAACAACTTATATCACTTGGTTAATGACCAGGAGTGGATAGTAATCTTTGAGAGATAACTAATTGAGATTGGGGAAATCCACACATATGTGAATTTCTCCATTCTTCTTTCTGACAGGAACTATGTTAGCTACCCATTATGAATGATGAATAGGAAAGATAATATCTGCTTCCAACATCATTTGAATTTCAAATAGGATAGTACCCGAAATCTTGGGATTGTATTGCCTCTACTTCTAGCAGAAAGGAACTGTGCCAAACTTAAGGGGAATGTCATGCTTGACTTCTTAGGACGAAAAGACTTCAGATCTTCATAAGAGAAAGCCAGAACATTCTTGTATTCACAAAGCAATGTAATGAACTTTTCCTATCCTTCGTCTATAATATAGTTACCAATGTTAACCAATTTTGGATCATCTTCAATTCCAATGTTGTATTTCTCATATTGTACCGAAAAACTTGTCCTCATTTTTATTGCTCCTTGACATACCTATCATGTTTGTCAAACAACTTTTCCAAAGAAATTAGACCCTTGGGGATCTTGTTTCCTTTCAATTGAATGACTTTCTGACCAGTGTCAGGATCTTTATTAGAGATAACCTCATTGGGCACATTTTTCGCTTCCTTCAAAGTAGGAAATTGATGATCTAAGTATCATCATTGAATACTTGTTAGTGCTCACAATTATCTGGGATACTTGGTCCATAAACCAACTGTATCTCATAGATGCCATCTTCAAAATCTTGGTGAGGAATTAGCAAAGTAGCTAAAACGGAAAGTGAATCAGCCCTATCATTTCGCTCCCGAGGAATTACTAAGATATTGAAAGCATCAAATGTCTTGATGAAATCCCAAACCAAATCATAGTATTGTTTAAACCGGTCAATTTTGGCTTGCTATTAACCTTTGACCTAACATACTACTAATTCAGCATCTCCTTCGACATGTAGATTCTAGATTCCTTTGATCTACGCCATATTCAATCCCAATATCAAGGCCTCATATTCAGCTGTGTCATTGATATTAAGGAATTGCAACTTATAAGAATAAGGGGAAAACTCCCCTTCCGATGAAATCGGCACAACTCTTGCACCAAATCCCATTGACGCACAACTTCCATCGAACTCCATGATCCAATCATCATTAGAATGGATCGTCATTAGAACTACTCGAACTTTCTTCACACTCCATGAGAATAATATTTCCTTCAAGAGAGTCAATGGAATCCCCTTCAAAAACATTTTCTTCTTCTTTGAGAAAATCCATAGGATCATCTCTAGGACTAGTTTTTTCTTCAACCGTGACTAACGGTTGATCTAGAATGACAGCCTCCTCTAGATCTTCAGTAGCATCAACAAATCTTTGAGCATATGAAAGCAAGGAGGAACTTTCAGAGCTTGTCCAGTCCTTTGCAAATTTTGATACTTCGTCAGCATATAGGTCATAGTTACCCATTCTAGCTGATTCAAAAAGAATTTGAGCATGTGGATCATTAGATTTGACCACCATACTTTGTTTCTCTCTCAAAGGCAACTTTTGCATAACACCTTTAATAGGTATTCTGGCTTCAATCATGTCCATATTGAGTTCTCCACCCACATCTTTACAGAAGTTACAACCAAGTAACATGTCGTAAGAAGCATGCACATCTGCAACCAAGACGATGAAGGACACAAAGGAAAACTGAGCTTCTTTGATTTTTCCTTTCAGGGGTACTTGCTAATTCTCCATGGAAGAGCAATTACCAAAGGACTTGGTTAAGGTTGATCTTAAAGCATCTGCAACCTTAGCTAGCGTAACATTGTCAGAAGTATCGAAATCTATAACACAATTGCTTAGCTTGAAACCATTAATCAGCATGGAAAGGTACAAAGGTTCAATTTTTCTTGGAATTAAGGATGGAATAATAACTAAGCTATTGGGCATACTTTCAAATTCAAGGGTAGCCAAATGAGGTTGAGTAGGCTAGGATTCCTTCTGATGCATGAGCATCCTAGTTGTAAGAGCAATCTTGCATCAACCAAAAATAATTTATTTTCAGTCTTTTCTATTTTAAAAAGGACTAGTAGACAGGGTGGTTACTATTTATGGGAACTTGCTATTTTTAGTAATTTTTTCATACAAGCTCAGAATGTTTTCATTTTTTACATGAAGGTTCATTTTAGAATTATAAGCCTAACATAAAAATCTCATTGTTCTAGCTTAAGTATTAGAGAAGTTATTGGGATTTTCGATGGAAAAATTTGCAGAAAAATCTTCAGGCTCACCGTTGGAGGCCTTAGAGTGCCCGATTGAGGTCCAAAAACTAGATGAAAGGGTGATTGTGTAGTTTTAAGCCTGTAGATCATGAGCTAGCGTTCCGAAAAGTGGTTATGATAGCCAATCAGAACAACAGTTTGAGAGTTATGGCCTTCCACAGTTGGGCTACCAAAATTTCTAAAATAATCTGTCAAAGATGTATTTAGCCGATTCTATATGTATTGTTAGGGTCTATTGACCCTAGGTATTAAGTTTGAGCATCTAGAACCTTCTCAGGTGGCATAAAATTGCTTATTTAAGAAAGGCCCAAACATTGTCTAGGACAGCTTTGGATGGTAGTTCACAACTTAGTCTTGCAGATTACTATAATGAAGGCGTCCATGTGAGCTAGCATATTGTACTTGTGAAATTCTGTAATTCCGTATTTGCGGTGCAAATAAGGAGTCCATACTTTGTTCTTGCTTTTGTTGTTGTTTATTTGTTTCTGTTATGTGTTTATGGTATGAAGGGGAGCACCCTTCATCACCTTGACAAATTTGGTGAGCCTATCCAATTGATCTGGATATGCTTGTTGGTGCCCAATTGAGGTCCAAAAACTCAACGAAAGGGCGTTTGTGCAGTTTTAAGCCTGTAGATCATGAGCTAGCATTTCCAAAAAGTGGTTATAATAGCCAATTAGAACAACGGTTTGAGAGTTATGGCCTTCCGCAGTTGGGCTACCAAAATTTCTAAAATAATATGTCAAAGATGTATTTAGCCGATTCTATATGTATTGTTAGGATCTGTTGACCCTAGGTATTAAGTTTGAGCATCTAGAACCTTCTCAGGTGGCATAAAATTGCCTATTTAAGAAAGGCCCGAACATTGTCTAGGACAACTTTGGATGGTAGTTCGCAACTTAGTCTTGCAGATTACTATAATGAAGGCGTCCATGTGAGCTAGCATATTGTACTTGTGAAATTCTGTAATTCCGCATTTGCGGTGCAAATAAGGAGTCCATACTTTGTTCTTGCATTTGTTGTTGTTTCTTTGTTTCTGTTATGTGTTTATGGTATAAAGGGGAGCACCCTTCATCACCTTGACAAATTTGGTGAGCCTATTCAATTGATCTGGATATGCTTATTGGTATTCTACCTCAGACATTTGGATTTTTTTTCTCTTAGCATGATCTATAATATTCAAAGCTTGAAAAAAATTTGCTAGAGAAGAATTGAAATTTTCAGCCTTGGGTTTAGTATTAGCATTAGGCATACTGGACTTTCAAATACTAGATGAAGGAGTAGGTTGATCAACACTTGGTTTCTAGCTAAGTCATTATGTAGACTAGGCAAAGTTGTTCCCCTCTTTGCAATGGTGGCAGGCATCTAAGGAGCATCCTATTTCTTTTCAATCTCTTCTTAATGTTAAGCCCACTTTGTTTGTGAACGTGTCATGACTGCATAAGCTTGTGCAAAATCAATCTCGTGGTCCTCATCATTGTATTGGACGTACCCAATGGTAGAGTCACCAACTACTTGATGATCTTCATGATATTGAATAATAATATCCTTGGAAGGATTTTCGTCTTGATTATTGCCAGTAGGATCAACTTCATAGTAACCAATGCCTAAGTTACTTGGCGGTGCTTCAAGTGCAAGCCTCTCTGGAGGAGGAGTTTGTTTTGCTTCTTACCTACATGGTTATTTGCAGCATTAGGATATGGCCGCCTTGGTATATCCTTGTATGTAGCAGCAAACGACCCTTGAGATATTTTCTTTTTGAGAGCAAGAAGTTCATTTCCTAGTTTTTGAACCAATGGATCATTGAAACATGATAAAGAAGATTTTGAATAGGAATTGTTCTTGAATCAGTTAGAATCTTTACAAACTTTTCCCGCAAGTATCAAGTAATCTTAAATCTCTGTTGCCAGAGTTTGAACAAGAGCCAAAGCTGCAGGGGCAGCTCTTCTCAACAAGAAACTGACTTCTAGAAGTTCTTTTGTAAAGAGGCCCAACCCATGATGGAATTAAGTTCCAAGTTATAGAACCAATCAGCTGCTATACCTTGTAAAGTCTCTATAAAGAGCCTTACAAAGCCACTAGGAAAGTGGAGACCAAATGAATTACTGCTTCTTTTTATTCAAAGCACGACTTCTTTACTGTTCTTTATAGAAATTCTAGCATATCATGAAAAGTGCATCGCAACATCAAGATGAAAACATCTTCCAATGAGATTGGATGCTTGAAAGCTTTGGGACTTGAGTGACAATGACGAATCCATTAGGGATGAGTTTTCAATGAATGAATTAGATACTTATGAAACACATATGATGGTTGGAAATGAACCGGAAAGCATATGTATTTGAACAAAAAAGGGCCAAAATTGAACTTGCAAGGATGAATTGCATCTGAGCAAAGATGGGCTTTTGTGGGTATGGCCAACAATGCAAGTTGGGATGCATATGGATGTGTGCAATTGGTGACTTTGGTGTTTAAAAGTGTGACCTTTTACCAAAATCGGGTTTTCTCTAGAGTTATTTACATGTGTAGGAAAATGGATGTAATTCCAAATGTGAAAACATATTCAACATTCTTCCAAAAAAGGAAACCAAACAACAAACAAAACTATGCACAAAACAAAAAACATACCTTTCGCTATTGACTAGAACATAACAAATATCAAGATGCTCTCCTACACGCAATTTGGTTTTTGGAGTTTGGGGAAGTTTCAAGCATTTGAAAAGAGAGGATTTCATTTTATTTAAAGATAATTTGCAAAATACATGGCATGACTTTGAACAAATGGACAAAGATAAGCCAAAATATGCAATGACATAGCAAAGTAAGCAAGAAAAGGCAAGCAAAGCTGAAATCTTCTACTTACTTGGAGCTCAAAGAGCAAACTGTGGAAGAAAGAAATGAAAGACTTTTCTCCAAAATCAAAATCTCGAACTGCAAATGCATACAACTCAATGGCTTTTGACTATTTCAAAGTTGCAAATGTGATCCTCCAATGTCAAATACATGAGGCATGTTTACATGTAAATGCCCAAAACATGATCTTAATACCCTCCAAATGCAAGATGTTTTTGATGCAATGCGTCTATTGGGACGTTTTTGGGTAAAAACGTGGTCTCCAAATGCAATAACATGGATCCTTTTTGGCAAGGAAAGGTAAAAATGTTGTCTCTAAATGCATGAATATGCATCAAAACTCAAAAACACCCCTTGATGAATTCCGTGGCTTGGAAGGAAAAGATACGGGCATTTTTGGCAAAAATGTGGCCTCCTTTTGCATGAATATGAGCAGTTTTTGGCCTCAAGAAGCAAAATCATGGCCTTGAATAGCATTTACATGCATCAAAATACCCAAACACACTTTATGGGAGAGTTTACATATTTAAAATACATGTATTTGGACGTCAAGAAGACAAATTGCACACTCCAAGACCTTTTGCATGCATTTAAAAACATGTAAATGTAATCAAGAAGAAAATTACGCTCTTCAAGTCCTTTTGCACGTATTAAAATATACAAGATGTAATGTACTTTGGGCATTTTTAGCCTTAGAAGGCAAAAACGTGGACTCGAGATGCACTAACATGTTTTAAAATGCCAAATCACACTCTCCTAAGGGCATTACATATTTCATGTCACATGTAATTAGCAATTTCCATGTAAATCACACTCTTGGATGGGCATGACATGTTTTAAAAACTTAGCTTTTATTTTCCTAAGTCCATAAAAGTGTCTTTCTAGTACAAATCGCACTCTCAAGAGCCAATTACATGTAAAGTGATTTACATGTAAGTGAACCTTTTCATGCAAAGTGGACTCTTGGAAGTCCATTACATGCATTTCTAGTGCAAATTGCACTCTAGGAAGGCAATTACATGTAAACATGTAAGAGACATGTAAGTTGGGTTTGCACAACTTAAAGACCAATTAAGCACATGTTTAATTGAATTTTGAAGAAATATCACTTAATTGGGTCAAAAATAATATTTACAATGTATAGTTAATATATCATCTACAAATATTATTTCAAAAAGCAATATTTAACTTAGATGTTTTAAATAAAACATAAAGTAACTCAAAAATAAATCAAACTATATAGTTAATAAAGTCACTTAGTGAAAAATTAAAAAGCAACTCAACATTATAATATAACATAAAGTGCTCTATAGTCACTTAAGTCATAAATTTAAGTGATAAAGAAACTTAAAAACATAACATAAAGTCCATTTATGTTATATTTTTCAAAATGTGAATGTCAACATTAAAATATAACATGGTATTTTAAATATGCAATTGCATTTGGAGAGGCACTTAAATGGTCTCATCTTTTGAATACTAAGTCCGAAAGCCCTAAGATATACTGAATCAAAAGGAAAACCGAAATCAAGAGATTGGACAAAACAAAAAGACTAAAAGCAACTAAACACACTCTCAAAAACACAAAAAAGGATGTTGAAGGCTTCAAAAATCAACCTATGCATAATAAAAAGAAAAACGAAAAAGACCTGACTAAAGCCTTTAGTAAAGGATTCATTATACCAATTGTGTCAATTGATTTATCAATGTTAGCCAATTAAATAATGAACTAACTCAGAGAAACATGAAATTAAGTTGAAAAAATTTCGTACTATTACCTACATTTGGTGGTGAGCAAATGTAAGACAACAATTTTCGCCAAGGTTTTCCCTCTAATCAAGGGTTTCCCTAGTCAACAAATCATTGTGGCACTGTGCATCATTTATCTCTTGTTGTGTTCCATTGTTTTGGTTATTGGTATTGGATTTCAGATTAATATCTCACAACTGATTCACGACCCTCCCCGCCCTCCCCCTCCCCCAACCCCCCTTTAAGTTGTATGTGGACTTCACTTCTTAATAAACCCACAACCAACACTTCAAGCTTGGAGATATTGTTGCATTAAGAAGGCAATTGGTTTGCTACTTGTTTGGCATTTATTGTTGTTTTTAGCTTTCTTTTGTCTAATATTGTCTATTGCTCTGAATTTGGGTTTAAGCGCTTTTTCTTGCTGTTTGCGTTTCTTTGAAACGCATTTCCTTGCACACACCAATATTTTTATGCAAAGATCCTTTGAGCTATGTTTTCCTTTGTATTGACGGTGGTAAGCATATGCTCTAAAGTTCTTTATATAGCTGTTAACCATAAAAGAATAACATCAGCATATTCACAAAGTGGTAAAGCAAGCAAGTCGCAAGCAAAACTATGACCTTAACAACCAAACTATTCCATAATTTATAACTATTTTTAGAGATGTTTTTTGTGCTGAAAGTAGGGATAAGGTTAGTCACCCTCTAAAAGGCATGGAATATGACTTTATGTGGACATTCTCATATTAAAACTCCATATTGCTCATAATTTGCATTGTCTCACAAGATCTTCATATTGATATGTAAACAAAAATTATATGAGTTGGAAGTATAAAGGACTGAGGCTAGATCAAGGGAAAGAAAATTTAATTACTTTCATTTTGTATAACATATGTTTCATGATGGGTGTCATGTATTTTCAAGTTCAAATTGAGAATGATATCAAACACCCTCTATAAGACGCATAAAAAACACGATGGAAATGTTTTGAAGGTGTGCTCACTACAGATGCAACAATAAAATATATTGTTGAAAGCATTTTCAAGATTTGTTCGCACAGTTATGTCTCCATCGAAGTAGACAAGTTAGGGACATCCCCCCACATCTTCATACCCTGTCCACAGACTAATTACAGATGAAATATTTGCTGAATTGTACCAATATTTATAAATAAGAGACAATATTTGCAGAAGAATCCATAGTCTTTCACCAAACACTAATATACAAAGAAGAAGTACCCGTTGCTTGGTTGCAGGTGCAGAATTATTTTCATCATATAGCAATGCAGTTTCCCGATATGTAACCAAACCATAGTTTTCCATTGCCCCAAGAGAAAAATCTGGTATCGCGATCATATCTAGCTTTGGAAGCGAATATGGAGTGCCAAAGTATCTGATTCAATTCAAGAAAAGTAGTAAGAAAATATGGAACTCAAAATCTAAAATGTATAAGAGGTGCCAATAATAGCATTGTTCTTACAGATTTGTTGTATTCATACACAAAAGAGTTGCATAACATGGATTATATATTAACATTTCCACTTATTTATTTCTTGGGACTTTTGTATTTTTCTTTCTTGGTAAACAACTATTTTTCACAGTACGATTTTATGTCATTTTCAGTAGTGTTCTTAGACACTCCATTGCTAGCAGTATCTTAAGTTCTTAACTAATAGTACATAACTAACTAGAAATGGTCTTGGTATCTTAGCTTACAGTATAATGACTACCTTTTGTTCTATGTAAATACAAAATTCACCATTTTCTGTCTGTCTGTGGTATTTTCTGTAACTGTTTTATCATAAATCATCTTAAAAAATAATTGTATTTTTGTTTAGGTGAGCTGACAATGATAGCATACAAGTTTAAATCAAATGAAAATAACTGTATATTTACATTACTTGTCAATGTCAAAAAACTCACTGTTCAAACTGAAATCAGTAAATTCAAAGGACTGTTTCCAACAACTTAAACCATATAAAGCAGCCTTTCCAAATATGCACTAGGAGGATTGCAAAACACATCTCATCTCCCTGGGAAAAGTGGGAAGCTAAAAAGGGATGAAAAATTCACACTTGTTACTGTAACTTAACCACAAAAGAAATATCCAAAGTCCAGACCTAATTACACAGGCAAATACCTCAATCATCCCAAGGCTAATCATGGCATAACATGTTCATTTGGACTATTCATAATATCGTACAGTTTCATAGGTCCTGACCATGTCACCCTCTATTATTTCTTAAATTTTATGGTTACCTGTAGCAATCATTTAAAGTTAATCATGCAGCCTTCATCGCTCATGCCGAGATGTTTGAAGTTACAGTGATAAAGATATGAGCATTCTGTTCCTTTTTCTCTTAACCAAACTTCATTGCTGCTTCAAAGCCATTATACACATCATAGCACGCTCTTATACTATGTCCAAGCCTTTTTGACATACATCATTTTACTAACAAACTCCACATTTACATGTTTGAAGACAAACTCGTTATAGCTAGCCTCCTTTCCTTGAGACCAACAAATTAAAACTTCAACCAATTAGGAAGCAACACAACAAACATAGGGCTGTACAAATATGATGTTTTTATGATAATATTAAATAGTAATACTAGACCATACCAAATTGGAATGAGAAAGACAAACAATATTAAAAGCCCCCATAGCTCATTTGATGTTCATCACCATTTAATCTTTTGGCTTTTACCAAGCAACTAAGCTAAAATAAATTCTTCAAGATTTACAAATAAGTAAAACCTCAATCAAGCAACAAAAACATCCCCTCAACAAAGACTTGGTATGATAACTTAGGACTAGAAACAAGGGCTTAACAACGAGTCAAGCTTTGATCCCAAGTAACAATCGCGTGTTCAATAAAATTATGATATAATTCGCATTTCAAAAATAAAGGAGTCCACTAAATGCCATAAGAAATCCTAGAAATGTTAGGAAACCTTCAGGAATTACCCTCACATTCCCTTTTAAGGGCTGCATTCATACAGTATCGCACATCAGTGTTGTAGCCTAAATCCACCATATTTGTTCATGACACCTGAGTTAATGGATGGTTTTAATCTTCACATGATGCACTTGAAAACCTTGATGTGTGCTAGCTATGATGATTGAATTACTTAACAACTTTAATGACTGTGTTCCTTGTTCCTCCTTTACATATATATAAGTGAATTAAGGAGTGTGCTAATGCAATCATATCTAAACTCATTGACTTTAAATTGTCATGTTGATAACTATTTTTGATATGTGATACTAAGTTGTGGATGAATCTATAGTAATACCTTGCATGACCTATAAATCTTCAAACACCTTTTTTGACTAATGGATATAGGCAAGTCCTTAATGATCTGTATCTTTTTGTAGTCTACAGCAATACCTTCTCTAAATTTGCCTTTCCCTCATTATAAGATTTACCATATATGGTGAGGTCATCCATATGCATCTCAACACAATCATGTACTAGATCCGCAAAAATACTCAAAACAACCCTTTGAAAAGTGGTAGAGGCAATAGATAACCCAAAAGGTAACACATAATAGGAAAAAGTACCCCGAGGGCAAGTAGATGTGGTCTTGTCTTGATCTTCATGTGCCATGCAGCTCTAATTGTAGCCACTGAGACCATCCATAAAAGAAAAGAACTTATTATTTGCAAGAGTATCCAACATTTGGTAAATGAATAAGAGAAAATGATCCTTTTTAGAAGCATTATAAAGTGCTCTATAATCAACACAATTCTCCACTTAACATTTTTCTTAGGAATCACAATGAGAGGAGACACCCATAGATTATCTAAAATTGTATATATGAACCCTACATTTAGTAATTTTTGTAACTCCTCTTTAACTATTTCACACATGACAAGGTCAAGTCACCTTTGTAGTTGCCTAACTAGATGACTACCTTCTTTGATGTATATGTGGTGTATGCAAGCATCAAGGTGGATTTCATGCATGTCTTGGTATTCCCAAGAAAATGCATCTTCATGAGTTCTAAGTACTTCAATAAGATCCTATATTTGTTTAGTTCTTAGAAGTCAATTCATATTAAGTGTGCATTCAGGAAAATTTCCATAGCCTCTGCTCGTGCAGGTGGAAAAAGAGCTAAGACTTGTGAAGTAGACAGTATAATACTAGAATTTTTCAAGGGCAAAAATGGACTGTACAAACAATTATTAGGTAGAAACTACTACTATTTAATGAAGTGTTGAACAGATTCTGAACTACTTTGTAATGTCCCTTGGTCAGCTAGCTTATAATATCAGAATGATGATCCCAAACTTTAATTGCAGCAGACTCCTTCCCAATAGATCTTTGAAGATATGAATTTAGCTCTTTTGATACTATGAAAAGAATTTTTCTTACGGAGCAAATCTTAAAGGATAATATCATCTATTTGACTTGATACATCTTAAATTGGGTATTAATATGCTTACAAAATGTATTTACAATGGAATATTGATATATAGAATAAATCTAATTAATCTGATATATGGGCAGTATTACTGTTTTAATGTGATTATTTGTTGATCTTAATGTCTCATATTTATTGCTGAGGATATTTCTTTGATGTCTGCCGTCAGTATTAATTGTAAGCCACTATATAATTATTGTTATTGCTTCTCCGGAGATGATCATGGGTGCAATGTGTCAAATGTAAGTTGTTGGCAAACTTCCTGAGTATGGTGCTGCTGTTTACAATTTCTTATAATCTATTATCTTATATTCTCTCTTTTGCTCCTGGATACCTGCACAATGTCAACTGTAGTGATCTGTGACTAAGATTGTTGTCTCTCTCCTATATTCTACTCCCTATTCGTTTCTTGCTTTGTCTTCCTCTATATGCCTTTAGCCTTTGAGTCAGCACCTAGTTATGGAATGTGTTTCCTCCGTAATTCCTCTGCTATGCTGGTTTCAGTCTGCTCAATTCCGTGTGCTTGTCTTTGTCCCTTGTTGATATTCTCCCTTCCACGTGGATTGCAGGTGATGATAGACAGTAGGTGATGATAGTTAAAGAATCCATACCCCTACTCGATACTTTTTTTCCCTTCATATATATCATGAAAAAGGCCTGTCCTCCAATCAGAGCGCTGTTTCCAGGTAACAATTTGATTGTTCATTCATTCAATTGGTAACATAATGACAATGATTTCATTTATTACTAATATGAACTTTAATATCAAATTATAATTATAAGGATCAATTCTATTTAATTTTTAATTATTTATTATTTATAATGACCACTTTATTTATTTATTATTATTATCTTTATTATTATTATTATGATCTTATTTATTGTTTATAATGACTACTTATTTATTGTTATTTAATTTATTATAATGATCATTCATTTATCATTATCCTAATTATTTAATTTAATATTATAATGATCATTCAATTATCATTATTTTAATTATTTGATTTATTATTATACTTAATTTATATATACAATGCGATTATTTTATTAATCTATAATATTAGCAATAATAATTTTTAGTTCTCAACTAATATTTATTTATTATGATTTCTTGATATGATAATATTAAAAATATGTATATTTGTAATTATTTATATTATTATTATAGTTACAATTATAATTATTACTAATTAATATTATATTATTATTTTATTTATTTTATCTTATATTATTTTATTTTATCTTTCCAAGATATTTTCATTATTTAAATCCTTTTTTATGTTATTAATCTCTTTATTATATTTATAAAATAATAACAGATTATTATTTATTCTTATTATTAATTTACTTTAATTTTATTATTAAATCTTAAAAAATACGGGGACATGACATACTTTACCATTGGAAAATTACCAAAAGAATAATTATCACTTATCCTCGAAGAAAGAACCTTCCTTTCCATAATTTCATTAGATTCATATCTATTTTGAGGAAAATTAAAAACGATATTATCTTCCGAACATTCCCTCATATCAAGTGTTTTTTCAACTGTTCAAATTGGAAACTATTCATCTAAATCACTATCAATCCATATTGGATCCTTTGTTCCAACAAGGGTTGCACTAGAAAATACATTGTTAAAAATATATTTATTGTCGAATTTTTTCCCGAACTTTTTAGCCTTGTCGAACTTTATCCGAATTTTATCTTGAATTCGAACCTTGTGACTTAGCATATGGTGATCAAAACAAAGTAGACGATTCAGGAACCTAATCGATAGCCAGGGCAGCAGCCAAAAATATCATCACATAGATCTAGCAAAGAAGCAGATAAGGTTGGAATTTATAGCATTGACCCTCCACATATCAATGCTTCTCCCTCTGTTAATCTGCAGTTTGTGGTAAAAATGTCTAATCCATTTGCAGCCCTTTCAGGGTATGATGATTTCAAGCAGAAGACACAATGGTAGGCAAAATACAACCATCAGAATAGTAATAAAAATGCAGACGCATCCAATCAAAAGCCACCAGTGAAATTTAAGGAAAAATTAGGGTTTTGTCTAGTGGATAAAACCAATAAAAACAACAGAGGAGGAACCAAATTGGTAAACAATCAGGCCAATATAATCCATCTATCAAAAGATCATTTTAAGGCAAGTCAAACTCCAGTACCTCCTCAAATCAGTGTAGAAGAAGATTTTTCCAAATCAAGCAACAAATTGAATTGGAAGGGCTTCTACCCTAATATCATTTTTTCAATGCCAAGCCTAGACAAACAAATTTTCTTTTTTAGTCATACCAAATATGCAGCACAAAATAGTTTATCTCTGTATTCCCAGCAGAAAGGATATCTCTCTGATCCTGATGCTAGGATCCATGGAGCCAATCTCCAGAAGGGAGAACATTCTAACCCCGAATCACATCTTAAACCGGCATATATCCCACCACATCACAGGAATGGGACCCCCCCACTCTTCATGTCAGTCCCCCATTCAAACCATATCAACTTCGCGAACCTACAATCAAAAAACTAAAGAACAAGTCCTGATTACTAGCAATTAGGTCAATGAAGAACGATGGTAGGAATGTCAAAACGTGGGTATATTTGCATTTTGGAATGGACCAAAACAGGATATATTGTATCTCATAGTTGGTTGAAGGAATTCTGCAAAAATCAGGTAAGTATATCTCACCATTCTGATAGATTGATATATATACACTATAGTAATGAATATGTGAAAAAAGATTTCCTTTTTGTCTCTGTTTGCTTTTATAAAGGATATGCTATTAAATTCATTGAATGGGCTTCGAATTGCAAGGAAGAACAATTAGATTTATCCATTCCACCTAGGTGTCCATTCAATCCTTACCTCTTGAACTAATGCATTTAGAGATTCTTAGAAAAATTGGATATTCAATTGGTAATTTAATAGGAATAGATGCTTCTTATAAATACTGTAACTGTTAAATTTTTTGTTAATGATAAGAATAAAATTCTGGAACACAATACGATTAAGTTAATTACAAACAACTCTATATACAACTTGAAATATCATAGATTTGAAGGTAAAATATCAGAAATAACCAGATTAGATAATGAGAGAGAGATATCATTAAAAACTTTTCAATCAACATCGATTCTTAAAGATACCTTTCCTATGATGAACATTAGTAATAAAAAAGAAAAACAGGGGAAAATCATAAATGAGATAGCTTGCTTGGAGGCAAGTAAGGATATAATAAGGATAGGAAATACAGAAAGGGAGGATGGTGAACTCTAATAAAGAAAAACAATATCAACAACAACAACTAAAGGGAGGGGAAGCAATTTCATATCAATCCCAAGGAAGATCGGAAGAAAGAAATTGAAACACTATAAGAGCCAAAAGGAAAAAATGATCAAAGCTTAGAAAAGGAAAAGGTTCTAACTCAAGATAACAATAAAGAAAGTATCCAACTGTTAGACTTAGAAGAGTGTAAAGACACTACTCTGCAAATGACTTTAGATCTTGTGTATGAAGATCAAAACCAAAAAGAAAACAACAAGAGGAAAGAAGAAACATCAAAAGATAATATTTCTAAAAGAAAGAAGTTAAGGACGATCAGTAACAACAAAAGATTACGCAAGAAAAAAAGGAAAACACAAAAAAACTAAGATTATTAGACCTATAAGTAAAATTTCAGGAAAGGAAATGTGATTCCAGAAAGAAAAGATCACGGAGAAAAACAATAAGAAACTTGAAGAAATACAAAAACAAACTTCTTTTCTCTGAAGAATCTCCAAATTGAAAAAATGCTAAATGTCTAAAAGAAATAGTGGAAACTCCACAACAAAAGAAGGTAGAAGAGAACGCAAGCACTAAAAAAAAAGGTAATAAAATTATGCACCAAATTCTGGCAGACACCAACCACAAATCAAGAATCACCTTTCTATAAGATGAGTGAGTACAATACAAAGGAAAAGGATCAAAGTAAGACAATAATACAAGAGTTTGACAACTTCCTAGATAATGATGCACCAAAGAATGAAGAGATGGAAATGATAATTAAACCTAGAAAGAGAACAAAATAAGGAATAAGGAATTAAGCTAGAAAAGATATTAGGTAATTGGAACATTATCTTGCTTGAATTGAGAGGAGCCTCAGGGGGATTAGGAATGATTTGGAATCCTAGGAAAGTAAATCTAAATTTTATTCAATCTAATAACTCTTGGATGAGTAGCAGAATTAAAAGCATTAAAAATAGCTTTCAATTAATTTTAATAAACATATATGGACCAATCTAGAACATAGATAAAAAATTGCTATGGGAAGAAATCAGCATGTTTATAAAAAACCATAGGAATGAATGTATTCTTATAGGTGGAGACTTTAATACTATTATAAATTTAGATGAAAATTTTGGAGGCATCTAGCAAAGTTCCCAAGGACCACGAAGCCGATATATAAACATGAACCAACTTTTAAAGCCTTGAGAAAAGCAACGATACAGGGGGGAAGGATTGCAAGCATCAATGGAATTTAAAAAATGGACAAACATTAATAACCTTATTGATATTCCTATTAACAACAGTAAATTCACATGGAATAATAGAAGGAAAGACTTTGAATTTATAGCTGAGAAACTAGACAGATTCTTGCTCAAAGGTGAGTTAAGTGGATTAGATTTAGATTTACAAGCAGCAATACTTCCTACAGCAGGTTCTGATCACTTTCCTATTCGAATTGAATTTAGTGAACCTATTAAACCTGTCAAAAATCCTTTTAAATGCGAAAAAATGTGGTTTTTAAATAAAAATCTCATGGAACTCATAAGGAAATGGTGAAATCAAGGCAATTGTAAAGGCTCCAAAATGTATATATTTGTATCGAAAATGAAAATGATTAAAGAAAATATACTCAAGTGGAACAAAGAACATTTCAATAATATATTTAAAGAAAAAATAGACATCGAAGAAAGTATAAAAAAATAAAACACAGAAGTAATTAAAAAAGGGATGAATAATGAGACCTTGCTCTTAGAAAAAGAACTACTAACGAAGCGGGAAGACATTCTTGCAAAAGAAGTCTTCTGGAGGAAAAATATCTAGAGAAAGATGGTTAGAAGAAGGGGACCGTAACACAAAATATTTCCATAACAGCACTATTTATAACAGAGCTAAAAGTAAAATTATAAAAATTAAAGACGCGTCAGGTTCTATCACTAAAAATCCGGAAAATATAGCAAAGATATTTGTAGATCATTTCAACAAGTTATTAAATAATTTTGATAGTTTGAACATGATAGCCCAAATAAAAATGCTTGAAAACATACAAAAAGTAGTCTCTATAGAAGAAAATAAAGCATTAAATGCAACCATATCCTTGGAAGAAGTCAGATATGTGTTATTTAGCATGAATCCAGATAGTTCGCTAGGTCCAGACAAATTCCAAGCCTTCTACCAAAAATGTTGGGAAATTATCGGAACTGATCTTTGGAAAGTCATTGAAGCTTCGAGAAATGGTGGTTTTTTACTTTCAAAAATTAATAATACCTTTCTCACATTAATACCCAAAAAAGATGATCCTAAAATCCCAGGGGACTTCAAACCTATAGCCCTTTGCAACACCATTTATATAATCTTATCCAAAATTCTAGGAAATAGAATGAAACCAATCTTACATAAGATAATTTCAATAGAACAAACAGGTTTTGTACCACGAAGATCAATTCTAGATGGGATACTCATTATTCAAGAAGCATTACACACAACCAATAAGAATAAAATGGCAAGCATGTTCATGAAATTAGACATTCAAAAAGCATATGACATGGTTGATTGGAGGTTCTTATGCAAAACACTAGAAGCCTTTGGATTCTCACACCAACAGATTAATCTTATTTACCAATGCATCTCAACAAGTAGAATTTCAGTTCTTATTGATCGAACACCTGAAGGTTTCTTTGAGACATCAAGAGGTATTAAACAGGGAGAATCCTTTATCTCTGTTCCTATACATCATCATGGCAGAGCAATTCCAAAGCCCACTCAGATGGTAAAATTAATGGTATTTCAGTAACTGAGAATGTTCCTAACATAACCCATCAATAGTTTGCAGATGATACCATTCTACCAGGAGAAAGTACAATAACAGTGGCATGAAACTTCAAATCACTCATTCAACAGTATATGGAAGCATCAAGGCAAAGAGTGAATGTTGAAAAATCAGAAAAAAAATTCATTAATACTAAACCTAAAAGAGAAAACCAGATTTGTAATATGTTGGGTATAAAAAAGGAAAATTTCCATGTAAATACTTGGGAATAGAGCTAGAAAAAGGTAGTAAAACTAATAAGGGATGGCATAATATACTTGACAGAATGAATAAGAAGATAGGAGGTTGGAAAGATAAATGGATAACAAAAATCGGTAAAATTATAAAGATCAAAGCAGTCTTATCGACCCTCCCAACCTACCCACTTTCTTGCTTACCTCTTTCTAAAAGTTTGAATAAGAAGATTGAGGCAAAACTTCGAAACTTCTTCTGGAATGACACTGAAGATCAAAGAAAACTGGCTCTTATTAAATGGAAAAAATTATGTAAACCAAAAAAATTAGGAGGTTTCAATATCAAAAATTTAAGCTGACAAAATGAAGCTTTTGGGGCCAAACTAACACAGAGATTATTGATAGAAAGAAATAAAAAATGGGCAAAAATTATGTATAACAAATACTTAAATCCAACCAACCCTTACTCCTTTAGAATGAAGAACCTTCCTAAAGGATCCGAGAGCTGGAATTTTATAGTTAAAAGCAGAGCTTTGATTAGTAAATATCTCACTTGGGATGTTGGTAATGGGGAGGAAGCTTTCTTCTAGGAGGACTCTTGGGATGGGCATCCCCCATTAGAAAATATGAATATCCCAGCTGATATTAAAGAACAATTAGTCAAAGTCTCAGTAATTATAAAATCAAAAAAGATATTAATGGCAATATAACTCGGGAATGGAAAAATTTAGATAATATTGACTTAGAACAAGCAGTAAAAAAGGTGTATGAAGACATCATTAATAAGAGGAAAATAATACAATTAGTGAGAAATGACAAACTCAAATGGGCAGCATCAAAAGATGGAAGGTATAACGTGAAAAATGGTTATAAAGCAATCACTCAATCTCAAAGATGGGAAGAAGCATATACTCCCCTTAAACTTTGTTGGGCTTCTTCATGTCTACCAAAGGCAGGTTTCTTTTGGTGGACCGCCTCACAAGATAAGATTCTAACTACTAACAGACTTAGAAAGTTGGGCAATGAGAGGCCTTCTAGATGTGTGTTATGTAAGAATGACAACGAAGACACTAACCATTTTTTATATAAGTGTTGATATACACAAAAGTGTTGGGAATAGCTCCAACACATGCTGAGTTGGACTACGTCATTGCCTGAAACTCCAAACGATCTACTTAAGGGTTGGCCCAAAGACAATAGTAGTGGTATCTATGGTAACCTCTGGAATATTTGCCTTTCTATCCTTGTTTGGGAAATATGGAAAGAAAGGAATAGAAGAATATTCCTCAATCAAGAGATAATGGCTTGTGAGATAACTAATAAAATCAAAGCCTATATAGTTGAAACATTAAACTCTCACCTTAGAAAGATTTCAAAAGAGGAAGGATCATTTTTAGAATGGGATCGTCTTATGAAAAAAACTTGGAATAAACTAGTTAATCCTCCGCTAATGTATCAAAAAAAGAATAAAAAGACTAGGAGCAAATGTAGCTGGATTCCAGCCTCGACAGGATGGACCAAATTAAATTCCAATGGAGCCTCGAGATGCAATCCTAGTATTGCTAGGATTGGATGCATCATTAACAACAAATCTGGCAATTGGATCGCTAAAAGGGCTAAATCTATAGGATCAACCACTAACAACCTTGTTGAATGAGAAGCCCTTCAAGAAGGTCTCTGAATCTGCCTGGAGCTAAGCATTGCAAAACTTATTATTGAAGGAGATTTGCAGATTATCCTAAATGCTATCAGAAAAAGGGAGACACCTAATTGGGTTCTAAATTCTAAATTGGAAGAAGTTCTAAATCCCCTAGACCATATCGAAGATATTCAGATTATACATATTTTTCAGGAAGGTAATACAGTAGCAGATCAGTTAGCAAATAAGGGAGTTGACAGTGAAAATTTCTTAATATTTCATTGTAAGTAAACCAATCAAAAAGTAAACAGCAATATTAAAAAACAGGGTAACGTAAATTTTAGTCGTATTAGCTAATATAGTATATCATATTAACTATTAATATAAATGCATACAAATCTAAGCATATAAAGACATAAAAAACTATAGTTATATTTGTATACCATCATGGATAAAAGTGAAAGCATTGACTCCTTGTAGTAATCAACGAGGAAGATGGAAAATTGGAAAAGGTTTTTTCAAAATGCTAATAGATTAAAAAATATAAATTAAAATAATAAATTTGAATTCAAATTATAAAAGTTAAGATAATAATACTTTCAAATTTAAAAGGAGTTCCGTCAATATATATGGGAACTTAATTTTGGACAATTTTAAACTCTTTATCCCTATATCTAATAGCTCTCTAGGAGGAGTTTTATAATTTAATTTTAAAACCCTGTAACCTCATTAATTTTCCTATTTCTTCCATCATTTCATGACACTAGGCATCATCATATTCCAATATGATTTGGTTGCATGTAGATGGCATCAGCAGATGGCATCTAGATCTCGAGACGCTTCTAGATCCTTCATTTGAGATTGTTAGTTCTCTATTTATAGTTTAATTGGTATTGGACGCTTCTTATTCCCTACTCTGTTTCAGCCTGATTTAGTTATAAGCTTAGGGTGGATACCAATATCAATTTATTTCATGCCTCACAGGTGCGGACCATGGCATTTAGAGGAAATGTGAAACTAGAAAGATGGAATCAACTATTAAACCTTGTGGATGACATGACGAGGATTGTTGTGAGTCGTGTCTTAGGGGAAGGTATCTCCAATTACAATTTCTCTTGGAGAACCAATAGTGACGTTATAGGTTCTTTCATAGGTTGTCTTGCCAAAGCCAAAATAGAGAAGTGGGCTATGATCAGGCTTTGCTACAATGATTTCAACCCAATTAGGTGCATAGGTCTTGAGGAAGTGGTTATGAGAATTGATGAGAAATGTATGATCCCTCTCCTAGAGATGTACATGGCACATCCCCCTGGAAGCTTTGAGCTGGCCATTGTTCCTAGGCACCCTTCTCTGGCTATTCGAGAGGATGCTTTGTTTGTTCAAGTTTGGCCGAAAATAGAAGCTAGTATACATTTTCTTCTTAGGTGGAGAGGGATCTTAGAAGAACATAACAAGGACTGGCTCAGGAATTATCTCTGCATCCTTAACTCCTATATACAACCGAGAGTAGAGCTTGAGAATTTGGAAGATATGGATTTCTGTATTCCGAAAATGGAAAAGTCCAATAGGGAGAAAAGCGCCTTTGAATTCCTGCCAAACTATCAAACTGAGAACGCGAAGGACATTGCTGAAATCATCATGGTCTACTAGAAATAGGGTCTGCTGTTAATTGGTGCCCCCTGCTTGTTGGTTTTGTTTTAATGACAAATTTTGTTAATATCGGATGTTAGATGGAGATTTTCCCTTCATGCTTTGCCTTTCCTGTGTTCGGCATATATGTACTCTGGATAGTTATAGTTTAGGGCTCGTTGTCTCCTCCTAGTCTGAAGGTTTTGGTTTTGTGATGAGTTCCTCTTTATCCACCTTTATAGCGATATCTTATTCTGTTAGTTTTAGTTAGCCCTGGGCTATTATTATCACTATAACCTAAGTTTATCTAATTTCAAAACAAAATTATAATTAGTTTTAATCTATGTTGGTGAGTTTTTGCAAAACATGTAAGATGATTGCTCTAAATACAAGTTATGTATCGATTATATCATAAATGTGATATTAATTTCAGTAACTGTGCTGCAAGCTTTAAACACTCATTGGAATTCATTAAGACCAATATGTGAAAGAAACAAATAAAGAATCAAATCTATCAATTATAGTTAGAAACAATAAAAGGCAATAAAAGAACTTATTGGTAATGGTATTCCACCTCTAATACAGCTTAACATGCTTGGATAAGCCTATATCTCTATTTTGGATACTACAAACATGTATAATCATTTAAAGGATTAGAATAGTAAAAATTGATAAATCAAAAACTAAGTCTACCAACGCATAATAAATTACATACAGATAAGGAGAGAAAAGCGATAAATATGTATTAGAAAAGGCAATAACAAATCTTGTTGAATCGCTTCATTTACTCAGGTTGATCTAATGCTACTAATAGTTGTGGAAAGAAAAACATCTTTGATTTGCAGGATAATAGAAGGATTATCACAAACGGTATAAGAAGTTGCGATTAGACAAGCCAAATACTAAAAGGAGATTAATTCTTCATGGCAAAAACCTCGTAAAATTTTGTTTGGAACTTTGTCTCTCTCTAGTTTTATATTCCCTTCTCAAAAGATGTCTATATGTTATTCCACGCTTCATCATATTTTGTATTAATTTAAAACTGGGGTATACCCCTTTTAAATTGTATAATATAGGACTTCGGGACAAGACTGGAGGTTTTCTTGGTCCGTTCTTTCCTACCAGTGTCCATTTGAATGGAGAATTCTATAAATTAAATTAAAATAATATGAATCGAGTTTCCTCAAAATAATAGACCATCATTTATAGCATATAAAACAAAGACTTCAAATCAGTTTTGCATTCAGAACAAATATTCCTTATTCCAAATTAAACATATTTTGTATCTGTAAGTCGATTCTTGGAATCGATGCCCAATCCACTCGATGCCCCAAAAATTAAAGACCAATTTATAATTTGCAGACTAAATATGTTAAGAAACAATGCAATGAAATCTTGAATTATATATCGAAACAAACAATTCAAAATTTGCTAAATTTAATTTGTAAATCAATGCCATGAAAATTGAATCGCGGTCCATACTCATGTATTTACAAAATGGATTCAAGGAAACCCCAATTTAACTTTTGAATTATCGGTTCATCTTCCTAAGCATAGTCAACACTGTAAGCTGAAATCATGAACTATAAAATGACGACACCATTTGAAGATCAGTATTATAGGAAAATAGAATTGAATCATGTTTCATCATCTCTACTAAGTATCGACATCCCAATATCGCCAATACCAGTTGCAATAAAAAACATGGCCTTTACCCAACATTACCAATCCACATTAAAACAACTGAAATTTATTCTGCTGGTTCGAACATACCCACATAAAACCCGATAAAAGAAAACTCGATATATGGAGTTGGTTGTATTGCACATGGTACTCACAGAATGTAAAGAGAGACTTCAAATTGGTTAAGCAACACCCGATATTCCAAAATCATGAATAAAAAACGAATAACAGTATAAGACACCCAACAAATATATAGAGCCAATTACCAAATGAAATGCATTCTAGAATATCAGTAATATTCAAACTCAATACCAAATCTTAAAAAACACAAACATCTACAATTGCTGATAGACAGAAGTTTCACATGAATTACATTTTTCCTTCCCTCTTCTGTGTATGTATTTTTTGTTGATCGATAATGCCCTTTGTAATCAATTTGGGCAATTGCAACTATTGGGATGCAAAGACTCTTCACATTCTTATGACTTCATTATGATTTTGTGGTGCAACATTGAAAAAATCCTTATTTTGCAATATTCTGCAATTACATTATCTCTTAATTTTAATTGGGAACACATTAAATGCAATAATATTTCAAAACTTAGGGTGCTCCTGCATCATACTCCTAGGCTTGAAAGATTTCCATGTCCCATGGAAATGTACTAGAATGACCCTACAAATGAATCTCTGCCTATCCATCTTCAACTGCTTCTCTAATACCTGCATCTTTACCTCTGTTATTCTCAAATGTTGCTTTCATCTACCTTTCTAGCGACTCCTATCAATGGAGTTGATGTTAGATGTCCCCTACATACTATACCAATCAACAAGTCCACTCTTTCCATGTTACATCACACAACCACGCAACATTGCCCCTCACTAAGAGTCCTCTCTTGCCACTCTCCCTAGTCTGTTGGCAACATATTGGACCATCTCTTTTGGCCCTGGATCATCTCCTATGATCCTTTTGGTAGACCTCCATGTCCATCTCTTGTAGTGAATGAACATGCACCTGCAACCAAAAGAAATTCATAACGAGAATCGACTAACCAAATCTCATTGAAGTTAGTTCATGGTGTGAGTTTCCAATCCTCACTCTCCCAAGATCTTCCTTCTATGATCCCATTATGATGTAAGTACAATGCAAGTAAACCCAAATCTGCATTTTCAATATTGAAATTATTGTCATGATACTAACAGTAAACAAGCAACCTTAAATGTTATCAAATATAAATTACCAACTCTCCAATAATGACTATCCAAATATAATCTTGTAGCGAGATTCCATAAACTTTCATCATAAATGTTAGGAATATGGATTACAGATAGAGTTCAACAGTGAACCTATTATTCCAATTTAGTCAGATAGAATGATAATACTAGTCAATTGTATTGCTCCTGGGACCGTTCAATTATAGTAAAAATATTACTAATGTAAAATCAATAATATATGTGTGTGTGTGTGTGCAGAAGACTTCAGATGAAAATATATATCTTCAAATATCATAGATTGTACTTTTCATGCACTAGTTGATGATTTCCAACAAAGGCAATATCACAAGATAGTTATATGAGGTTCAAAGGTTATACACATGTAGGGGCATGACTCTTAGGGTCATGTCTCTACGTGGATACTAATCCAAACGGTGCCCAATAATTTATAGTCTAACAAACCCGATCAACTTTAAGGTAAGCCCCATAACCAAATATACCCTAATGGAGAAAACTTTATTATTTTCTTTACTTAGTCAATCGCCTTTTTACTTTCTCACTCCTAATGGCTAAAACTTCTTCCCTTACTTATCACTATTATCCCCCTCCTTAACTTGATTCTTTTACCCTCTAATTCCCTTATTTCTCTAAACTTTATTGGTTAGCTCATGTGTCACCCTTGTTTTCAAGGAAGGTATTGACCTGGTTATGAAAAGAGAAAAAGAAGGTATGGAATTTTTTTCTTGTTGGATATGTAATGAGTTTGGTTATTATGCATCTACATGCCTTAAGAGATTAAGGAAAACTAGAAAGAGTTCAGTTTCTGATGAAGATGAAGAATTTAAAGAAAGTATGAAAAGATTCTTAAATGATTGTGATAAAGATAATGAGATTGAATTGGTTAAAGAAAAGGTAGTAGTAGAAGAAATAGCTTTGGTAATTATTGTTGATCCCAAGGTTAACCATGAAAATATGGAAGTTATCATTAGAAATGATTCACAGAACGGGAAACAGATTGAAGAATTGGGATCTAATCCTAGAGCAGAAGAAATAGTTGAGTTGAGAACCCCTGAACAAAATGGTATAGTAGAGAGAAGAAACAAGTCAATTACGGAAGCTACAAGAGCTATGTTAGCTGAGAATGAGCTACCAAAGACATTTTAAAGAGAAGCTATGAATACAACAGTCTACACCATGAATAGAGTACAAGTCAGGAAAGACACAAACAAGACCCCTTATGAACTGTGGTTTGGTCACTCACCTACAAATAAGTATTTTAGAATTTTTGGGAGTAAGTGTTATATCAAAAGAGACGATGATATTGGTCAGTTTGATGCTAGAAATGATGACGGTATGTTTCTTGATTATTCATTGAAAAGCAAGACTTATAGATGTTATAATCAGATAACTAAGACTATTATGGAAAGTGCGAATGCAAGAATTGATGAGAAATTCAGAATACAACAGAGAATAGTTTATTACAATTCAGATGATGATGTTGTTACTAAGCCAAAAAATGATGAAGTATTTCTTGAGACTAACAATGATTTATAGAATGAAGGACAGTCAAGGGAGGAACAAAGCTCAAAATCTTCAGTAGAACCAAGAGCTAAGGTAGCAACTCCTACTTCAGCAAAGAATATGATAAAGAATGACCCATCTGAGCGGATCATTAGAAGCAAAGATAAAGGTGTGATGACAAGAAGCAAAGTCAATGAAGAACTATGTTTGATATCTCAAGTTCAACCTAAGAGTGTAGATGAAGCATGTAAAGATGATTATTGGAAACAAGCTATGAAAGAGGAATTGGATCAGATAGTAAAGAATGAGACATGAGAATTGGTCACCAGACCAACAGACAAAAATGTGATAGGAACTAAATGGGTATTTAGGAACAAGATGAATGAACAAAGTGAAGTTGTAAGGAACAAAGCAAGATTGGTACGTAAAGGTTACTCACAGCAAGAAGGAATAGAATATGAGGAGACCTATGCTCCAGTGCCTAGAATAGAAGCAATAAGATTATTCTTAGCCTATGCAGCACAAAAGAAATTCAAAGTATATCAAATGGATGTCAAGTCAACATTCTTGAATGGAGAATTTGAAGAAGTGTACAATTGAGCAGCCTGAAGGTTATCCTTTGACAAATGAGAAGGAAATAGTATGCAAACTAAAGAAAGCATTGTATGGCTTGAAACAAGCACTAAGAACCTGGTATGCAAAGTTGGACAAACATTTGACAAAGCTTGGCTATAGAGAAGGTATGGCAGATAGTAATCTCTATTGTAAAGAAATTGATAATGGTTTAATGATTTTCGTAATATTTGTTGATGATATCAAATTTGGAGGAAATGATGAAGAAAGTGAGAAGTTTGCAGAAGAGATGAAGAAAGAATTTGAGATGAGTATGTTATAAGAAATGAAATATTTTCTAGGATTACAAATTGTACAGAATAAAGAAGGAATCTTTGTTTCTCAAACTAAGTACTTGAAAGATTTACTGAAAAGGTTTGGTTTGGAAACATGCAAACCCATTGGAACACCTATGGTAACTAGACACAAGTTATCTACAAAAGATGAAACACCTACTGTTGAGCAAAAGAAGTACAAATCTATGATTGGAGGATTGCAATCTCTGACTCACACAAGGTCAGATATAGAAAATGCAGTTGGAATTGTTGCAAGATTCCAAGCTGATCCCAGAGAAGCACATTATGCAGCAGTTAAAAGGATATTTAGATATCTAAAGAGAACATCTCAGTTCGGATTGTGGTATGACAAATCTAATGATTTTACTTTAAGTGCTTATATTGATATTGATTGGGCAAGCAGTATGAATCACAGAAAGAGCACCAATGGTGGAGCCTTCTTTCTTGGAGGAAGATTGGTTTCATGGTTAAGCAAGAAGCAAGATTGCACATCACAAAGTACAATGGAAGAAAAATATGTTGCAGTAGCAAACAATTGTAATCAAGTTGTTTGGACGAAGCAAATGTTGAAGGATAGAAATCAGTGAACCTGTTGTCATACATTGTGACAACACAAGCATGGTAAATATGTCTAAGAATCCAGTGTTGCATTCAAAGACTAAGCACATTTCTATCAAGTATCACTTGTTGAGAGAGAAAGTTGTAGAAAAGGAAATCAGATTGGAGTATGTTAACACTAAATAGCAGATTGCAGATATATTCACTAAGCCTCTTCCCAAAGAGACTTTTGAGTATTTGCAAAGTATGCTTGGGGTTATGCCCCTCCCTACGTCAGAGTAGAAGATGCAAAAGTGCATCAGTACAATGTAACAGAGCACCATTGTTGTCTGGACAGATTGCTAATGCTTCCTGTATGGGGGAGTATCTGTAATGGACAGAGTCATCTACGACTCTTGTTGGATATTGTTTTGAACAGTGCCTTTTGACACTTTAGCTAAGCAAGAATCAATTGTTGCAGAATTTGATGCAGTAAAGTTGGTTGTTGAAACTTTTGACACTAATGTCAATAGGGGAGATGTTCGACATGAAAAACAGCATGGGAAAACAACATGTACAGCATGACAGTTGGAAAAGTTCAGCATGAGAACACTAAGTTCGAAAGAAGCACGACATAGAATGACAGTTTGACAAAAAGCACATTGAGGTATGTCAATGGGGGAGAATGATTGATGAATAGGATTTGAAAAGAAAGAAGAACAATCTTCTATTGGTATTCTTGGAACTAGATGTTTTTCATCTATGTTGCCATTAGTGTCAAAGGGGGAGATTGTTGCAAGAATGTTGGAAGCATGAATGCTGATGATATTCCTATGGGGGAGTATTGTAGCTATGTTACTATGATGGTATGTTACATTCATGACTAAGTTGTCATTGATGTCAACATAGCAGTTTTCTGTCGTATCTGATAAAAGAACAGCGGAAAGATCAAGTTGGTACGGACAGCTAGTTGAGTATTCTAACCATCCAAGGTTATGGGAGATACTTCTGAGTATCTAATATATGCAGTTAACGTCGGAAGAAGAAACGATAAGTCTGGAAGAAGTTATGTAAGTTTTGGTGATGTTTGTTCTGAAATAGAGTTTACAGAGGCATGTTCTGGTAAACTTGTTATATCTCTTAGCAGAGTTGTTATTCTGAGAACCAAGGTTAAGGATGTGTAGAAGACATGTTGGTGATGACGTGGCTAAGATTGCTCGTCATAATATTGCATGTACGGAAAGATATTCAAGTTGCAAGGTGGAAGATTAATGTAATCGTAAGTGTAACGTGTTCTTAATATGGTCCTATAATGATTAATTGAGAAGTTCTAACATCCGACTTAGGGAATTGTTCTATGGACTCGATATAAAGGAACGACATTTTTCTTTATCACGGTATGGATAAAAATGGTTGATGATTGATTGATAAGCAACAATAAGAGCGGAATGCGAAGTTGAGTAGAGCAGAGCGAAAGTGAAGAAAACTTCATTGTCGAGGTTTTGTTGAGCGATCCGAGGTTTGATATTTGGATACGAAGTTAGTGACCTGGTCTACAAGGTCTACAATGATTGGTTCGGTTGACAGAACAAAGGAAAGAAGAACATAACAGTAAACTGTATGTTTGAGCAGTGAGCTCTTCTTGTAGTTGAAATTGCGTGTTTGGGCAATGGACTCTTCTTGCATGCATTGTACCACAACTCCTAACAGGGTTGGAATCTCCTAAGAGGGATTCAAAGTCTCCTAACAAGGAATCTATTTACTAAATGTTGTAATAGACTCCTAACAGGGTCCATCCTCTAACAAGGATTATTTATATTAGTGCATCATCTTGTGGGCATCATTCCCACCAGGGTTTTCCCTTTGATCAAGGGTTTCCCTAGTCAAAATATCTGGTGTAATTGTCTATGTGCATCTTATTATGGTTAAGTTTGTTTAAAGAAGATAAATGTTTTAATTGTTGGATAATTGATTCACCCCCCCCTCCCCAGTTATCTTGGTGGACTATTGTTTCTAATAATTGGTACCAAAGCATCAGGTCCTTGAAGGATAAGCTTAACAGCTTTGGGAGATCAGTGGTGAGCAACGATAGTCCTAAGTCAGATAGTGGAAATTTCGACACAGAAGATAGAAACTCTTGCTTTTCCCTTTGATCAAGGGTTTCCCTAGTCAACATATCTGGTGTAATTGTCTATGTGTATCTTACTATGGTTGTTGTTTACTTTGGTTGAATGGTTAAGTTTGTCTAAAGAAGATAAATGTTTTAATTGTTGGATAATTGATTCATCCCCCCACCCTCTCAGTTATCTTGATGTACTATTGTTTCTAAGAGATATTGCACAAGGACTCAAACTTTTTCTAATCAAACCTTTCTCAAGCAACTCTTGCACTTCTCTATTCAATTCATCATTTTCATCAAGTGTCAATCTATGTGGTGCTTTATTAGGCAAACTAGCTCCAAGTATTAGATCCATACAATGACTTGTACTTCTTATAGGAGGCAAACCATCAGGTATATTGTCAGGAATAATGTCTTGACACTTCGCTAACAAGGATTCAATCTCAAATGCAAGTTCTAACTCATCTTGTTTCTCAATCTTTCTAGGAATAAAAATATATATTTATTTTGTTCCTTCGCCTCTTTAACAAATTAATTACCCTCAACCAAACATATTTTGACTGTGGTACAGTGATTCCCATCAAGTTTTTCAACCAAAGCCAGCAATATTTATTTCTTTCTATCCACCCAAATAGTATACTGATTTAAATCTATCATCACGCAGAGTTTGTCTATCATATTGCTAAGGTCTACCCAAAAGAATATGACAACAATCCATAGACATGATATCCCACAAGACTACATCATGATAATTCTCAACTTTAAATTTAACAAGGCACTGTTCACTTACAAGTAATTTATGCTCCTCCTGGATCCAAGCAACATGATAAGGGTTCAAATGTCTCAATCTTTGCAATTGCAATTTGTAACCAACTCCTCTGATGCCAAATTATCGGAAATTCCACTATCAATGATTACCTTGCAACATTTTCCAGCGATCTTACATCTAGTTTTGAACAAACTTCTTCTCAAAACAAGTTCTCCAACATCTTCATTACACAAGATCCTTCTCAATGTCAAGTTCTCATCATTTTCAAGTTCATTAGGTGTCTTAGCATAGATATCATCATAAAACATACTGTCATCTCAAAATTGCATCATCATGCAAATATGATCAACTGCACAACATAGTAATCTAACATCTATGATGCTGGAAATCAAAGTATAACATCTGACCATCAGGTTGTCTTAAATGAATAAATAACATGAGTAACAAGTATCTCTCGGATCAAAATATAACAAGGTAGAGACTGCAAACACAAGAGGCACTACACCGCCCTTATCCAGATCCGTAACGGACCTAGGATCGAATCCAAACCCGCACCCGAGCTCTAGGGTCCAAACTCGGCTTTCCAACTAATATCAAGTTTTATCCCGTAAAGGCCTCTTCTGGTGTTTTATTATCAAGATGTCAGTAAGGACATCTATTTTGTATGTAGGCACTTGTTTTTGATGCTTCTGCCCAAAATGAAGTATCAAGATTTTGGTCACACATCATTGATTTTGTACCTTCCACAATGGTTTTGTTTTTCCTCTCACCTACCCCATTTTGTTGAGGATTATAGGGTACAATGAACTCCCTTTTGATCTCGGCATTAATACAAAATTCTCTAAAGATTTTGGAAGTGAATTCTTTCCCATTGTCAGTTCTCAAGGCTTTAACTTTCTTTCCAGATGAGTTTTATGTTATGATGTTTTGAATTCTTTGAATATTTTCAGGATCTCTTCTGACTCTTTGCATTTTAGGAAGTAGATCTAGGTCTTTCTAGAGAAGCCATCCACAAAAATTACATAGTATAGAGACCCTCCCGTTGATGGAGTTGACATAGGTCCACATAAATCAGAGTGGACTAATTCCAATACATTTTCAATTTCTCTTAGACTATTTTGGAAGGATCCTTTAGTGTTCTTCTCTAATGCACACCACTTGCATGTTCTATTATGGATTGCATTTAGCTTGGGAAGTCCTATTACTAATTTTTGCATAGATGTTAGGGCTCGAAAATGAATATGCCCTAATCTTCTATGCTAGATTTCATTTGAATCATGGATTTCATGAATGAGTGCTTGTTTTCACTCAATGCAAAGTATGTATAGATATCCATGTCTTACACCTATTGTTTTAGCCTTCTTCACAGTAGCATTCTTTGGCCATGCCAAAACTTTTCCATTCATGAAAGTGACTCTATATCCATTATCTTCTAGAGAAGGTATAGATACTAGGTCTCTTTTAATTCCTGGTACAAATAATGCATCTTGTAGTTGGATAGTGATGCCAGAATCTAATTTGATGTTACAGGTCCCTACTCCTTTTACAGGATGTGCAAAGACATCTTCGATGGTTATGTCTGTAATGATCCCCAAATCAAATCCTTACATTTGGAGAAGAATTAAAAATTATTTTTGGATACCCCTCTCGCCTTGCTTCTCCCTTATTAACTATCCAACATTCCCAATGGTCATGTCCTTTGAAACTTATTTTAATAATAATGTTATGACTAGAATATATGATTAATTTAATAATCTATTATATTTCATTAATATATTGTTATTAGTTATGTTTAATACAATAGTATTACTGTATATTATCATTATATGATATATATTTATTATTACATCAAGTTATTATTATTCACTCATAATATAATTCTATTTTATTCTTTTATATTATTTTGATAATTACTTATTATTTAATCCTATTAAAGTGGGGATATCACAGTCCTCCCCTCTTGAATCTGCTTGTCCTCAAGCAATTTAGAGCTCAAATTCATTCTTTTCCCTGCATATGTGTTAAAAATACTTGCAAAGTATATTATGCTCTATGAAGGAAGACACAAAGTAGACACATTAATGCAAGAAGGCACAATGCAAACATGAGATAGATAAATAAATGTAGGAAGATGCAAAGAAGACACGAACCAAACATATTAATGCATGAAGACGCATAGTATACAAGTTAGAATCTTGCTTACAAATTGACATAAGAAAAAGATAAAGAAATGTTTTACCATTTCGATCGTGAATGTTGTGCTCCTATCCCGTGTCTCGAAATCAAAAGTTCTCAAAGATGTGTCTTTTAGAAACTTTTCTTTAAAGCTAATACTATAATAGGGTGTCTAATTCCCTAGTTGATGGTAGATTTACCACTGCTCGAGTTTGGACACGCTCAGCTTGGGGCTCCCTCGGATCTTTATCCATATTGGGATCATTTTGCCCCAACACGACCGATTTACTCCTCCCCCTGTATGCACTCCCTGCCCACTAAGTAGATGTTTAATTCCATTGTGGATGGTAGATTTACTGCTGCTCGAGTTTGGACACGCTTAGCTTGGGGCTCCCTCAGATCTTGATCCATATTGGGATTCTCTTGCCCCAATGCGACCGATTTACTCCTCCCCCTATGCACACTCCCTACCCACTAGGAGCATGTTTAACTTTGATGTAGATGGTAGATTTACTGCTTCTCAAGGTTGGACACGCTCAGCTTGGGGCTCCCTCAGATCTTTATCCATATTGGAATTTTCTTGCCCCAATGTGACCGATTTACTCCTCCCCCTATGCACACTCCCTACCCTCTAGGCACATGTTTAAATCCATTGTGGATGGTAGATTTACTGCTGCTCGAGTTTGGACACGCTCAGCTTGGGGCTCCCTTAGATCTTTATCCATATTGGGATTCTATTGCCCCAACACGACCGATTTACTCCTCACCCCCGACACACTCCCTATCCATCATGAATTTAAACAAAAAGATTTGAATAATGTCACATTTTGAGAGCCAGAAGGAATTTATATCCAATTTACTTATACTTTTGCCTTTCAATTTAGACACAACATCAGTTTAGATATGTCACAAAATATATTATACTCGCAAATATATAATTGTCTATAATCATGATGTACCATATACCAACTCTTTTGTTCTAATCGTTGATAGCATTGTCCATAAATTATTGTACATCCAAAATAAAAATATGATTCAAACTTAATGAAATTAATATATTTGTTTCAAATAAATTCTAACACATAACATATCATATTTATTGAAATATGGGAAATATTTATTATATATATACTTACCTCACTAAATCATGGACATTACTTCCCTTGTAAGTTGAATGGTTTTCATTGTTATTTACCAAGAGCCCCGAGATTCTTTTCTCTTATTCAACTCACCATCACCCTTATCGTCACAATATATTCACTTATAATCTCTTTATTATAAATTGCTCCTTTAATTATTTTCTCATTTTACGGCCTTGTCTTATTTTAACTTATTTTGATTTCCTTACCTTACGTAGTTTACATTTCTAGCCTCCTATATCTGTAAGTGGTTTTTGCACTTATCTTTTATCTCATATATTGCTGCATGATTTTGTTTTTACATACTTTTGTTCCTTTCTATACTTATGTCTTTTATCTTTTTGTAATCTTGATTTATACTTTTATGTCTTTTATTTTCTAATCCTTTTATATACGCTGCCTTATATCATCGTGGGATTAAATGCATTCACTACTTCCTTATAAAAGCTATGAGCCTTGCTGTTTTTATGGTTTGACTTGTATCTTTTTAGTTCCTTTGGAAGCATATACGGGTTTTTTTTAAGCCCCTTCTCCATTTAATACTCGCATCAGTTAGTGGTGGGAGGAGTTTCTCTTTTATCCTCCCCTAAATTCATTTGGTAGATGTATAGTAGGCGATTTCTTGCTTCTCCAATGCTCAACTTCCTATTACCCGTAAATGGGGTTGTATTAAAAGTTTGTAAACTTCTTTTTTCCCACTATCCTCCTTACATAGACAACAGAAAATTAAGACGCCACATTGTATGCAGTTTTGAAATTCCAACTATTGTGGATAATAAACTCCCAATCTCACTAATAATAATTGATATTGAACTGTTATTTTTGGTCCGATTTGAAAAAGAATGATATTTTCTGCATAGCAAAAGTTTTCCAACAAAGTGGATTGCAGATTCGGTCTGTAGAGAAAGTGGTGGACATTTTATTTTTAATGCATGTTGGAGCTCGTAGCTGAAATTTTCTGATAACTCTTTATTTTCAAACCAAAATTTGGTCTATAAATATTTTTGACCCTTCACAAGATGGCAGAATACACTGCTATTATACCAATTGTAATGATCCCCAAATCAGATCCTTACATTTTGGAGAAGAATTTAAAAATATTTTTGGATACCCCCCTCTCTCCTTGGTTCTCCCTTATTAAATATCCGATATTCCCAATAGTCGTGTCCTTTGAAACTTATTTTATAATAATGTTATAACTAGAATATATGATTAATTTAATAATCTATTATATTTCATTAATATATTGTTATTAGTTATGTTTAATACATTAATATTATAGTATATTATGATATAGATTTATTATTACATCAAGATAACCATAGTTATTATTATTCACTCATACTATAATTATATTTTATTCTTTTATATTATTTTAATAACTACTTAATATTTAATCCTATTAAAGTGGGGATATCACAACCTCTTCCTCAATTTCTTCAACCATAGTATCTAGATGTTCTCAAAATCCAATGATATGACTAGAGGACCCACTGGCAATCGCCCAAGTATTGACTTTATTTGATGCATGATTTGATAGTGTTGAACAGAATAAAAACTTGTCGCGATCTTCTTCTGTATTTGTTTTCCTGACTTTAGCATAGGATGCTTGTTTCTTAAGCCTGTCAAGGCATTTGGCAGCATAATGTCCATATTCATCACATCTAAAACATTAAACTTCTGAAGCATCTCTCCTTTCCTTGCCCTTTCCATGAAAATTTTTCTTCCTTTTGAAGGTCTTCTTCTTCCTTTCTTATGATGTTTTCCATTCAGAACATCAAGGTCTTCGTTTATGAATTTTTTTGATTCCTTTTGGTAACTGACTCGCTTCTTCTTGTAGACAGTCAGACCTTAAGCGGTCTAACTTAGGGAGTTTTGACCTTGCACTTATGCCCTGTTTAAATGATTCCCATGAGTTTGGTAATCCACTTAGAGCTATAAGGGATAATTCTTTGCTTTCTATCTCATGCCCAATGTTTGATAGTTGATCCCTCAGTTCTATTATTCTCATGAAGTAGGTAGTCACAGATTCTCCTTTATTCATACTTACGTGATTCAGCTGTGTTTTAAGTGCAAGAGTTATGCCTGTAAAATTTATCTCAAAGGTGCTCTCTAGAGATTTTAACATGAGGTATGTTGTCGTCTGTTTTGCCAGTATGGTAATATGTGGTCTCTCACAAAATCCACTATTAATTTCATAGCTTTCTTGTTATTTTCAATCCATTGGGATTTTTTTGGCACATTCTCTAGTTCTGTCCTTTTATCTTTCACATATGCATCTACTTTGTGCTCATCTAATATAATCATGCTCCTTAATTTCCACACTATGAAGTTGTTGGCCCCTTCATGGCGATCCTCAAATCTCATTGGGTTTCTCATTTAGAGGGATGGAAGAGTGACAGTACTTAAGAAGGTAATTAGTCTGATTTCTCAAGTGTTACTTTTGTGATCTTAATGACTAGGCTCTGATACCATGTGATTGCAATTTAAACTTATGATCAGATATTGGTACTGAAATGAATGTAACAGATTTGAAGGACAGGTTTGTAACCTTTAATAATTATTTTGGGTATAATTGCAGGTCCTTGGAATAATATCACAGTAGATCTGAATTGCAATGTTAAAGAGAATACTGCTGCTGGCGATTTGAAGAGAAGAATATATTTATTGATTTCGATATATTTTCTCTTCAAATCAGTCAGTATAAATATCACATATGATAGGCATAATGTGAATAGACACACCTGTTCGGTGAGTAGTCTCAATGAAGAGACACAGTGTCTAGATCTCAATTAAGTTTAGTGACCCGATTAGGATCGGGTGTTATCCTTAAATGAACTTGATTAAGCCCTGAGCTTATCAGGCATGATAATAAATGTTATACTGATCACCCTTATACACCAATCTGTATTTGCTTGATTAAATACTTGCATACAAGTCAAATATGATCAGAAATGTATATAACCAGATTAAGAGAAACATAATCAAATATGCATACTTGGTTCAATAGGATATTGTCTTGGATTCTAACTGATGCTATTATTCTTAACACTATATAAATCAATCATCAGAGCCCTTCAAATTAGACCTAAAATCTCCAGTAAGAAATAAGTAATGTTTTGCTTATCCCAAGTGCAAGTCGGGAGCCTACAATCCAATCCACTGGAGAAACAAGCTTCTGCTCTTCAAAAGACAAAGAGCATATACATAATCCTTGACTAACCAGATTTAACTCGCACAAGCTCTCAAAATTTGTGTGTCTACGCTACAACGCATGTTGAGTTTTCACAGAACATTATCATATTTAAGCTCAAATCTAGCCATGAAACTGAAGGTCATAATGCATGCACAGAGTAATGCACATACAAAAAGGAAAGAATGCTAGTCTACCACGAAAGGTTTAAATTAGTAAAGGAAATGAAAAAATAACAGAATCAACATAAAGCATTTTCTAATTAATCCGTAGTAGCCAACATTAACTATGTAAATAAGAATTAACTAAAACAACTGAATATGAATAGGTCTTAGAACTATATCCAAAAGGGGCCAAAAAGGACTAAATACAACATTCACTAAATTACTAGGATGCAAGGGTTCAGACTATAGCTTTCAAAGAGAAATTTAATAAAGTACAACTGAAAAAGATCAAATAACTATAGGATGTACTTGGCATAAAATGGAAGTGTAAGCAGTGCAACATCCAACGCGAACTTCCCTTGGCTTGTCTTCCCAACTTCGGTATACACACGAACTCTATCTCCTGCAATTATACAACATTGACAATGGGTGTTTCACTACAATAGTGATTAATTCTTTCTGCCTTTACTTACTTTTAAATACAGAATATATATGCACCTGCTGCACTTGTTCCTTCTATATAATCAAATTCCCCCACAACAATTGCCACCAAATATGTTGACATAAGAGGTGATTCTTCAAATGACACTATCTTAAAAGCTCCATCAATCTTTTCTCCAATAGATGGCATATTGGACAAAACTACATGATCAACAGGTGCTTGAACTGTTATTTTAAATGTTGCCTGTGAGGATGAGCAAAACTATATTATTGTGGTTTATGTTAAACTAGGAAGTCATATTGATACTGCTGAGAAAAGGAATCCAATTAAACATGCAAATTAAAATGTCCCTCTGAGGAACTCAGCTTTGGCTTTTGAACTTTTAAGCTCTTTAAAAGTCTCTTTTCTTGTTTGATATATCACAATATTATTTGACAAATATTCCAAAAAAAGTTAAGTCACATGGAAAATAAAATAGTTCTTACCTGATTTGCCAAACTATTAAACAGCACGATTACGATTTATAATAGAAGCATCAGTGCATTGTATTTACTGAACAATGCTCAAAGTCCATATCATTAAATATAACTTCTTAAATTAATACAAGGTATGAAAATATGATGATTTTGACACAAATTCAGTTCATGTAGAACAAAAAAATAGTAATTAATGTAGACAATAATAAAAATAGTTTTATGTGCATCATAAAGCCATTTTTTTGTCTATACATAACAATACTAAAGACAAAGTTCATTATAATATGTAATGGAAGAATTAGATAGCATGGAACATATTACATCCTTTTAGAAAGGTTTATGATAGCTTTAAGAATGTTAAATGTCCAAGTCAAAATCCGACCTTTCCATGCAAAGAGTGGATCATTTGTGTAGGAATTTTGAAACAAGGGGCTGAGATAGAAAATTAAATCACCATTATATATTTTAAGATTATAGTTTGTTAAGCGGTGTTATGGTTATATTTATAAATTAGGTCAGCAACAAGTAATACCTGAGTTTGCAGTTTCTTCCAAATCCTTACAGTTAATAATTTAATACTTAGTGTTTATATTAAAATTAAACATCCCCACATTAACATAAAGTTTAAAAGCTGTCATAATAAGTTTACTTTTTTAGAGTGTTGAAATGATACATTTTTGTTCACTAGGGCTCATAGTGGACTCAAGAGGAACCTTGCAAAAGAGTTCGAGATGAAGGATTTGAGAGTTATGCACTACTTTCTAGGCATGGAAGTGTGGGAGACAGATGGGGAGATTTTCCTTGGTCAAGGGAAATACTGCATTGAAATCTTGAAGAAATTTGGGATGGAGGATTGCAAAGCCATGTCTAAACCCATGATCACAAATTGGAGGAAGGTAGATACATCAAGGGAGAAGGATATAGATCCCACTTTATACAGACAGTTGATTGGTTCGCTTATGTATTTGGTCAACACTAGGCAAGATATAGCATTTGTAATTAACTCTCTTAGTCAGTTCATGGTTGAACCAAAGAGAATGCATTGGATAGCGGCGAAGCATGTATTGCGCTACTTGCGTAGTATAGCTAAGTATGGGATCAGATATTTTCGAGGTAAAGGTATCATGTTGATAGGCTATACTGACTCAGATTGGGCAGGAAGTACAACAGACAAAAGGAGCACTTCAAAGTGTTGTTTTAGCTTGGGATCAGGAGTTGTTTCTTGGTTCAGTAGGAAGCACAAATCTGTGATCTGAGTTCAGCAGAAGCAGAATAAACAGCAGCTAGCATGGCGACATGTGAAGCTATATGGCTTCGGAGTTGTTAGTAGCTTTGTTTGGTCAGAAGGTTGACACTACTATGGTACATTGTGATAATCAGAGTTGAATCAAATTGTCTGAGAATCTAGTGTTTCATGATAGGTCTAAACATATAGATATCAGATATCACTTCATCAGAGATTGTGTACAACGGAGAGTTGTTCAGCTATAGTACATACCTACGGAGAAGCAGGTAGCAGACATTCTGACTAGGGCATTAGGGAAGACAAAATTCATCTTCTTCAGAGATAAGTTGGGTGTCATGGAGAACAGTTTCCTCGCTAAGAGGGAGTGTCAGTTTTGGTAGGTTGGACAGTTGTTTGTCCATATGCTATTATTTAGTATATAATTGTTTTTGCTAACAAATTGATTAGAGTAAGAACAATTATTTATTAAATAATTGACTTCTTTTAGAAGCAACTAGAAACCAATTTTGTTAGGGTTGGTAAGTTGTTTTATATCTCAGCCGTCAATTGTAAACCGATCTTGGTCGTTGGTTTACCAACGAGAGTAGTATAAAAGGGGATCTAGGGGGCATTTGGAGAATAAGAAGTTTGGAGAAACATTTGCAGTGCTAGCAAATGAGTTTGTAAGTTTGCAGTGTTAGCAAACAGTCTTGCACTGTTAGCAAGGGCGCAGTGTTAGTGTGGGAATAGCAGCGGGAAATATCAGCGAGAGAAATTAGGAGGTTGTCGGAATTCTGCCAATGAGAGGCAAAGAATTTTGTATCTCTTGATTTGCTTAAGTTTAATATAATTCCTCATCTGTAGAACTGGTTTTCCCTTAGGGGTTTTTCCAGGGACAATTTGTCCGAAACTATTGTGTTCATTATCTTGCGCATTTCTTTCCGTATTTTATAAGTGAAGTTGCAATTGTGTTATTTTTCAATATTAAGATGTGAATTTATTTTCAGCAGTTTAATAATTGTTTACAATAGGAGATTAATAATCAGTGACTACAATAGTTGATTTTTCACACAATCCCCCAAAGGGAACTAAATGATCATGATATTTTAATATTTAATTATCTTTTACATTTCCATGCACGTTTTTTGCAATTTAAAATATCTTTATTAAATTAATTAGCTTTCTCTCTTTCATTGATTTATTATATTTTAATTTCATGCATAAGCTTTATGCAATTTAATTAAAATAAACTTTATTAAATTATGTTTTCTCTCTCTTATTAAATCACGAGACGCTTTAATAATATATTTATTCATTCAACTAATAATATTATTTAGAGTTTATTATTAAAATAAAACTCTTAAATAAATTATTATTAAATTAAATTAATATAAATACGTCAAAATAGAACTTTAATAAAATCTCTAAATTTAATTCTTTTATTTAATTAATTTCTCAATTAATTAAATATAATTAAATATCAAATTCCTTTATTAAATTTTCATTAAATTAAATCATTAAATTATCTTTTAACTTGATTTAATAATAATAGAAAATCATCACAAACCCACAACACCAAAAATGACAGCTCAACTGAAAATAAAGAACATAATCAAACTCCAGGGTTAAAATTATGAATTCACGTCATTTGATGAATTCGGAAAGGTGAAACTAACTGTAATGACCCTGCTCAAATCTGATTGAAAACTTTTGATTTTTGGCCTTGGAAATTTTGTCAAACATTTCACATACAAGGGTCATATGACTGATATAACATTTCAGTTTGTTTTAATGACTCTTTTCTTCAATTAGCATCAATAAGAATGCTTGCAAGAAGACTCAAAATTGACTAAACAATGACCTAATATGAATATGCAACTTATTTTGACAATATTCAATGCATATATGTGACTGACACTACTTGCAATATGCAACTACAGCAACTAGTAATTATGACAAACACTTTGGATGCAACCTAAGATAGCATTGATGCACTTACAGCCAAGTGACATTAATACAAACACTTGGTATACAAAATTATAACATTATCTTATAGTTAGTTGACATTTTGTCAAACAATTGGCATGCAAACTAATAAGCTGATCATGAATGATAAAAACATATTCAATTACAACTATATCAGACCAACAACTTATGTCTCCTTTATTGCACATATAATGTCAACTACAATGCTAGTATGAAATGGCCAAGACTCTTGGCATTACAACATATGCAAACTATATAATTTTCTGAGTACAAATGCAGCCTTAGTATGAAATCTAAAATGCAATATATGTGCAACAATTGACTTGAGAAACCTGGTACACAAATTGTAGAAGAGTTGGAGACTTGATTTTAACACTTGTTGATGAAGACCCCTCCAAATGCAGAAATCGACCCCCTTGAAGTGTTGCCCCTATTCTTGCCTGGTAAAACTTAAGATAAATAAATGCAAACTCTAAGCTCCTCGAATTTGTCCTTGCAATGATTGTCTCGGCGATAGCAATTGAATGCAACAATACCCAGAACCATAGGATGCAACAATACCCAGAATCATAGGATGCTTCAATGATGAGTTATGAACCAAAAACATCTTGCCAATGGTGCCCTTTCTATAGTATATCAGACCATTGAAATTATTTACCAGCAACCTGATAGCTACTCAAAAATACGCCAAAACAATTGCCAAGCTCTCCCAAGATGAATGCTCAAATACCCACAAAGAAGCAATACCCGAATGAGGTCATACAAGCAAAAACCTGAATATGATATGCAAAATTGTCCTCAATTAAAATCAGAAAAAGACTGGTAACTATAATAGCAATATGCAATAAATGAAATCGATCCAATGATGAAATTCCAAAGCTCCAAAATGCCTCCAAAATCTGCAATAGATTTCCTCAAATCAATACCACCAAAATTTGGCAAAGGGCCATAAAATTTTGCTTTGGAGTACAAGTAGAAAGTTTGAAGCAACTTCCTCAACTTTGCAATAATTCAAGTGATATTTCACACCCTCAAAATTGCTCACCAATCGAGAGTTTTCGTTCTCAATGGCCAAAGACAACTGCAAAAACCCTAGGCCCCACAACCATCAAACATCAACATCAACAACAACAAATCTACCTGGTGAGAATGAAGCCCAGGATGCTTATTTATTCTTTTTTCTCCACTTTCTCCAGAAACTTCTAGAACATTATATTATTTATTAAGTGACTTTATAAGATATTTTATAATTCAAGTCACTTTATTAAATTAATTAAATATAAAGTTACCATTTAATATTTATTTATTTAATAACTTTATAAATAATTAACTTAATACTACTTATTTATTTAATTAAAATAATTAATTAGTCATCCTCATAAAATATTCATTATTTTGGACAACTTAATTAATTAAATTAATTAAATCAAATTACCTCCAAAACAGAGACATTACACTAACTCAGATACTTGTCCTATTTTCTAAAACAATTGGCTTAGGGTTTAGGATTTGGACTTAAGAGTTATCTCCCCACTTATACCATTGAAATACTACGATAGGATACGCTCATCTTGGCAATTCAGGGAAGTCAATACCCGGTACTTGCAATTTGCAATCTGCATAAAATTCACGCATGTACAAACACAATATTTTAAACTAAACAAGCAATGGCAGGTAGTGGTACATCGTGTAGATCCCGACTAGTAGGTGACTACGACTCCCTTCCTTAACCACATCAGAAACGTCAAACATGAACAAAACATACACACACACACCATACACATGCAAGTGTGGGATCAATATCCATAGAATGTAATGATCTCATCTTTTGGCCTTCACATTCTCCAAAGTCTAAGTAGAGGATAAGAAGAAATTAAATTAATTTCTTATAAAGTCATTCAATTAAAATTAAAATGTGACTTTCTATTTAATTAATTTAATTATTAATTACAAGGGAGTAGCTTCTAGGGTATGTATTAATTATTGGAAGCACGGAAGTCTCTCGTGTTTTAAGTAATTATTGCCAGGGAGAAATTTCTAGAGAACAAATTAATTATTGGAAGGAGGAAGCTTCTAGCTCTTGCAATTAATTAATGTTTTAGTTCCTTCTAGAAGGATGAAGAAAAGGATAAATAGGGGTGAAAGTCTCATTGCTAATCATTGGATTATTGTATCGGATGATTATAACTTGCATTTGATAAGAGCTTGGATGTGTGAATCACACTCTTTTTTGGCAATAGGGGACGTTCATTCTCTGTTGTAACATTTTAGACGAATGTATAGTAATCCAGATCAAGATGTGATGTTCAGACAGTTATTGGGTACATTAGAGAAGGGGCAACGTATGCAACAGGAACAGAATAGCATGCAACGGAAGCAAAATAGGCGAATGGATATGATGTTGCAGCTTATGGCTAGACAGATGGGCATCAACATTGATGATTTGTATGTTGCTCCAGAGCAGAAGGTAGTTGATTCCTCAAGTGGGATCGAGACGCGTATAGAGCCAGCCAACTATGATGTTGGTGATGTGGGCATTTCGACAGAGTCAGTAAAGACATACGTGCAAAGTCAGGAGACCGCATATGAAGCCTTGTCAAGGGATGATGATGTAGCAATAGTGGAATTAGGAGAATGCAAGGGAACTGTCATATCAACAACCACTTCTATGTCAGTTGAACCATCCAATGAGGAGTTTGGCAGTAAGCATGCGGTTGTAGATGTGTGCTCTGATGATAGTACACTTGTTATTGCTAATGAGGTGAGCAATATAGTGATAGAGTCATTTTATACTATCGATCAACAAAGTGTTAATGTTCACTCTTGGGATAGTACTATGTTCAACATGGATACAACATTGTCTTATGACAATTTGATGTTTGAGGCTGATCATTCGTCTAAGTGGAGTTGGGCTCAGTTTTCACCATCTACAAAGATTCAATTTTGTGTTGCAGCAGTTGGGAGGAAGAGGTTTCATAGATCTTCTATGGAGCCGCCTTCTGGTGACATCGAGACTTATACTTCATTAGCACAAGTTTTGGGAGCTAACTTGCACCACATGTGGTTGGTCCTGATGATGCTGATTTGTAGTTGGTTTAATGTCCACAAGGATGTCACATACTACTTCAATTGGGATCCAGGTGGAGGTTGGAGTTCATTGTATTGCCAGATTGCTTGAGGACAAGCAATTTCAAGGAGGGCAGATTTGTAATGATCCCATCTTTTGGCATTCACATTCTCCAAAGTCTAAGTAGAGGATAAGAAGAAATTAAATTAATTTCTTATAAAGTCATTCAATTAAAATTAAAAGGTGACTTTGTATTTAATTAATTTAATTATTAATTACAAGGGAGTAGCTTCTAGGGTATGTATTAATTATTGGAAGCACGGAAGGCTCTCGTGATTTAATTAATTATTGCCAGGGAGAAATTTCTAGAAAACACATTAATTATTGGAAGGAGGAAGCTTCTAGCTCTTGCAATTAATTAATGTTTTAATTCCTTCTAGAAGGATGAAGAAAAGGATAAATAGGGGTGAAAGTCTCATTGCTGATCATCGGATTATTGTATCAGATGATTATAACTTGCATTTGATAAGAGCTTGGATGTGTGAATCACACTCTTTTTTGGCAATAGGGGACGTTCATTCTCTGTTGTAACATTTTAGACGTCATTTCCTTAGGGATTGGCCTTTGGAATACATCTCTTTGTACTTGATTGCAGCATTTTTAGAATTAATATAATTTTAGTAGTTGGTTCAGCTTTTGGGGGTGTCCATTACATAGAAACCGCATAAAAATCATTCGTTTCACTAACATAATTGAACGTCACTAAGTGAACATATTTATCATCATCGAAACAATCATGAAATAACTGAAATAACTAGTACTAAAGTAACTCAACACATCTATTAACTAACTATGAGATACAATTAATCAATTCAGGTGATCCAGTACTACTAATCATAAAACATAATAATATAACAGGCCTAAAAGAATACGGTCAAAATAAATCAAAAAAGTCAAGTACGAGTAGGCATTACAGTTATATTAATATATCAAACTAATTAAGGTGCCAAAAGGGGACATTACAAGTGGTATCAGAGCATGGTCCTCCCATTCTACAAGGTAAAAGAGAAAATACAGGAGGAATATCATATCCAATCCGAAGAGATATTATACTACATTCCCTGGAGACGCATCCCCCCACAAAAAACACCAAGTTTCCAAAACGGGGACATCCCAAGGATAGGGGTACGAGTACAAGACGTCCCCTTGTCGTACCCACTTTGCCAAAATGTTGGCAAGACATCCCGGAAACTCGGGAACAGCAGAGACAAAAAAGGGGCACGTACGACCATCCCTCGATCGTCTCGGGGACAATCGTCTATCTCCATTTGGACAGCAACAAAAAAAAAAAATTTAATATTTGGTTTTTTTGCTTTGACTTGGCTGCCTAGTGAGCCCCACCTCCCCACATCCCTAAAAGGGCAAAAAGGACCACATTATGCCATTGTTGACAATTGTTTTGGTTTGTATGTGAAGATTGAGTTTATAGCAGTAGCTAGGGTTTTCATTTTGCAAGAAAAGGAGGTGATTTGCTTGATTCCAAGAGCTTGTGCAGGAGTTTGGGCTTCCTCTATTGTGTACCAAGTAAATATGAAAATCTTTATGCTTCCATTTTCTATTTTTTTAAATAAAATTGCAGCTTGAAAGAGTCGGAATTTTTGTTTTCATTGTTTCATCTCATATTTCCATTGCATATTAAAAATCTCAAAACAAAACACAATGAGCAGCAATGGAAGTACTAGCGGAAAAGGTAGTGACAAGGAATATAAGGTTGGGGATGATGTTGTTAGTGGTGGGACTAGGAAAAAAGCTGATCCTATACTGATTTGTTTAAATGTCATTCCACCATCCCGAAGGATTATGCAAAGGGTCATTTCAATAGGAAAAAACATCTTCTACAATTTGTCACAACTAGGCCACAAGATAAAAAGAATACAAGTGGGACTAGGTATGGGATTGTCATGTTTTTCATGATGATTTTAGTGGCAGCTATATGAAGATATGTTTGTTGTGCTGGAGCTGAGTTGGACGGATATTAAAGCAATTTTTAGTTTATCTTATCTATGCTTTGTTTTTCTTATTTTAGCATTGTTTTAAAACAGTCTTTACCCTGTTTTTTAGTTTTTAAATTTTTGCTTTATGTAGTTTAGTTTAAGGAATCAAATCTTTATATATTGGAGAGTGTGTAGTTATTCTTTCAAGTTTTTTATATCAAGATTGTAGTTCTGAAATTTAATTACAATCTTCTTGCAATTTCATATTTTCATTTATAATCTTTCATTTGGTATCAGAGCATGTTGCAAGTTTTTTCAATTGTGCAGACAACAATGATCTCTAGATGGCTAATGGAAAGGGTTTAGCATTTCAGCTTCCATTATTTACTGAAGAAAACTATGATTACTAGAGTATCAAAATGAAGACCCTAATTTTATCCCAAGAACTCTGGGAGTTTGTGGAAGGAGGATACATAGAAACTGTAGATCAGAATGCATTCAATACATGGACACCACAACTAGAAAACCCAGCTGAAAGAAGATATAAAGAAGCATAACAAAGCTTTTTTCACCATTCAATCTGTCTTGGATGTTTCAATTTTTCCCCAAATCGCCAGTTTGACAAAATCAAAAGATGCATGGGAGACTCTACAAACTACATACCAAGGTACAAACAAAATCAAATTGGTAAGACTTTAAACTATTCGAAGAGAATTTGAAAATTTGAAGATGAAGGAATCTGAGTCTATTCATGAATTGACTTCTAGGACTCAAGGTTTTATGAATCAGCTTAGGACTCAAGGTGAAGTTAAATCAAATCAGAAAATTGTAGAAAAAATTTTGAGGTATCTTCCTCCTAAATTTGATCCAGTAGTAATTGCTATTGAAGAAAGTAAGGATCTAACTACTTTCAAAGTTGCAGAGTTAATTGGTTAGTTGCAGTCTCATGAGAAGTGCATGCAGTGTTCTATGGAAAGTTTTGTGCAAGCTTTCCAGTCCTATATGAATTTTGAGGAAAAATATAAATCTCCTCCTTCTGGTACTCCAAAATTTCAAGGTGAATCTTCTGGTAATAATAGAGGAAGAGGTAGAGGAAGAGGAAATAATAGAGGAAGAGGACGAAATTCTGTTGATAAGAGTATTTAGTGCAGATATTGTGACAGATTGGGGCACAAATTGGGGCACTATGATTCTGAATGCAAAAAGAATCTGAATGCAGAAAGAAGAAACCTGACTTGAATAAGTCAAGAGCTAGTTATGTAGAAGAATCTTCTGACACAAAGAATTCTACATTCTTTGCATGCTATTTGGCAAAAGAACACCAAGAAGATGTTTGGTTTTTGACAGTGGTTGCTCAAATCACATGACGGGTAAATCTGATTTCTTTGTCAAATTAGATGATTCAATGAGGAGTACAGTTCAATTTGGAAATGATAAGGAATTTAGTGTAATGGGCAAAGGTACACCCTTGCTGTCAAGACTAAGCAAGGGGAAACTACACATATTCATAATACTTTGTTTGTGCCAAAGTTACAACATAGTCTTTTGAGTATAGGATAGCTTCTAGAAAATAATTATAAGGTTGTATTTGAAGATAGCGACTGCAAAAATTTTGATAAATCTAATAATCGTCATGTTGTAGCAAAGACTTATATGACAGCAAATAGATTGTTTCCTCTCAAATTGATTTCTAATAAGTTGCATGCATTAAAATCAACCATAGATGATTCATGGTTATGGCATCAACGTTGTGGTCATCTGCATTATCAAGGACTAACTTTGATGCATAAGAAAAATATGGTGAGAGGTCTTCCTCCAATCATGGCAAACGAAGAAGTTTGTGCAGTGTGTGCACTTGGCAAGCATCATCGAGAGAGTTTTCCAATGGGCAAATCTTGGAGAGCCAAATGTCCTCTAGTGCTTGTGCATTCTAACATATGTGGTGACATGCAAGAGTCATCATTGGGTGAGAGCTTTTATTTTTTGACATTCATTGATGATTACTCACGCCACACATGGGTTTATTTTTTGAAGCAAAACTCTGAAGTCTTTGCATGCTTCAAAAATTTTAAGGCACTGGCTGAAAAACAAAGCGGGTATTCTATCAAGATACTCAAAACTGATAGAGGGGGAGAGTTTACTTCTACTGAGTTTGCTGATTTTTGTCTTCAGCATGGCATACAAAGACAACTTATTGCTGCATATACACCTCAGCAGAATGGTATTGCTGAAAGAAAGAACCATATCATTATGGAAATAGCCTGAAGTATGTTGCAGACCAAAAATCTTCCAAATAGTTTTTGGAGAGAAGCGGTAACTACTACATAATACATTTTAAACTGCAGTCCTATAAAAGAAGTTCAAAACATGACTCCAAACAAAACTTGGAATGGTCACAAGCCTTCTGTAGCTCATCTTTGAGTCTTTGGATACTTGGCATATGTGCATATTCCTGTTCAAAAGCGGAATAAGTTGGATGCCAAATCCCAACTTTGTCTCTTTGTGGGCTACTTTATAGCAACTAAAGGCTACCGATTCTATAATCATGAGACAAAGCAATGGATAGTTAGTCAGGATGTGATTTTTGATGAGGGGGGGTGTGGCAATGGAAAAAGGATGTGCCACAAGATCCATCAATAATCGCATGCATGGAAGTTATTAATGTTCCTCGTCTCCCAACAAGCTCAAGTGGAAGTCTAAGCTCTAGTTCCACTCCTTCAAGCTCACCTAGTTCTTCATCAGGTGAAGATTCACCTTCATCACTGCCTCCAAGAGAGGTACGAAGTTTGGTTGATAATTATTAGAGGAGTACCAATATAAATCCAATTGTTAATTATGCTTTGTTTAGTTCACTTAAAGTTGAGCCCTCTATGTATGAAGAAGCGGTGAAAGAACTCGTATGGGTTAAAGCTATTGAATGATGAGATGAATTCCATTCATAAGAATCATACTTGGTAATTAGTTCCACTTTCGAAAGGAAAGCAAGAGATTGGTGTAAAATGGATTTATAAAGTCAAATCTCATCCAAATGGTTCAGTGGAACAACACAAGGCAAGACCGGTTGCCAAGGGGTTAGCTCAAACTCCTGGAGTTGATTATGCAGAAACTTTTTCTCCTCGGCTAGACTTGATACAATTAAGATTCTATTAGCTATTGCAACACTATAAGTGGTCAATATTTCAAATACATGTAAAATCAGCATTCCTTAATGTTTACATAGATGAGGAAGTTTATGTGGACCAACCTATTGGTTATGAAGTTCCAAAAAACGAACACTTGGTCTAAAAATTGAAGAAATCCCTTTATGGGTTAAAGCAAGCTCCTCATGCCTAGTAATAGCAAAGCTCTCATGGAGAAGTTTCAAGCATAGATGAAGCAAGAATTTGAAATGTCAGATCTATGGCTCATGCACTATTTTCTCGACATGGAAATGCAACAATCATCAAAAAGTATATTTATTTCCCAAACTAAGTATGACGCAGTGCAAGGCAGGAGAATCCCCAAAGGAGATGTCCTAGCCCCCAGCAAATAAGCACACAACAGAAGATCAACAAAAACACAAATATTTAGATCCAAAATAATGCCATTTCTCATAATATAATCATAAGATTTAAATCCAAGATGCCCAACTGTAAGGTCTTCCAAGTTACGGCCAAATACATAATCAATTACAATAGTAATTTTGCAAGATCTCACAAGATCCAAACCCTAGCCAGCCCAAATCCACAATCTGGTAGAAACCCCGAGAAGATTATAAACTTGTGCTTGCAAGCCACCAAGCAACCTTCCACTTTCCTAAGCCACAGCTACTAGCTCTGCTCAACTTCTCTCTTCTCAACTACTCCTCTCTAGCTGACTTCCTCCATGCTGAATGATGAATAATGGCAAGACAAGAACCTCTACTTATACCAAACCAATCGGCCCCTAGGAAGTTACATTTAATAAAGCCCTCAAGCTACAAGTTACATTTAATTTTTTATTTTATTCTTTTTATATTTTTTATATTTTTTAATTTATTTTCTTCTAATTTTCGTCACTTTCTCCTCTAATTTTTTTTTTTCCTTTTTTTTATAAATTAAGGCTCATTTTATTTTGAGATGCAAGATGCTCCTACATTAGACTCCCTAGGTAGATAAATAAGTATGTCCCATCCTTTGATGCCAAAAGAAATTTCTCCAACCAACTTAATCTTCACCAAAGGTTTCCAATCCATCCCAAAGAAGAAGAAATCTCCACTGAAACATCAAAATCGAATGAATCTCAATAACCCAATCAACATGCTCACTCCCAAGAATAAATTGAACATAATACTTCACCAACAATCTTAGCAACTAATTACAACCAGCCATGATAACATCTTCAAACATGAAATCCAAGTCAACAACATGTAAGCTCAAATCCACAATAAGAGCAACATATAAATCCTCAGCTAAATCAACCACAAGCAAATCAAGAACATATAGATCTGTAGTATCATGTAGATCCTCAACCACATCAGCAACTAGTGAATCCACACCAGCAACATGTAAATCCAACTCGATGTCAACAGCAACATCCATATCCTCAACAAAAGAATGTCCAGCAACATGTGAATCCAAAACGATATCCACATCAGCAGCAACGTGTAAATCCATATCAACCATATCAAAAGTAACTAATACATCCTCAATCATCTCAGCAACAACATATGAATGTAGATCCATATCAACAACTATATGCAAATCCTCATAATCAGCAATCTCATCATCCACAATGAGATGCTCTACAATTTCCATGGCAGATCCATTCAACTGGTCATCAAAATAAGTTCCATCTCGACATCAACAAGGTTAGGAATCTCTTTAACAACAACCACAAGTTGCTCTGTAGGTTTCGCATCAAACTTCACAAACTGATCAACAAAACCAACTTCCACCTCAACCTTGCCAAGCCCTCTTCTCTCTCAAACAAGTCTTCTAACCAGCCAGACAACTCGCTTACGGATCAGTAGACTCCAGCTCCATAAATCTCTACAAAATTCAGCTATCCCTTCCTTAAATCGATCAGCCAATCTAGCTTCTAACCGAGTAGACATCTCTGAAATCTTTTTCTCCACCACATCACAAAGATTTACAATCACCTTAGGGTCCAATCCTCTCGAAGCCATCTTCCAAGATCTTTGCAAACCCTCTGCAACAAATCTCCAACCAGATCCAATTTCCACTCAACAAGATCAACAACCCATCTTCACAACCATCTCTCCATATCAGGATCCATCTGTGAGTCCTCTACAATTGTAAGTCAGAATGACAATCTTCCACCTTACAACAAAGATATATCGGATTTCAGAAGGAACAATCCACCACATGATCGAACTCCACTCTAATACCACTTGACGTAGTGCAAGGCAGGATAATCCCCAAGGGAGATGTCCTAGCCTCCAGCAAATAACCACACAGTGGAAGATAAACAATAACACAGATATTTAGATCTAAAATAATGTCAATTCTCATAATATAATCATAAGATTTACATCCAACATGCCCAATTATAAGGACTTTCGGGTTACGGCCAAATACATAATCAATTACAATAATAATTTTGTAAGATCTCGCAAGATCCAAACCCTAGCTAGCCCAGATCCACAATCTGGTAGAAACCCCAAGAAGATTCTAGACTTGTGCTCGCAAGCCACCAAGCAACCTTTTTGTTTCCCAAGCTGTAGCTACTAGCTCTGCTCAACTTCTCTCTTCTCAGCTACTCCTCTCTAGTTGACTTCCTTCATGTTGAATGATGCATAATGGCAAGACAAGAACCTCTACTTATACCAAACCAATCCACAAGTCGGCCCCTAGGAAGTTACATTAAATAAACACTCAAGCTACAAGTTACATTTAGTTTTTTATTTTTATTTTTTATATAGATTTTTTATTTATTTATTTGTTTTCCAGGATAGTAACACGGGGACACATCCCCCCTTTTTTCCCCATGTCCCAAAGACTTCAATGCACCGGGGACTTGGGGACTCCATCCCCAGCGACACCACCAGATTCCGCCACCTCCACCTCCACCGAGGATGGGGGACACCCCGATGCTAACTATTTGCAAATTCAACTATTTATGTTTAATGTTCGATGTTCCAATTCAATGCAATGTTCAACTATTTATTTTTTTACATCTTTATATCTTATATTGCAATACATATTTTTATAACTAGCATTTTAAGTACCATATGCATATATATACACCCCTACCTGTCCCCCGCTGACATCCCCCCACTGTCCCCAAATGAAGGCCCTCTATCCCCCTATCCCAAAAACTTGTCCCCTTGTTTCGCCGTCCCCCCATCCCCACGGCGATGTAACTATGGTTTTCCTCTAACTCTAATTTTCATCACTCTCTCTTCCAATTTTTCTTTTTAAAAAAAAATTTCTCCTCTTTTTTTTAATTTTTTTTTAATAAATTATGCCCCATTTTATTTTGAGATGCAAGATGCTCCTACATCAAAGTATGTTGTTGATTTATTGAAGGAGTTTGGAATTGCGGCATGCAAAGCATTTGCAACCCCCATAGCACTTGGCGAAAAACTAACCAAGGAAAATGTTAGTCCCAAAATTGATGCAACTCGATATAGAAGTTTGGTGGGAAGTCTCATATACCTAACAACTAGTAGGCGTGATATTATGTATGTTGTGAGCCTCATCTCTCGGTTCATGCAAGATCCACATGAGTCACATTGGCAAGCTACTAAGAGAATTTTGAGGTATGTGAGTGGTACATAAAATTTTGGTATTTAGTATTCTCGCACTAACAATTTTGAGCTAGTTGGTTATATAGATTCAGATTGGGTTGGTTCAGTGGATGATAGGAAATCAACATTTGGTTATGTTTTTTTCATTTGGCTCTGGTGTTGTATCGTGGAGTAGTAAGAAATAGGCAATAGTGGCAATTCCTTCTGCAAGAGCACAATACACGGCAGCTTCCCCGACAAGTTGTCAAGCAATGTGGATTAGAAGGATATTGACAAATCTACATTTGATTCTGGAAAATCCAACCACTATCTAATGTGATAATAACAGCACTATTTCCATAACAAAGAATCCAGTGTTTCATGCAAGAACGAAACACATAGAGATCCGTCATCACTACATTTGTGACTTGGTTCAAGATGGACAAGTGGAGTTGTGATTTTGTCCCTCATTTGAACAAGTTGTAGATATATTTACCAAGGCTTTTCCAACAGATAGTTTTCGAACCTTTAGACAGCATTTAGGTCTCACCTCCATTCATCATTCAGGGCGAGATTGAAGATATGCTTGTTGTGTTGGAGCTGAGTTGGATGGATATTAAAGCAATTTTTAGTTTATCTTATCTATTCTTTATTTTTCTTATGTTAGCATAGTTTTAAAACAGTCTTTATCCAATTTTTTAGTTTTTAAAGCTTTGCTTTATGTAGCTTAGTTTTCGAAATCAAATCTCTATATATTGAAGATTATGCAGTTATCCTTTCAAGTTTTTAATATCAAGATTGTAGTTCTGAAATTTAATTGCAATCTTCTTGCAATTTTATATTTTCAATTATAATCTTTCACCATACAAGGGTGAAGTCCCACTTTTTAGTTGTTGCATGCCATGGAGTCAAAGCTTGTCCTGACTTGATTGATGAGGAGGGATTAGAGTGCCAAAGATTGCACTTGGAGACTGAAATGGAGGGGCAAAAGCTGACAGCGACATCACCCTCTATTCAATCACAATCATCTAGGCATAAGACATCCTCCATTGGTACTAGTGGCAGCCCTACTAAGACTAGATGGAAGAGGAAGATGGATAGTGTTGTGAAGGGCTTGATGGAAAGTTTGTTTAATGGAAAAGAAAAGGAAGCTTGCGAGATATCCATTGGTACATTTGTTGTTGCTAATGGCATCACATATAATGCAGCTCATTCCACTTAATTTAAACAAATGGTGAAAGATATATTGAATATGAATCTCTCATTTGTACCCCCTGGTGAGCATAAGCTACATACAACCATCCTAAATAGTGAGTACTCTAAGGTTGCTTTGATGTTTGAAGAATGAAGCATACTTGGGTAGGACAGGCATCTCTATTGTGATGGATGGGTGGAGTGATGTTAGGCATTGGCCACTCATTAATATCATTGTCACATCCCCTGTTGGCTCTTATTTTTTGAAAGCCATAGATTTCTCAGGAAAGAGGGAGGATGCAGAGTTTCAGATCACCATTTTGAAGGATGTCATAGAATAGGTTGGGCCGACTAATGTAGTACAAGTCATCACAGATTTTGCACATGTGTGTAAATCATTTGGTTTGATGGTAGAGGGTGGTTACAGGCACATCTTTTGGACTCCTTGTTGTGCTCATGCATTGAACAATGCATTGGAGGACATATGGAAGATTGAGTGGGTGAAACAGATGGTGTTAGAAGCTAGAGAAGTGCAAATGTTTATATGCAAACACCACACTTCACTTGCTCTATTCAGGTCCTTCTCTAAGGAGTTCCTCAAACCAGCTGAGATAAGGTATGTCAATTTTAATTATAGTTTACTTTTCTTTAAGTTTATTTTAATTTATAATTGTTACAAACTTGCATGTGATGTGTTTAATGCTTAACTTTATTTTAATTTATAATTGTCTCTATAGGTATTGCACATACTTCATCTTGATGGAGAGAATGATTGAGGTGCATGAGGCCCTCCAATTGATAGTGGTGAATCCAGAGTGGGGACGATGGTCCAATCCTAAGTACATTGAAGGAAAAGTGGTGAGGCAAAGCATCCTTGATGACAACTGGTGGTGCACAATGAGGTAAGTTGCTGATTTTTAAATTTAATGTTATTCTTTTCCTTGCTGATTTTTATACTAATTTAAAATTTATAATTCTGATTTTACTTATTGTTTGCATCTTAGAGAGGCCAAGAATTGCATCTGGTATGAGGAAGGAGCACTGTCAAAATTTTAAAAAGATAACCTTTAAGCTTCTAAGATTACCAAGTTCATTACATATCATTTCTGACAATGGAGTGAAGGTTTTCCCGATATTAAGTTTAATTCAATACGGTGCAGACATTGTGTTTTATACAAGAATCACATCATTCCAGCATACTGGTTAATTCTCTGTGTATATTCTATGACTTGTGCCATTGCAGAAGAGGATGTTTGTTATTGGTTAGCAGTTGTCATGGATCATTCCTCAGATACTCATAACAAGAAAACAATTTTTTTGAGGAATTGGGATTGGCATATATTTCTTCAGAGCATTACATTCAAACCTTTATTCTGAGCTAAGAATAATAATTTAAGTCTAGACCAGTTTTCTGGTGGATAATTGTAAACATTACCCTGCAGTGACAATCAGATTAATGTTAATCATAAACAAATTAAGAATAATGATTATTCTTATTGAAAAGGTGTGAAGAAAGGAACCAAAGTGGTTTGTTAAAAGAAGATTAAAAGATATACATGTTTAATTATTATAATTGCTCAAGTATGGATGAAAAAAGTTTGGTGATTGGAAATTAATGACAGCAATGACCATATTATCATGGTAGCTATCTTGTTGAATTAAGCAACGAACAATGGATAATTTTGAAGACAAAGAAGTTAATGAATATGTTCATAGCGCTTTGTATTAAATATTCAAAAGCAGTACCAGTATACGGGAATAGAGATATAAATAAATATATTCCTTGAACAATCAGACAATCTTAATAAGCACCAATTCATGTATTTATAAATATATAAATACATATCAGGTATGTATTGAAACCTGAACCTCTAGCTAATCATAGTTAATATATATGTGCCCATAGATGTGCATGCTAAACTTGTTATTAAATTTAGTATTTGAGAAGAAGAACAGAGATGTATTCAGTGAGAGGCTAAAGTAAATTTCAGCCAACACGTTGATTCCAAAACAGGGTGGGGATAAACAACCCAAAGGACCTTTAGGGCATCATCCCAAGAAAGGCTTAAGGGTTTGATTTGTAAACTTTGAGGGAGAGTCTATTGAGGATTGCTGTCCAAGCAATCTGATTGCATCCAAAGCATCCTTCTCAAACTAAAATAATAATAAGGTTAGTGTGAATGTAATGATCATGGATAGTAAGATCCCTAATCTGTGTTAATTTGGACTAAACCCAATCAAGGGACATTACAAATGGTATTGATAACTAAATCAGAATTATATAAACATATTTATTGATACTCAGCCTATTGCTATTTGGCTGAGGGTTGTAATGTTACCAAGGAGGGGCTTGTATAAATTCCAAGCAATGGAGCTCTGTCCCAAGATAAGGTGGGGATTAGCGACCCTGAGTGCCTTGCAAGCATTGACCCAAGAAAGGCTTCAGGGCTTGGATCCATAAACTTTGAGGGAATAAACTGAGAAATATTAAAATATTTCATGAGTTGAATTTAAAAAAATAAGAAGGTTGTTAACTAAAAAATTTGTAAGCCATTATGTCCACAACTTCCAAAACTGTGATTTTAGACATCACATGAGATTACTCTCGCCTCTCAGCAATAGGGGAGGTTCCCTTCTTACCAAAGGTGGCTCCAACAAGGACTTAATCAATACTTACAAAAAAAAGGGTGGCTCTCACAATCTATTCAGTTTCTTTTAGGAATCATTTTACAAATATCTTCTGAACAGCACTAAAATTTAACCAAGAGACTTGTTGCTACGATAATATCAATAGCTTCTACATTCACATAAGAACAACGAAGAAGATACCAATCATTTCCTAGTGTGGAACACAGAAACCCAAAGTATCCCACACTTATTCTAGAAGACAAATTAATAACTTAGGATACATGGGAAAGCTCAAAGTCTTGAGCCCAACACCTACTAAATTCTCTACAATTACTAAAACTTAGGCTCAAAATCACGCAGCTCCTAGTATCTAAGAAGCCACTCTAAACTATATTAACTCACCTCCATTACAGCACAAAGTCTACAAAAGACACAAATCAACTGCTCAAAAGATTATGAAAGTAGAAACAAAGCAACTCAATGAAATAAAGTTTGAATAATTTATGAAACATAAGAATACATAAACCATTCACAAGTCTCACAAAACAAAGTTTGGGCTAACTTGTTCTTTATTACTCACTTTGAAACCTTCTACAATGAAAAACAAAGTTTTCAATCCACAAGAAATTTCAGCATAGTCTACTTGCATAAAACAGAAGATGATTTTACAATGAAACTCACTCCTTTATATAGGTGAGGAGTTGGGAGAATTATAACAACCTTGACTTATTCTATAACAAACTTTGACTTATTCAAATTACAAGTTCTAATGTATTTGACCTACAATTTGATTACATATAATAGCTTTAGAGGTGAAAGTACATCTAAATTTACAACTTGCTCTCTAATTACATGCAATCTGTCAATAACAAAACATCAATCTAGAAAATATGAAAAAATGGTTAAGTGCCTGCAACACTTATGGATCTTCTACAAAGACAATCAATGGAAGCCTCGAATCTGTAGATAGACTCCTACACTTTTCCAGGGTCTGGTGCACGTGTTTTTCATGCTAAAATCGTTGTTTTGAGGACTGTACTCGCACTCTTCAAGTCTGGCCTGAAGAGGATCCAGTGAAATCTTGTAGTGTGTAAGTTTATTCATGGTACTACGATCGAATTCATCCACCCCAAACAATAGGTGAACCACTTTCATGAGCTTTGATATTGCAACATCTTCTGGAATCAGCTCATTACTCTCAATTATTATCCTACATGTTAGCTCCCCAACCTCTGTTGATCATGTGTTCTCTCTCTTTAAAGGTACCAATGGTTGTCTTCGCATCTGTAATCAGCCCTTCAATCACTTGACCCTTGTTAACCACAACTTTTGATACTCATAAATTGTTTTGTGAGAGGAAATGACACCATACTCAAACAATACATCCAAATCAAACTCTACATTCTCTTCCAGAAACTGAAGTCCTCATCCAAAACCTTTAGGTCCTGATTGAATGATGTGAGAACTTCATCCAATTCAACACCCGAAAAGCATCTTTGATTGCTTGTCTCCCATGAGCCTCCATCTGATTGACTTAATCATCCACTACCTTTGCCTTTCCTCAAGTCCTTTCGGCAGGCTTCAATGATTCTTCTAGAAGAGAAGAAGCAATGGGATTAACCTGCTGCAATGAATTGGTCATCTTTTGGATTACCTCAACATTCTTATTCTCTAGTTGATTTTTCTTAGCCTATAATTGATCATTACTCTGAGAAACTTGTGCCACTATATCTTATGCGTCCTTTTGGTATCCAACCTGTGTTTCGTGAACCTACAGTCAGATGGTTGCAACTCATCCTGAGGTTTGTCTACAAGAGGCTCTGCTTTGTATGTACTTTATCTTGTTTCGATCAACCATGAGACTATTTTTTCTCTTTTTCCCTTGGAGTTTTGGTATTCCTGAGCTTCTTGAAATCCATGTCTTCGGAGAGGTTTCTTGTTTCTTCCTCTTCAGGGTGATTGCACTGACCCAAAGAAGTTGGGTGAAAGAATCATCCTAAGTAGGAATGGAGGTAGTGGCCACTACAAAAGATAAACACTTGTCACAATGGGTGGTGCCCTCAACCTAAATGCCTCCAAGCATTTGATTTCTTTGAGAAAATTCAGCCATGAACTTATCAAAATGTGTAAATGAAGTATCAAGAAGAGTCTTGGAGACATTTGATAAATTGGGGGATGTGGAATATGCTTTGAAGACATTCTCCAAACTACCATATTGCTCCTCAAGAATGGATGCAGGAACAATTGAGGAAATTGGCATTATGGAATCATTCACTAAAGGAAAACAAACTATACAAAATGAGTCTACATCAGTGTCAAGAGGAGACATAGGAGCCTCATTAGGTACTAGTGTTGATTCATGAATCATAGAAATCACCTCTATTTCTTCAGCACGAGATACTATTGAAATAGGGTCTTCTTGTAACTCATCCTCACCAACTTCAACTTGTATACTTTCTTGTACTTCCACTTCCTTCTCTGCTAACACAACTTCCTTCTCTGCTAACACAGCCTCCTCTAATGATTTAACCATGACCTTGCCCACCTTGATCTTGAGCTTCAGTTCCCTACAACCGCTAATGATGAAGAACCATCCTTACCTTTAGCTCTGATCTCTCATCTATGCCCAACTCGACAAGCAATGCCAAAATCCTTTCCAGGTTTGATTTTGATGGTTTTTATCCCATTCTCTTTAGCCATGCATTGGTATTGGCTAAGATGGACTAGAACCTATCAAAAATAGATGCACTCCTTAGGTGACCATAAACAGGTGCAATAGGGAGAGTCTCTACTTGTCACTCATGATACTCAGGATCAAGAATGTCATTTCCATCCTCCACATCCTCTAGAATTTGGGTCAAATTGAAATCAACAATCTGCTTTAGAGTCAACCTGATATAATCCATTTTTCTCAAATCGTCCCCAATGCGCAGGTCAATCCAAATGTCCTTGAGGCGATGAACATGTGAAGCTTCTTTTGATTTTATTGTCCGTCCCTCAATAGGTTAAAGTGCATCCTGGATTTGAACTTCTTGAGTGTGATCTCTTGCAGCTCTATCTACATGCACTTTTCCTTTCAAATGGTGATCAATGCATATCTTCCAATCTAGAGCGGTTTTAAAGAGATGCCAACCCCAAACTTGTGTTAAGTTGATTGATATGCCTGAACATTCATGAGTTGTCTCACGAAATCCATCAAAATGATTTTGTTTGTGGGATACCGCGGGAGTGTATAAGTCTCACCCTAGTAGCAACCAATGCTCATGTAGGTAAAGGTCAATAACTGCAAAAACAAGCATCCATACGCATTCACCTTCTTCCAAGGTGCATTGGATACTCTCCTTATAAGGAGATGGGCAAATTTTATAAAATTTATTAAAATTAAATTTGAAAACACTAATCAGGTCAATCCTCTTGGAAAGAAATAAATAAATGTAAAAGAGAGGTTGGGGATTCATTCCACATTATTATTTTCATTATTTGTGATTATGAGAGAGCTAATTGTAGCAACAGGTCTGATTCTCTGGGGACAAAAACCCTTGAAAAAGAGTAAATTAGAAGAAACCCCAATTTACAATTGTGGACGATCTACACGAGGTCTTCATCTGGGCATACTTGGAACAATTCTTGGAGTATATATTATTGAGAGAGATATTCATTGCTATTTCTGTTACAATTGCAGATCAAAAGGAATCACTGAAGATTTAAGAGATGATTCTCCTTCCTAGAATAGCCATACATCTCCAGGAGACTGGTTGACATCATTCTTGTTAGTGAACACCATCAAATCAGCTTGGACAGGGCAGAAATAATTTATCAGTGCAGATTGGCAACTCTGGAAATAATTTTACAACAGTAATTAGGCATCTATGTCTACCTATACCACTTCAGACATCATGCATTTCACCCTGCAGCTAGACGCAGCTACAGCACCAGCTAACACCATTAAAATTGGAGAGTTAAGGGTCGAGCAGTAGAAGTTTTTGTCAGGGAATTTCAGATCAGAAATCATCAGAATTGCAGACCAGATTTCATCAGTTTGTCATCTCCAAATTTGCTGCTGGTCATTCTCAGCCTCAACCATACAGCCCTGATAAGGTCTTTGAAGTATGATTTTGTAATTAAAAAGTATATAGAAAATCAATTTTTTTTCTCCAGTGTGTTCTACTCTTGCAAGTCATTTCATTTCTTTCATTTATATAACACTTCAAGCACTGCAATCTTCATATTCCAAAAAGATACCAAAAAAACCAAAATGAAAAAACCAAAAAAATTAGACTACTTTGCTGATTTGCTGGCCAAAGACAAAGTTGCATCAAGAAAATGAGTTTATTTGCCTTGGAATGCTGTTTGAGATCTTTTACTCATGAGGAAATCAACAAATTTAGAAAATACTTTATAGTGTTGATAGAATACATGTGTCTTCCTTTCTCGTGGGCCACCAAAGGGTGAAATTTCATAAATTCAGTTACAAATTAATCAAGGGAAAACATGCATTTGTAGATTTTGAATAATAATCAATTCTTTAAAATCTCATAAAGAGTTGCAGTTATGCTTTTATATTTCAATCATTTTAACTAAAATAAATAAAGTGCAACACCTAATTGCAGATTACTTCCCCCACTTCTGGTTCAAAAATCTAGAGTTTGTCCAGAGAAAAACATATATATGCAGTAATCCCTGTTTAAGCTCTGCCATGTGCATTCCCCATGTTGATGTGGCGATGTTAATGTTAACTTCCAGGCTGAGCACAGGTAGAAAAATTCTAACAGAATAGAGAACCCTTACAACCTTACAACTCATTACTTTAACAGTATACACGTTCAAATTATATTTCACCTAAACTGATAAAAATGTCCTCGAAAATAATTAATTATAGTTGCATTGTAATCTGACGAAAAGTATGACTTGTAAACTTTCAAAACCATACCTTGCAAGCAGGTTCATCCCAACACGGAAAACATCTACGAGCATCTGCTGCTTCAAACTGTGTAACTGCCATGTTCCTTTTCTCACCATTGATCAAATATGTACTGAAGCATGCAAATTAACCAGTCAGTTTAACCATGTTTCAAGGGACTGAGAACCATCCGTAATTAACTGTTCTGATCAAATCTATTGTGTAGTTATTATGAGCCATGTTTTATTGGAATGTCAACAGAAAATTTTATTTAATGTAGATGCGGGCGGTTCAGTCTGCAGGTTCAATGCCTACTGTATTCGAATGCTTATCGGTGATAGCCTAGCTTCACAGAATTTAATTGAGAATAACAGGTTACTGTTATATGGATTGGATTTCATCCTTGCAAATCTCAGTAAACCCAATTATGCAAATGCTTGTCCTAAAAAAGGATTATAACATTGTACCTCCGATAAAAACCTTTCAACTGGTCATTTAAAGTTCCCTGAAATTCAATGCCCAGGATTGCCTCACCATGCGGCAATGCATCTTCAAATTCCAACACCAAAATTTCATCTTCTGCATCAAGACCAATATTGGATGCAAATACCACCTGCAAAGGTACAAGAGATAATACATAGATAATAGCTTATCACTTAGAGTGCCCCACACTTGTTTTTTTTTTTTGCGTGCTAAACTAGCTCGAAATTAGTGTAGACATATATGTAGTGGCAAGTCAAATCTTAAAAATCTATAGAAATCATTATAATTTATAGTATCCAAAAACTCCCTGTAAGAGTGCAAATGTTAGTCTTAAGCAATACTACTAATCATTGAACACTTGCATCCGACAATAAAGAAGATAAAGTGACTAAAATTGTCCCTTTTACAATAAAAAATGGAAGACATCTAAAAAGCAAATATGAGCCAGAAAAGAACCTTAACACAGTATCTTGTTTCAGTCCACTAACTGAAGTTTACTCAGATATATATTACAACAGAAAATTACTTAAAGAAGACACCAATCACAATATAGTGATATACAAATCTCATTTCATTAATTGAGTCTTACTCTCACACAATACTATGACAGAAAAAGAATCTTCATATTAAAGATGAGGTTGTAAAATAATATCTGCGCTAGACAGCCAGATTGCTATGACGATTTCTGAGTCATCTTGTCAAAAGGGTTGTAGAGTAACGGTAATGAAATACATTCATAAAACACCTCTCTGTAATCAGGTAACATATTACTAGGACATATATTCCCCTCACATGAAAGGTATCAATTAGACAAGATATTTCCAGACTTTGAAATTATGCAATAATATTTCCATTAAAAAACTGTTTTTAAAATTTCATATCAGAGAACAAGTAACCTTTCTAATGTTTCACACTTTTGGAGGCCAATTCCATATTACATCTAATATTTCTTCAATATGCAATGTGTATTTGACCCTCAAAACCACAATTGGCTTGATAAAACAACTTGTTTTCCACAAAAGCTAGTTAGTTGGGTGAATTTTGCATGATATTTTAAATATGCCTTCCATTTTGAAGGCCACGTGCCTATTTGCATGTAAATACAATATGCAATCACTCCGAAGAAGTGTGATTGATTTCATACTTGTTTCTTTCATGCATAAAGCAACATGCAAATGCACACCAAAACCGTGATTGGACATTTGAGTGGTTATGGAATGTGTAATAACGCCTCCTAAAAAGTGTGATTTGCACTTGGAAAAATATAACGTGTAAATGCTTCTTAATACTAAAATTTTCCTCTTAGGCGCCCGAGTGCAACATGTAAAACATCCCAAACAGCCTGATTTTCCTTACAAGTTTGCCATTTACACATTTATAAATATGCAAATGGACTGAAAAAGTACAACCAGCACTTAGCCTCTTAATTCCAATATGCAAATGCCTCCAAAAAGTGTGATTTGCACTAGGGTGTCCAAACTCAATATGCAAAAGAGCTGGAAAAGTACGATTTGCATGAGAAACTCAAAATGCAATGTGTAATGGGTAATGAAAAGTGTGATCTGCACTTAAGAGACTCATTTTCACATCTGCAATATCCCCATTTTTAGCAGGGTCATGCAATTGGATTGGTTAGTTCACCACCGCGACCCTCACGAGCTAACACTGGGACTTGAGAGTCTCAATTGTGGGGTTATAGGCTTTACAGCAACCTATGGTGTGTTTTGGCTCCATTTGAGGGACTTACTATTTATAGTAAGTCAAATTGTTGGTTCCAATGAGTTCAATTGAGTTAGAGGAGTTGAGTGATGCTCTCAATTTTTATTTCGAGTTTTTAGTTTGGACTCCAAGGGTCTTGGAGAGAAAATCTATTTATAGCAAGTTACCCCGTCAAGTTCATTCATCGTCTTTCTTCATCAGGATCACTCAAGTGTTGTCAGATTTCAATTTTGATGCTTCTTCAATTGTTTTTGCAAGACAGGTGAATTATTATTATTATTCATTTAAATATGTTGAGGTTTTTATTTTTGTTGGTGTTGTATGTTGGTCACCTTAGTATCATAGCTCATTGGAACCGGGATGAAAATTTTTAAATCGTGGGCACAAGAAACAGTGGCCTTGTATGTTAGAATATTATGGTATGGTGGAAAAGGTCATTTTTTGAACCAAAAGCAATTAATAAATTATATTATAATGGCACTTTATTATATTTTAATGTTGAGTGGAGGAAGCTTCTTAAGTGAAGTTCATATGGGAAACTTGTGCCATTTGGAGATTATAAATATGAGGTCATTTGATGGAAAAAGGCATCTGATTGAATATTTTCTTTTGTTACCTGTGACAAATTTCTGAGTTTGTGCCCTTGCTGAAGTATAAGGGCTTGTTCCTGAGAAGTGTTTTTGGATCACTGTTGAGGTAAAGTGATTCCACTATATTCTGGTTATTTGTTTGAATCTCCCTTCTGTTGTTGTCTGTAGCTGGGAGTTATTGTTATTGCTGAGGAAATAATTGCAATCTGTGGAGTTCAATCTGGTTTTTGAGGAATTTGAATCTGGGGTTCATGTGCAAAATTGGACGTTTAACTGCAAGCTGGAGTGGTTTATTCCATGCTTTTGAGGAAGTGATTCACTGTTTGCAAATAGTGCCACCTGAATTTAGTGTTTAGGGTCGAGCTGTAAGTGCTGGAGAATTCATAGTGGGACTGGAAAAGGCTGTCGTTTCATGTTTTGGGCAGGGTTTGACTTGTCCTCACAGCCTGTCGTTGATTCATAAGACAGCGTATGGTCTCCCTTGAGCCTGCAGACATTTTGAGAAGGGGCTGCAAGCCTTTTACTGGGCCAACGTTTCAACTTGAAGGACCTGCTACTTCCATAGAAGACTTGTGATTTGGCATTAAAGGGGCTGTGTGATAATTCCAAGGTTCTATTGTGTGCTTGGGCCTGTGTTGGGAAAATTGCATAGTCGTCCATCATATCGAGGAGATGCAAACTGTTGTAAAAAGGCATACACACTGATATTGACCAGTCATAGCTGCTGCTGGGTGATGTGTCAAGTTTTTCAGGTTTCTTTTTCCCATTTGCAATTCCAAGAGCAATTAATTATTTTCAAAAGTCATGAACTAAAAGATTTTTTTCATTTTATTCATATGTATTGGAAAAATTCAAAAGTCTTTGAGTACATACTACAAACAATGATGGAGGCACATACATTATTGGCTACATCAAAAAACATTAAAATACATTTTCAATTCCTATTACAATGCTGAAGAGTTTGTTTGCCAAACCATCTAATTAGTGTGAGAAATTGGTGAAAGTGGAGTCTATCTAAGTTATAACCGACTAAGGGTTATTACAACATCATGTAAACATGTAATAGAGCTGGAAAAGTGTGATTTTAGGACCAATTGAAAGACATTTAAACTTTTGAATGCTATATGGCAATATGCAAACACATTGGGAAAACCCAATTTTGGAGAAGATAGTTTCATTCCAGCTTCTTCTTGTAATAGTTCTGACAAGGGAATATGTAACGGCCTTGGTTGTGTAGTGCAATCATTGCCAACTCTTCCTCTTCTCAGCCTTTTCGTTTTCCATTGAATGTTACTGATATAGAATAGAAAAGACAGTTGATGCTACTGTTCATTGTAACTTTTGATTAATCTAAATAAGAGAAATTCCCCTACTTGAAGAGTGGATGTAATCCAAACTAGCTAAATGAACCACTATAAACTCTGTGTCCACTCATGCATCTTTTTGATTCAATTTTAGTTTCAATTTTACTTTTTTTTTTTGTATCTTTTATTTAGCTCAACAATTGGTATCAGAGCTAGTTAAGCTCGTTTGATTTTCTAGAAATCGATAAAGATTTACAAGCGCCATCGATGAGGCAGACAAGTGGAAAATCGAAAAGTTTTCTGGGCAAAACTTTGGGCTATGGAAAGTGCAGATAGAGTCTTTCCTCATCAAGCAAAATTTACAACCGGCATTGCTTGGTAAAGCAAAGGGCAAAGGATCGTTGACAGACGAAGATCGGGAAAAACTGGATTTGAAAGCAAGGGCAACAATTTTCTTAGCTCTCTCAAGTAACGTGTTGTTTAATGTTTCAGCTGAGAACACAACTAGAGAGCTAGTTGAGAAATTATCTTCATTGTATAAAATACCTTCAGCATCAAATAAAGTTTTTATAATAAAGAAGCTATATAATCTAAAAATGAAAGAAGGGGGAGTAATGTAGATCATCTCAATGAGTTTAATACATTAGCCAGTCAACTCATTTCAGTCGGTATACCATTAGATGATGAAATAGAAGCTATTTTATTATTATGTTCACTTCCGAACAGCTAGGAAGGTGTAGTAATGGATGTGAGCACTTCAATAGCAGCCAACAACAAGCTGAAATTCGATGAAGTCGCAGCTACATTACTTAGTGAAGACATGCGAAGGAAGCACCAAGAACCCTCTTTCGGTGATGCTCTAATAGTTGTGAGCACAAGCAATAGAGGAAGAAGTCATGAAAGAGGCAGACATAACAATAATAACAATGGAAGAGGCAGATTGAATCATCATTCGAAGTCTATAGGAAGAAATGGCACTTGGGTTTTGTGGTAAACAAGGCCACACAAAGAAACAATGTTGGAATTACAAGAAAGCTCGAAACAAAGTAATCCAGGATGGCATAAACGCTGCAACTGATGGAGCTCTGGTACTTGCAGCTGGTGACATGGATTCAAGTTCATGGGTTCTCAATTCCGATGCATCTTTTCATGCTACTCCATGTCAGCGTGCATTCACAAATTACCACGAAGGTATGTTTGTAAAGTTTTTCTGGGGGATAACAACAAATGTAATATTGTCGGCAAAGGGGATATTTTATTGTCACTGAAAAATGGTGGTCAATGACTTTTTAAAAATGTTAGGCATGTTCCTACACTCAAGCGTAATCTGATTTTAGTTAGTCAATTGTATACACAAGGTTGTCATGTTATCTTTGATCTTGATTCATAGAAAGTGTCCAAAGGTAAGTTAGTTTTGGCTAAAGGAAAGAAATCTGGAAGTCTATATATTTTAGAGTGCAATAGTGAAGTGGGAGCAGCGATGACAGTTGCGGAAAGGAATGCTGAACTTGGCATAAGAGGCTCCATCACATGAAAAAAAAGGGTCTTGAAGTCACGCTTCAAAGAGACCAGCTTCCAAGACTTAAATCTCTTGATTTGGAGTTGTATGAGCATTACCTTTATGGCAAGCAAAATCGCACCAGCTTCGTAAGGACAGGTCATGAGAAGAAAACTTCTCCATTAGAGCTTGTGCATTCCGATGTTTTTGGTCCTAAGGAGGTAACTTCTCTCAGTGGTGCTAACTATTTTGTCACATTTCTTGATGATTGCACTCAAAAGGTTTGGGTTAACATGTTGAACAAGAAATCTTAAGTATTTTCAAAGTTAAAATTTTTAAGGCTATGGTGGAAAATCAGATTGGGAAAAAGATTAAATGTCTACTAACTAACAATGGTGGTGAGTTTTGCTCTTTGGAGTTTGATAATTTTTGTGCAAATCATGGTATTCAGAGGATCAAAACAATCTCGTATACACCTATAGAAAATGGTGCAGTTGAGAGGTTGAAATGGACTATCTTGGAAAGGGCTCGGTGTATGTTATTAAATGCTGGTTCAGGAAAAGAATTTTGGGCAGAGGCATGCAATACAGTAGTTTATTTAATTAATCGGGCCCCTTCATCACGTCTTGATTTTGATATTCCGGAAGAGAGATGGACTAGTTAAAGAATCTCATTCTTTCATTTGCGAGTTTTTGGGTGTGATGCATATGTTCACATCCCTAAGGAGCAAAGAACGAAAATGGATTTTAAATTCTAAAGGTACATATTTTTAGGGTATGGTGAAGATCAATATGGTTTTCGCTTGTGGGATCCAATAGTTCAAAAAGTTGTTCGGAGTCAAGATGTAGTCTTCAATGAAGAAATCATTCTGAGGTTTGCAAAAATTGGTCACTACTTCAGATACTTATTTTGAATATGATTTATTTAATAATGGCCCACGTTCTACTTCGAAAGGTTTGATTCACCAAGGAAAATCAGTCAATTTTGCACCCACTATATCATATTCCCCAGCCCCTACATCTCGACAACTTATTCTACCTATAGTCGGGAGTTCAATTCAAATTTCCCCCTCACCACCAATTATCATTGTTCATGAGGGACAATCTCCTCTGTTTACCACATCGTCTTGCCCTCCATTCAGAAATGAGACCACATTGCAATCCCTCATTCCCACCCGTGATGTTTCTATGTTGGGCGGTGAACACAATCCTACCAATGTGACTACATTAAGCAGAGTATACACCCAATCGGAGCCTTAGCCTATTCCCAAACACACTCCACGTGGTCTCCCAATACAATCCTCTCTCTTACGGTCTGCCCCACCAAGCAATCAATGCTTTGTTGTTGTTGTTGACATTGACAGGAGAGCAAGGCACAATATACCCCACGGTTCCCTCCTTGTTTGACTAGCCCGAGAAACAAGACCCTCGATACTTTTCTACTACGTGGTCTATCCACCAAAACTCCCATGCTGCCCATGAATCGCGACTTGCAAGTTCTTCTCAAGTAGCCTGGCATGCTTCTCATTCTGTCCCCAATTCTCTTGGTGATACAGAGGGCATGATGCATCAAGATATTTCAACCGGAACCAATATTCAGCATTTTGGTGCTCTCAATATACCACCTGAATAGGGCACCAATAGTGTCCAATTCAAATTTGGAAACACAAATAGAGCCTTTAAACAAGGCATTGGCGTCGACTCTCAAGTTGCACATACAGAAGATATCAATGAAGTCCCACAACCAAGGAGATCTACAAGAGAACGAAAACATCCTTGCAAATTTGATGATTATGAACTTATATTTTCTTTATGCTCTGACCAGGCAGAACCCCAAACTTTCAAGCAAGCATGTAATGATGTAAATTCTACATTTTGGCTAGATGCAATGAAAGATGAAACGGAGTCATGACATGCAAATCAGACTTAGGATTTGGTTCCTCTTCCGCCAAATCGTAAAGCTCTGAAAAATAAATGGGTGTATCGAATAAAAGAGGAAGATGGAGGACGAAAAAGGTACAGGGACTGATTATTAGTGAAGGGATTTGCTCAACAGAAGGGTGTGGATTTTAATGAGATTTTCTCTCCAATAGTGAAGATGCAAACCATTCATTTGGTATTGGGCATAGCAACAGCTTGGGATCTTGAGCTTCAGCAAATCGATGTCAAAACAACGTTTCTACATGGGGATATTGAGGAGGAATTGTATCTAGAGCAGCCAAAGGTATTTATTAAACAAGGGCAGGAGCATTTATATTGTAGATTAAAGAGGAGTTTATATGGGTTGAAGCAAGCTCCACGCCAATGGTACTTAAAGTTTGATAACTTGATGACACAACAAGGTTTTACTCGCTGCGAATCAAACCCATGGGTTTACTACAAAAGACTTTCTACTGGTGAGTTTGTGATTTTGCTACTGTATGTTGATGATATGTTGACTACTTGAAATAGTATGAAAGTTATTCAGGAGCTGAAGACACATTTGGCCCTTCATTTTGCCATGAAAGATTTAGGGGCAATGAAGAGGATTCTTGGAATGGATATAATCCATGATAGACATAAAAGAGAAATTAGATTATCTCAAGAAAAGTATATTCTCAAAGTTTTACAAATGTTTAATATGTCAAATGCCAAATTGGTTGCCACTCCATTGGCTAATCATTTTCAATTGTCTTCAAAGATGCGTCCTTCCACTCCGGAAGAAAAACATGCGATGGATAGTGTTCCTTATTCTTCGGCAGTTAGGAGTTTAATGTATGCAATGGTTAGCACGTGATCGGATCTTTTTCATGCAGTGGGAGTTGTAAGTGGTTTTATGAGTAATCCAAGTAAAAACTCATTGGCAAACAGTTCAATGGATTTTTCGGTATTTGAGAGGCACTTCCTCTCATGTTTTATGTTTTAACAGTAAGACCCCTTATATTTGCGGATATGTTGATTCTAATATGGCTGCAGATTTAGATAAAAGGAGGTCTACAACAGGCTATGTGTTTACTTTTGCCAGGGCAGCGATTAGCTGGACTTCTCGTAAGCAACAAGTTGTTGCTCTTTCCTCTACCAAGGCCGCATATATTCCTTTTACTGAGGGGGCTAAAGAGCTGATATGGTTACAACAATTGTTTGGAGAGTTGGGATTTCACCAATCCAACTTTACTCTATTTTCTGACAGCAGGAGTGCCATTCATTTGGCTAAAAAATCAGCATTCCACAGTCGCACGAAGCATATAGAAACCAGATTTCACTTCATCCGTCATGTTCTTGAAGAGGGAAGGCTACAATTAGAGAAGATTGATATAAAGGTAATCCAACTTATGTGTTTACAAAAATTGTACCTTGAGAGAAATTCGAATTCTATAGAGCTTCTCTCGGCGTTGTCATGACATAGCCATAAGAATTCCAAGTAAGGGATATCTCTATACAGCATTGATTGGACTTCAAGCAGGAGATTGGAATGATTTTGACAAGGGAATATGTAACTGCTCTGATTGTGTAGTCCAATCATTGCTGACTCTTCCTCTTCTCAGCCTTTTCATCTTCCATTGAATGTTATTGATATCGAATAGAAAAGACAGTTGATGTTGTTGTTCATCGTAACTTGTGATTTATCCGAATAAGAGTTCTCCTACTTGAAGAGTGGATGTAATCCAAACAAAGTTGATGAACCACTATAAAATCTGTGTCTACTCTTGCATCTTTTTTATTCAAGTTTAGTTTCAGTTTTCCTTTATTTTTATGTATCTTTTATTTAGCTCAACGCTTCTTTGCTCCACGATTTGCTCTTTTCTCTACAAGTGTAAGTTTTGGATTTTTTTTGCATTTCTTATTCTTGAAGCTTATTTGATGCATTCTTTTGTTCTTTACTCTACCATTGGTCTTTCCAAGTCCGTGAAACCTTACAGCAACATCACTCGACAGCATCACCCTCCAAGAGTTCTCAAACGCGCACTAGGATTCTGGATCGCCCTAAGCCTTAACCTTCTGTGACAGAGTTCTTTAGAAGGATCCCTCGTCCTTGCCTTGGTGGTGTTCTTTCTTCTCTTTCGCTTTCTTGTTTGTTTTTATTATGCTCTTTCTTGGACACCGTTTGCTGCTCCTATTGTTATTAATCTCCTTGGTTGTATGCTTTCAATCCCTTAGACCCTTTTCGTGGTCTCTCTCCATTTGCTCATTTGTAGCCCTAGATTTTTTTTTAAAACACGCATAAATTCAAAACTCTCATTCTTTGTAATGCAAAAAGGCTCTTCCTCATAAAAACGCAATTGCTTACAAGATTGAAGTGTTGAAAGTAGAGTAACGTGAATTGCCATGATTCAAGCGATTCACGCAATTTCACGATCTGACTTAAGGCGTGTCATTCATGGTGAGTCGATGAATCGGCTCACCGATTTTTGTGCCAAAAATCGTTTGAATTGCCAAAATCACGATTCACCCAAATATCGCTAGAAATCGCTAGGAATCAACACATGAAATCGATCGTGGCTAGCATAGAGGGTCAACTCAAAAACATAAAAAAGCACTTTTTTAATCTTTTCTTTTGTCTTTTCGTTCTCTTATAACCCTAAAGGACCTTCTAATTGTTTAGTATGAGAAGAAGAGAAAAGCCCCTTGTATCTCTCCTACGAATTGCTGATGGGGAGAAGCCCTCTATAGGCTACATATATGAGGGCATGGATAGGGCCAAGGAGCCCATTAGAGCCAGGTATGTAGGAGTGTCGGAGAAGTATAGCCCCATTTGGGACATTATTGATAGGAGATGGCAGAGTCAGAGTGGCTCACTGAGGCTACAGATGCAACAGTCTTCATTGAGGAAGACCATGAGTGGGTTGACCCAGTAGAAAGAGAGGATGAGGTTATGGCCATGGCAAAGGAGTAGGCCAGAGCACGTTCAAGCACTGCAGAAGCACATGTGCACGCACAGAGCACACCACAGACACAGGCCCTAGTGATGTTCATGCACCCATCTCACATGCGGGCGCTATGGCTCATCGGTCCTCTAGGACCTACCTTAGATGCCTTTGTAGAAGGCATTCAGAAGTTGAGTCTAAGGTTGCAACTAAACTTGAGGATGATGATAAGGCTTGCGCTAGAGCCTTGTTTTTTCATTTTGTCTACACTTTGACTTTATAGATAGACGTGTTTCATCATCATGGATCTTCATCTTACATAAATTATGATTTGATGTCATTTTGATTTGGTTTTATCATTATGGATCTTCGTCTTACACACATTTATGATTTGACAACATTTATAATTCTTTATATCTATGTCATGACTCGTTATGATCCTATGATTTCTATTTAATTAAGCTACAATTCACATTTTAAGTATGTGATGGATTTATCAATTAGGTTTCTTATTTATGTATGTTAACTTCTATTGATGATGTTATAGTGTTTTTTAGTTATATTCAGTAAAGGGTGCATGAAACAAGTTTTAAATCGTTAAAATCTTTAAATTTCAACGATTTTTTCACTTTGTCAATTCATAGGCAATTCACGATTCGAGTGAGCCTTCTCGATTCCGATCTAATTCGAATTTTTGGCTCTTTGGTTAAAAGTCATCAACTTGTGTCAAAACTAGAGGTACATTCTTCTTTTCATTTATTTGTTTTCTAAGAACTTTATGTTCTTGTTTTTGAAAACCCTCACTGGCTCACAACATCTAACGGAGGGAATATGTCTTCAATTGCTTTAGAATTGCAACTTCAAACCCGAGCAACTACAAGACTATCATGATCGGGCATACATTTGCCAAACTTTATGCCACTACTCTGAACACCATGCTATCTAGTGAGCTTGACAGGAGGGGTTGTAGAGCCAAAGGGCAGGCCGGTTTTCCGACAATCTATAAGACTATGGATCATATCTTCACACTACAGGTTGTTATTGAGGAGACTAGACACCACTCTTAAAAGGTTTACTGATGTTTTGTGGATTTTTGTAAGGCTTTTGATTATGTTCCTAGGATGGCCTTATTTTAGAGACTTTGTGAGATTGGGATCTCAGATATGTTGCAGACTGCTATTATGAGACTTTATGAGGTGGTGACTGGTAGACTCAAGACTCCGAAGGGTTTTTCTATTCCGATTCAGAGTACCATTGGGGTGAAGCAGGGTTGCCCTCTTTCTCCTACATTGTTTGGTTTGAATATTGATGAGCTTGAGGATTTCCTTGTGAACTCCTCGCAACTTGGTGAGGGGTGCTATTTACATTAGGTTTTGATTTCCATTCTCCTTTTTGCTGATGATGTGGTTCTCTTGACCTCTTCTCCTAGCAGTTTACAAAGACTATTTGATGGTTTGGCTTCTCTTTGTGATCAGTGGCAGCTAGTCATCAATCTATCTAAGACTCAGGTTATGATCTTTAACTATTTAAAGACCTCTCACCTTCATTTCTTCTTTCAAGGTCAAGAGGTTGAGATGACTTCCTCCTACATGTATCTCAGTGTGAATTTTTCAGGGCCCCGCTTCAGCTTGAGATCGACTATTCAATCTAGACTTAGTAAGAGCATGGGTTCCTTAGCCATGTTAGAGAGACATTGCTTCAGACATCATTTTTAGGATATTTCGTCCAAGTTGTCCCTCTTGGACTCCTTGATTCGACCAACCATTCTCTATGGCTTAGTTGTTTGGGGACCTTCTCTTCTTGCTTTTGATTGGGCCTCTATTGAGTGTGTTCGGACGTTGCTTTTACAACGTATCATTAGATGTCACAAACTCACCCCCCATAGCATTGTCTTGGCAGAGTTTGGAGCTCATCCTTGCAAACTCGTAGCCATTTTTTAGTTCCTCTGGTTTCTTCATCGGCTTCGAGGTTTTATGGAGTCAGAGGTTGACCGACACAGATACTCTCATCTAACATATTGTTCTCCTCTTGAGATTATGAGGTCTGACACTCGTACTAGATCTCGTTGTTGGTATGCCCAGGCCACCTCTCTATTGGACTTAATCAAGATTGAGATTGATTGTCTTTCTCCATACCAGTTTTCGTTGGGCGCTCCTGCTCACCTCCTCCCCTCATGTTAGGAGTTGAACGAGCATGTTAGACAGGATATCTATAGATAGCACATTATCACTACTTGGCATAATCCCCCACGGAGATTGCGCCCTAGGATGGCCTTCTATGCTGAGCATTTTCTTGAGATTCCGAATGGTATTATTGTTCGTCTAGCTTATCTTTATCGGTGCTAGAGTCACGCCCTACGATTCTTTTTGGGCTCTTTCAAAGTTGGCTCTCACCGGCTTTGGGTTCGAACCGATCATCATATGGATAGGGATGATCGGATTTGTCAACTGTGTACTTGGGCAAAGGTTGAGACTAAGACCCACTTTATTTTTCAATGTCCTATCTACTATGAGATCAAAGGGAGATTTTATTGCCTATTCAAAATTGTTTTTCTTTTTCAGCGTTCTTTAGCTATATTGACCAGCGGTGTCTTGCACTTTATTTTCAAGAGGCCACCTAGCTTCGGGAGAATACCCTGAAGTCATTCATACCTCAGGGTCATATTTCAGACCAGCGCATCACCGCCTTTTTCTCTCCCTTGTCTCCACCCCAGCGTTTGAAAAGGCCATCCAATACTCCTCATTCCAAATCGGTCAGACACTACACTAGTTTTTCCAAGCAGCGACACTCCTATAGTGGTTCTCGGCAGCGTTCTATGACTCTAGATCATGCATGGCTATATCCCTCAATTACTGATTTCATTGTAACAAGGAAGGATCCTTAGTCCTTACCTTGTTTTTCTTTGGTTTTGTGTCTTGTTTTGTTTCTTCTTAGTCACTATTTGGTGCTCCTACTTGGGCCAACTTTTTTGTTTGTATGCTCAGTCCCATAAACTCTTGTGGTTTTCATTGGACATTAATATTATTATCATATCTTATCTTATCTATCTTAAAATACCAATCCTCAAGAAACTGGATATATATATAAGAAAAACTCTTATACCATGACAAAGTTGGTTACCAAAATATGGTGGGTTTGGTATTGTAAACTTGCAAACCATTGCATTGTATCATGAAAATTCACATGCATTGCATTAAAGTAGAAAACACAATTATGAACTTCTGAACTGACAATAGGTAATTCCAATCAATTACTATAATTATGAAAATCCTCACACAATTATCAGATAAAAAATTTATTGGCAATTAGAAAATAGAGAATTACAACTAATTGTTTTTGGCACCTGCTTGTCAAATTTCCAAACCAATATTTGTAGGTTGATTGCCATCTTATCAAACTAGACGTGACTAATGGCAAAAATGCTTGCCCAGGTATTTGCACACAGGCTTGATCAAATTCGGTTCCAACTATAATAATTTTCCCAATGCCCAAGATTGCATTCAGACTTGTAGCATTAACTCAACTAGCCTGACCATTCACAGGTAGGCAGATATAAGTCTGAAATCACTGCCCAAATCGCTTAAGCGCTACACCAAATAAAAGCACCGGCAGATTAGAAGAAACCACCCAAGGATCAATAACTCAATCCTGTAGATCATTCAATTTGTGGGAAATTGGGCGTGCACACTTAGTCAATGGACCCCCTGTTTGTAAAATTCCAATAACCTCCAGACTCAAGTATATTAGTAGTGTAAAACCACACCAAATGCAAAAGATATTTGGTGTCCAAACTGAATCCCTTGAGCGCTCAGATCATCATTGTAAACACATTCAAAGGCAGCCCCAGAACATACCATAGCCGGAGTAAGCCCCCCACCTAACTACCCTACAACTAGAATAGTTGTGCGCGCCGGCCCCGATGAACCCTCCCCGTTCAAAAGTGAGATCCGGTCGGGAGAATTCGGCAACTTTCTCAATTCTTTATCTGAAGAATTCTTTCCAGATTTCCAACACCTCTGAAATCTCAGTATAACGGTCCTCCAAGAAACAATAATACAACCATGGAAGACACTAAATTATTTTTCAGAATTTACAATTCCAATCTCCCAGTGACAAATAATCATAGTAAGGAGATTTACCTAATGAAATCGCTATAACTCAGCAATGACTTCAAGCAATCTTCAGGAACAAAATTCACAAGAAACCAACCTCCACTATACTTCAGCAATGGAGCAAAGCTTCAGATCAAAACCTTATAACTCAACAAGGGATTTGAATATCAAAACCTCAAGAAAGCCACAAAGGCAACAAAAGCAAAATTATACTCAAGCGTGCTTTTCTCAACAAATGGGCTTGTATTTATAACCTTCAAATTCCCTTTTGTTACCAAAATGTAACTTCACTCAAGAAGCTTAACCACACAACATTAAATAGAAGCTTCCTTTAGACTTTGCTTAACTAATTAATAAATGACACTTTCTAATGATAACTCAACTCTCAACTTAAGTGAAATTATAACTTTATAATAAGCCATTTAATAATTATTAATAATTTGGCCACTAAAAATATAATAACTCCCAAAATACTCATCATTTAAATATGTCGTCTGAAATAGGAGTCATACTTATTGTTTCTCCATGTGACCAAATACACTTTCCAAAAATAGAAAGGGTCCATCTCGATCAACACCAACTTACCACAAATAGTAAGTACACAAAACTAAGCCCAAACGAAGTCCGATCTGAGCCAAACAAAGATCAACCTGTAGCTTACTGAAATGTGGAGAAGATAAGAACCTCCCAAGCCAAGCCACTGCCATAGAAGACCCTCTCTCCACAATAATTAGCCTACAAAGATCACAATAATAAGCGAATCCTTGAAACTCCAATGCTGGGAAAAATGGGGAAATTACATTGTTGTTTGTTTTTTATTTGTTTAAAATGAATATGTTGAAGTTTCTATCAAAGAATGCAAGTATCCATTCACATTTCCAGCCTTCATATTCATTCCATTTCCAAATTTGTCCAACTCCACATTTCCCAAATATGTAATCGGACATTTAAAACCTGATTACTCATTTGCATAAATTTAAAATATCAAGTATTCACCTCATGCAAATGCGTTTGCAAAATCCGATTTTGAGGAAAGCTCACATTTTAAAAAACAAAGTCTTTTATCCCCATGCTCCCAACCTACATCTACTTGCATTCTTAGGCATTCAACCCAAAAAGCCACATTTTACCCATATGCAATCCACTTAGAAAAACCCAATATTGATCATTTTTGCTCAAAAAAGGATATATCCATGTCATTTCCAGCCTATGTAAGTGTTCAAAAAGTATATAAATCAAACCCAAAACTCTTGTCCAGCATGGCTATGCAATTATTGTCCAAATCTTCAAACCCTTATATGGATTTAATCCCATTAGTAGATGTTTTCACTCTTTGGAATTTTCATGTTGCAGCAAACTCTCCAAGTCAAAATATGTCCAAAGAATCTTCAATTCCAAGGATAAAGATAAAATGAAGTATCACTATGACAAAGAATTAGCTCATACCATTCCATCTCAAATTTCATCCTCATACGATGGAATTAAAGATACAAAGATTGGTCATGTAGACATGTCAGATTTTCTACAAGGATAAAGACATCCTATCAGGAAGACATGCTTCAAACTTCAATAAAAAAGCAATATTTATTTGGTCTCCACTTTTCCAATGGTTTCCCTAGAGCCCGAGTTTAAGTTGAAATGTGCCAATCACTTCAATTCAAGAAAAATATCAATTAAAGATGTTGATGTGAAAGTTGTTTTGAGTTCACATCCAAACATCAATGAGAAGGTTTTTAAAGTACCAAAAATTTCAAAGTGTTCAAATCTAACAAAAAAGAATTCACAACTGTGGAATGAGAAAAAGCTTGATTACATCAAGTTTACAAATGACAACTAGCAATTCATCAAAGTGAATAAAATGCCACGAAATACACGAACTCCTAGTCTTGCAATCATCTACGATAGCATCACCAAGTACAAGGCCTTTGTTGATAATCTACAGGATTGAGTCAATAGTTTCAGCATTTTTTCTTCATCTTTTGTTTAAGTGTGTTTTCAGCTTTGTATTTCAGAATACATATTGCGTATAATTGACTTCCATGCAATCGAATTACAAGTACCTTCAGGCATGTAATTGAATAAGTTTTCTTTCTTGTTTGACTTAGTCAAGGTGGTTCAGTTTCTCCCACCTTTTTTCTCCTCTTTTCTCTCACTCCTTTGCCTATATAAGAGAGTGACTTCCATTATAAATATCATCTTTTTATATGCAAGAAAGATTTGTAGAAGTTGTGCAAATATATATGTGATTTGTTTGTTGAAGTTTTATAAAGAAAGTGAATAAAAGAAGCAATTTGTTTTGAAGTTGTGTCAGGAAATGATTGTGATGATATAATTGGAATGACAACAATTTGTGTTACTTTCTTTAGTTCATGCGAATCTTGTTTGTATTTGGAGCAAAGTGAATATAAGAAACAATTTGTTTCAAAGCTGTGACTGGAAACAATTGTGGTGGTATAAATTGGAAGTTGTGTCTACAATTTATATTGCTTTCTTAGTTCACACATCTTATTAGAATTAGTTTCTTTCATGTCTATGAGCTGAAATAACTTGTAGGTTTAGAATTTAGAAGTCATCATTTGTGGAACTCTATGTGCTCCATTTGTGGTGACGGAATCAAAATTACAAATCATCTACTTTTGGAAGTCTCTGTGCCCCAATAGTAGAGACTCATCTTTGAAGGATTGCATAGGAGTATGTGAGCTCCAAAGCCATCCTTAATGTATAGAAAAATAGACATAAATCTAAGCCGATATGCTTACAATCAGCCTGTGAGTTGATTTGAGTTTATTGGTAATACTATTCTAATCTAAAGATAGATGAGTAGTTAAGAGATCCATCTTGCCCATTATCCACTTCGCAAGTAAGTGGATTTCTTTCCTAAAAAAAGAGGAAAGAATATCGGTAACACCCCTTTTCAGTATCTCTAGACTTCTTACTTACCTTGAGTTGATCCAAGTAGTAATGAGAAGGGGGAGCTTTCCCTTTAAGGTAGGTGAGACTTTGTCTCACACGTTATGGTTAGTACTCCTGTTTTGTGATAGAAGTTGTACAAACTGTCAATCACAAAATATCCACCCAACAATATCTACAACCAAACTATAAAATTGTGTTTCACCTTCAACTGCAAGGAAAGCCATATTTCTCTTCAAAATTGCATCAATAAGAACTTTGGCGCATTCAATACAATTCGTTTGTACATGTCCATTTTTCTAACAATAATAACATTTGAATTCTTTTCTAGTTGAAATGTTAGATTCTTTTCTAGAAACCAAAGCACATTCTTCAACAATTTGATGACCACTATCAACTCTATTTCCTTCATCAATCAAAGATGGAATTATTGTTTCTAAGCTAGGATTAATTTTCTTCAAAGTGAAAACAATATCATCAAAACTTGACCGCATACTGCTCAGTAAGATCTCCCTTGCATCATCATCATCAACTTTGGAGTTCACACTTGCAAGTTGACTAAGAAGAGAATGAAAATTTCTTATATGTTGAACAATATTATCTCCTTTATTCATCTTCAACACAAACAATCAATGTTGGATGGACATTTTGGCACTAGAAACTTGTGAACCAAATAAAATGTTAAGACCGTCCCATATTTCTTTTGACGTCTTTGATAGATCAATGTGATGCAAATATGCATCTGATAAATCACGACCAATTAAAGTTGTGGCCCTAGATAAAAGTCTATATGCATGTTGAAACAAACAATTCCCAATTCCAAAAACTCGATGCCAGCAAAACAATCATGTTTCATGCTATAATTCACTAGTCATCTTTATGGTTCAAGCTTTTCCTCATCAAACATAAACTAAAGACCCCCTTTTAAATCTCTGTCGTGACTTTCCAGTGGTAACAAGGAGAACAACAATGAAGCACTTTTAAAATAATCTCAAGTTTATCTCCATATGTGAACCTTCAATACTACCAAATGCATCAATTAACACACACTCAAGATGTCGCTTCATATGCACTCTGACTGATTTTGAAAAGAAAATATGAATAAGCAAGTCGGATCCCAAGTGAATCCGGCTAAAAATAATTTTAATTTTAATCAACTTAACCTCTCAAAATGCCCTGATCAATCTCCTTGTATTGACTGAAAACAATTTGGATCATTATTAGAACATTTAAACCTCATTTTCAACCTTTTTCGGAAAAATGTCAAACTTGTGCTGGCAATCCCTAAAAGCGGCCTTAAAAACTGACAAAAACACCTGATGTGACCCCGACTTTCAGCACATATATTTTCTAGTATGTAATCTTTCATTCTGCAAATTTATACTTCATCATGATATTCAAGTCAAAAGATATTGACCGCTGAAATCGCCTCTCTAATAAACATCCTGCAAACAACTTGTTGTAATAACCCTCCTCAAATCTGCCCTCAAAAAAAACTGATGAAAGCTCAAGGAATTTCATCAAACAATTCACATGCAAGGGACGTATGACTGATATAGTATTTCAATTAGCTTCAAATGACTTTTTCTTCAACTTGCATCAATGAGAATCTTGTGCTAGAAGACTACAATGGACTACACAATGACCTAACATGAGTGTGCTACTAATTTTGACAATATTCAGTGCATATATATGATCTAAGCATGAGAAATGAACACCTACAGCCAACTGGCATTTTTACAAACAGTTGGTATGCAAACTAACTAGCTGATAAATAATGATATTAAATTGCTTAAATAACACCAGCAACTATTATCTTCTTAATTGCAATGAAAATTACAATGCTCATGAAATATGGCCAAGACTTTGGCATTTACATGGATTACAAAATGATAATGCTGGTATAATGCACACTTACAGCTGAAAGCTTATAACACCCTAAAAAACAATACTAACAAAAGAACCTGGTTGTAGATGGTTGTAATAATTTCCTTCTATGCTGCCCCTTCTGCTTTGCTTTTTTTGAACTGCTTTTTTGGCCTGCTTTTTTCGGTTCTTCTTTTTCGAATTGTTTTTTCGTACCCGCTTTTTCAGCCTGCTTTTTTCAGTTCCGCTTTTTTTGGACTGCTTTTTCATATCCGCTTTTTCAACCTGCTTTTTCGGTTCCGCTTTTTCGGACTGCTACTATGTTGAATCTCAAGACCATATCTTTCAATGGCGTCAAGATTTCCAGCTTGAAGGGATTTCGTCCTCCAAACTATTGAGACAATCTCCAGAAAATTTTCCAATTTCTTTGATATTTCCAAGCATGGATAAATGAGAGCTATCCTCTTCCTTTTAATCCCTTCCTCACTTGCTCCATCCTTCTGTCTTGCCAATGTGGGATAATACATGAGTTTTAATATTACTTCTTTTTTTTCTTTTACAAAGTCCATGTATGTACTCAAAAGGGGGACTCTTGATTTTTTTATAAAGTGACTTTACGAAACATTATAATATTTAATTTAAATAGTCACTTTATCGTTGTAACTTCGAACATTAGAATAATATACCAAATAAACTCGAAATCCCACATATAATAGCTCATCAAAAAGAGCCCAACAAAACGCATCTCATCCTGTCACTGAAAATTGAAGGCACTGCATCCCCCTATTGGCTTACTAAAAATAGTAAGTTTTTCCGAAAATCCAACAAACAAACTCCGTTTGGCCTGTAATTAAATTTGACTAGGCCAAATAACCTCAGGATCCCTTTTGAAGTCCTGGTTAGCCCTCGGAACCATACAAGAATGGGCTAACGACAACATACCTCCAAACTAGCTAAGTGGGGGACATTACACTTGTCAAAAACAAGAAAATGTATCTGGATTTGACTCTCAAAAATAGGCCAAACGATCACTTGGGAATATAAAAACTGGGGCACTTGTTCACTTTGATATGGAGAGTAAATAGGTAAACTTTGGGCTCATGATGAATAAATGGGCACGACTGGCAAGCGTGCAAAGATAGTTTCCAAAATTTGCATAACTGGGTAACTGGTAAAACTTAGGTTTTTTGCGAACGGAATGAGCATTGAAAAGTGTGCAAATGAATTGGTCAAAACTTGCAAACCGGCAAACTAGGAGTATTTTTAGTGTAGAATATAGGGGTACAATTCATTTAGGCTTATCTATTACAAGTTCCAATATATGACCTCACAAACAGGCCTCCTAATCATTTTGTGAAACTGGTCCGCATCAACATGTTGAAAATTGCATTTAGAAACACGTTTGCAAACTAATCAAACAAATTCTTCAAGGGCCCAAATTTGAAACATAGGAAGTATTTGACCTCTACAATGCAGTGCTAAAGGAATTCTAACATTTGGGTTAACTGGGTCAAAGTTATAGTCAGTCAAACAGGGCTACTAGATAACTATTACAATTGACAACTGGGCAGTTTTAAGTTTTTGCAAATGGAATTGGCTAGGAAAACTTATTAGATGGATTCATCAGGGCTTCAAATTACACATAGTGGATATCATTTATGATTGCAATGCAGTGACATGACCATTTCTTCAAAACACTCCATGGGTCATAAAATATTCACTATCAAACAAGACTTCCCAGATTAATGTGCAAAGCGAAACATTATGACAATAGTGAACAACCAACTTTGGGGAACTCGAAGCCCTATCAAAACTTATCGAAATGACTTGAAATCTGAAACATGAACTCTTTGATATGCATGCTTAACATTCCCAAAGTGGCGGGTCGTGAACTTAATCGGATGCAAGATTTCAAATGCAAGTTATGCTCCCAAATACTGTTTGATGCTTATGCAAACATGCAAATTTCTCAGTGCTCCAAATGACATCTCACGAAATGATTCAGAACTACAACCTAACAAACTGAGATGCATGTATACACTGAATACAATGTGTGGAACACTTGAAACACGTCATAAGACTCAAAATGACAACCGGGCAAATAGACACGAAAAGCACTCAAAGTGGTTCCTTTTTGCAAAGTTTTCAAGTATGCACTCTCAAAACTCTTACAACTTGTGTCCCAACAGCACTTACTTTTGTTGATTATTTTTCTAGAAGAACTTGGATCTATTTTTTGCATAGTAAAGATCAAGCTCTTGATACTTTTGTAGAAATACATTTATATTTTGAAAGGCAATCTGGTTTTAAACTTAAGATTCTTAGAACTGATTATGGGAAGGAATTTGTGAGTAATGATTTTCATTCTTATTTGAAATCATGTGGAATTAAACATGAGCTTACTATTCCTTATACACCACAACAAAATGGTGTGGCCGAAAGAAAGATAGGACCATTGTGGAAATGGCTAGATGTATGTTACATGCTAAGAATATGCATTATAAATTTTGGGCTGAAGCTATGGCTTCTGCCAATAGCTTCAGCCACTTATTAATAGGACTACCAAAGCTCTTAACGACATAACTCCCGAAGAAGCTTGGTCAGGTAGGAAGCCCAATTTATAAACAAAAAAGGCATAAATTAGATGCTAAGTCTTCTCCCTATATTTTTTAGGGGTATGATGAAAATAGTAAGGGTTCTAGAGTTTATGATTCTACTTCTAACAAAGTCCAAGTTGGAAGGGATGTTTGTATTGCAGAAAATGGAGTTCATGATTGCTCTAATGTGCAAGATGTAGAATTTAGTGGCACTAAAATAGTGCTAGTGTAGAACCAACCTCCTTCTCTAAACCCTACTCCTACTCTTAACCCTCCTCCTCAAGCACCATCTTTTAACCATCCTATTTCTTCTAGTATTAGTAATGATGATAATATTGATACTAAATGATGAATCTATAGATCATGACTCTTCTTTTAGTGATGAATCTATTACTACTAGGAAAAATCCTACATGGTTTCGAAGGTTACTTAATGAAAGAGACGATTATCTTACTAGATTTGGTGGACTTAAACCTAGGAGGATTAATTATTGCAATTATGCTTTAATGACTTCTATTATGCATTCTAATGAGCCTAAGTCTTTTGAACAAGCTAACTCTCAATCTCATTAGCAAAAGGTCATGCAAGAGGAATATGATTCTTTAATTGCTAATCAAACTTGAGATTCAGTTACTTTACCTCATGTTAAGAATTTAGTTTCATGCAAAAGGTTATATAAAACCAAGTTGAATGCCAATAATCAAATTAGTAAGTTTAAAGCTAGACTATTTGCTAGAGGTTTTTCACAAGTTGAAGGATTAGATTGCAATGAAACTTTTGCACCTGTTGCTAAGATGCCTACTATCAAACTTGTTCTTGATTTAGCTTCTAAAACAAATTGGCATATCCATCAAATGGATGTTAAAAGTGCTTTCTTAAATAGTGATTTACATGAAGAAATCTACATGACTCAACCACCTGGTTTTGTTAAAAAAGGTAGTGAAAAATTAGTTTGCAAATTTAAAAAATCTATTTATGGTTTCAAACAATCACCTAGAGAATGATACTCTAAGATAAATTCTTTCTTTCTTTCTCAAGGATTTTCTAGAAGTAAAAATGATCCTAACTTATACATTAAACATACTCAAGATGATATTATCACTGTTATTCTTTATGGGGATGATTTGATTCTTACTTCAAGTTCAAATGCTTTAATTTTTGAAATTAAGTTTTAACTTAATCAAAAATTTCAAATGACTAATGTAAGTATTTTACAATACTTCTTAGGCATGCAAATTTGGGAAACACCTAAGGGTATTTTTCTTTCCCAAAGCAAGTATGCTTATGATCTTTTGGAAAATTTTACGATGAATGATTCTAACCATGTTTCAGTTCCATGAGAATTAGGAACTAAGTTAATGGTTGATATGAATACTCCCTTTTTTTATGAAAACTTTGTGTAGGCAACTAGTAGGAAGTTTAAATTATCTAACTCTTACTAGACCCGATATTGCTTAAAGTGTTGATTTAGTTTCAATGTTTATGTCATTTTAAAGTTGCTAAAAGAATATTAAGATAGATCAAAGGAACGATTAATATGGGTTTATCTTATGATGCAAATGTTGATTTACTTTACAAGGTTTTACTGATTCCGATCTAGGTGGAGATCCCAATGATGGGAAATCTACTTGTGGTTATTGTTTTTTTGTTGGTTTAGGTGCAATTTCTTAGAAAAGAAAAAAAAGAACATTCTATTTCTCTTTTCTCAACTGAAGCTGAATACAAAGGTCGTACTAATGTATCTAAAGAGGCTTTATGGCTTAAAAGGTTACTTGAAGGTTTGGTTTTACCTCAACAAGAACCTAATCCATTATATTGTGACAATCAAAGCACTATTGCCTTGGCCAAAAATCCAATTTTTTATATAAGGACCAAGCATATTTCTCTCCAACATCACTTCAAGGGAGAACAAGTTGAAGACAAGCAAGTTACACTTCTCTACTGCAAGGGTGAAGATCAAGTAGCTAATATGTTGACAAAGCCACTCTCTAAAGAGAGATTTCAATTTCATTGTAAAAATTTAGGGTTAAAACCCCTTGATCTAAACTCCCTAAGTAAAGATTAAGGGGGCCTGTTAGAAATTTTAATCTTTCCTTGGATGTATTTAATTTGGGATATTCCAAGGATCCCTACTGTTGTTTTCCGTCTAGTCCACATGGGAAGACATGTCATTTACTTGTCCTCTTGTCCATGTGTGAGGAAAACTCATTTTGTAATTCCTTTTATAAAAGAAATTAGTTTATCCTCCTTGAGAACATCTCGACACTTTGCACACACTTATTATGAATGTGACAGTCATAGAAGTTGGAATTACAAATGCAATTGCTTTCTCATCTCTATAAAAGATATGTTTATCTCTCATTCTTCTACACACATCACATTGATGTTATTGTAATCAGCTATCTTGCTCCAACTCTCTCTCTCTTTTCCATAGGCCTTTGCCTTCATCTATAATATTCACAAGGGGTTTTCTTTGCTTTCCCCTTTCAAAGTATTTGTCTCCTTTGATGCTTCCTTTAGTGTATACTCTTCAAACTTGGTTAGTTCATGGTAACATCTCTTCTCACTTGACTCACTTGGATTGATTTAGTTTACTTGCTCTTCTTTATCTTTTCTTACAAGACTAATAACGATTAGAAAAGTCATATATTACTTGACAAATATCAAAATTTACTTCTAATCAATAGGAATGGTTTTCAATAAGTATTAAACCATTAAATCCACTCAAGTTTATTGATAACCTTAATTACAGTAATAATGCATCAAAATGTAATTAGATCATCAAGATCCATTAAACAATGCTCATGAAACCAAAAACTAGAACTTGTCTAGGACACAACCTACAAAATCAAGGTCTAGTCCAAATAAAACCATTTAGGGCACACTTACAAAACCACCGTATAGTGTAAAACCAAAACCACTTGGGGCATAAAAACCATTGTTTAGGCAACTGCGAACCTTTTAGGGCACATTTACAGAACCATTGTTTAATGCAAAACAATCCATCTAGGGCACAAAACAATAGAAAATGTGAAATGGAATAGCTCCAAAAAAGAGGTGTGACATGAAACCAGAAATCGGAACCCACCTAGGACAGAAACTACAAAACCACGGTTAGTCCAAATAAAACCATTTAGAGCACACTTATAAAACCATTGTATAGTGTAAAACTAAAACCACTTAGGGCATAAAAACCATTGTTTAAGCAACTTCAAACCTCTTAGGGCACGTTTGCAAAACCATTGTTTAATGTAAAACAATCCATCTAGGGCACAAAACAAAACATAACATTAAATGTAATAGCTCCAAAAAAGGGTTGTGACATGAACATTAGATATTGTCCCACTTCACTAGGACAATCAAGCACAAGCCTGCCTTCCCCTTCTCTTCCTTAGGACATTTAAAAAATGGATGTTCTACTTCATTACAATTGAAACATCTGTCAATAAATGACCCTCCTCTTTTTCCAAATTTATTGCCTCCTCTTGACTCTTGCATAACCCCTTGGCCTTTATCTCTATCATTTTGGTTGTCTTGATCAGGCATGTTGCCTCTATTACAATAATTGTCTATTATTAGTTAATGGTTATCTATTGTAAATATCTAGTTAGCTTTAGTTTGCTTTTGTTTTTTAGCTTTCTATGTCAGAATAGAATATTTCTATTCTTTACGATCATTTCCTAAGGAAACATCATTTTATTCTTTTGTATATAATGACCTTTCAGTCTCTGTTAATATCAAGCAAGTATTTTACCAATTACTTCCATAATATGTTGTCAGAGCTAATACTTAAATTTTTTTGACAAAATTTGTAATTACTTTTTGAAATTATTTGATTAAATTTTTTCAATATTATTTTAGTCAATTTCTCTAAAACCGACCTAGGGTTTTCTACCTTGAGAAATTAGAATCAGATCATAAATCTCGAGCTAGGCTTTGAACCTTCTATGAAAACTCACAATTTCCATCAAATACGACTCTGGTTGTTTTTCCTGTTTGCATTTTTCAAACATTTTGACTGTCGTTTTTTTTACAATCTCCTTTTCGCGTCCTCAACCTGCACCCATGCAATTTGGAGGCTCATGTTGCAATTGCAAGAGCTTGTATTTCCCTATCAAAGACATAGAATCCATGGTTTTGGTTCAAATCATTATCTGAAATGTTTTTTTCCGAGATTGTTTCGAGAAGTCGTGCGACCAGCAAACTCACAATTTTAGGGAGAAAATCCACATGTTTTAGTATCAAATCTTCATCCCCACTACTATCTCAGTCAAAACACTCTTATTCTGGAAAAAATCAGACAATTCTACTTGCAACCACCATTTTTCTGTTGTTTTTGACCTCTATGGCCACCGACCTGGTTTTTTGCTCGAAACCCTAATTTTTGGGTTCGGAAAAAAATTTTGATCACAAATTCTTTGTGGGTATTTCGAGAGCTCAACTAGGTTGTCAAATTTTTTTGGGTGCCTCGATTTTTGAGCCAACAGATCCAAAAAAAACAACATATTCCTTCTAGGTTTTTTGAGCTCTCTTCTAGGTCACTCTCCATTTTTTCTGGGTCTTCCATTTTGTTGCCTTGAAGAACTTGCCTTCATAGATTTTCACAATTTTTCATTGAAAAACATGCCATGGCATCTCTGACAAACTTTCTGCTCGAGCACAACTCCAAATTCAATGGTTGAAATTATGTCACTTGGAAGCAGCGGATCATCGCATTTTTTGAATATCGAAACACCGATCAACTTGTTCTGGGTGTTACGAAAATCTCTGACTGCTCCTAGTTCTAATCAGGATACATGGGATCTGAACAATCGAGAGGCGATGATCCTTCTCAAATTATCCGTGGCTGATGATCAACTTTCTCAGATTCCATCTAGCAAGACAGCTGTCGAGATCTGGAAACATCTCAGAGGTCTTCATGAGACTTCTGACAAAAGCAGAGCCTTCTTTCTGAAAAAACACTTTGTTTTCTATTGTCATGGATGAGCACACCTCGCTCTAGGCACACTTGAATTGGATTCAGGAAATCTGTGATCAGTTACTTGCCATCGGTCGTAAGATGGAGGAAGAGGATATTGTGGTTATGACTCTTCAGAGTTTACCAAAGTCTTATGAGCATTTTATCGAGACTCTCAACATCACATTTTCTAGTGTTGATTTGAAGTTCACTGCTACTTCAATAAGATCGGTGGAAACAACAGTTTGGTAGCAACTCCAGTTGCACCTCCACAGAGCAAGCCTTTGCTACAAAATACTTTCAGAAGATAAAGGCAAGTTTCAACAACCATCTTAGCAGAAGTCTTCTGCTCCAACATCAAATGGTTCCCGAAAGAACATTCAATGCAACTACTACCACAAGTTTGGACACATGAAGGTTGAATGTCAAAAACACTTAGCTGTAAAGTCTAAGCAATCAAGTTCGCAACCCAAAGCGAATAGTGCAAAGCATGCTGAGCAAGTGGAATCTGCCTTTTACGCCTTTGTGGTTAAATGACCTACAGATCATGTGAAGTCATCTGCCTGGTACATTGATTCAGGTGCCTCTCGTCATTTCACTCATCGCAAAGACTGGTTTACTGACTGTTAGTGAAATAGGATCGATTACTATATTCTGTAACTTGTAATAGCACTTGTAGATATTTATGTGTTTTCCAAATTACTATATGAATGAATATATATGTGAAATAAAGAGGCATGTCTCTTGAAGAGACATGTCTCTTTAACATATTAACTTACATTAGTTATAGTAATAACACAAGTAATGTATCCTTAACATATTATAATGGTTTTATATATATATATATATATATATATATATATATATATATATATATATATATATATATATATATATATATATATATATATCGCTCTTAATGTAAGTTAATTATCCCATATATAATATTTGTCATATATTATATATCTCACATATATAATATAATTTATTTGACAAAATTATAACATTAACACTCCCTCTTAATGAAGAAGGATAAAACACATAGATATTACACCATAGGTAATATTTCAAAAATAATGCATATAGGAAATCTTTGATCAGAAGATTTCTAGAATATGATATCATGTAAGTATCGGCCTATTAGAATATCAACATATGATATTCACCAATTACTATTTGATATCATATTTAATAACGTGAGCATTGGCCTATCAGAATATCAATCAAATGATATTCACCAAATACTCTGAGTAATGGCCTATCAGAACATCAACTAAATGATATCCACCAAGTACTCAAGGTGGTAATGGCCTATCAGAATATCAAGGCAAGATAGACACCAAGTACCAAAAATATATCTATACAAGCAACTTGTAGATAATCAAATTAATGATATCAACTGCCTAGTTGTTGATTTATAAGATAAAGCCTTTACATGAAACAATTTCGCAAAAATTAATTATGCTACAAGTTATTGTAAGGACGTCACTTCACAACAACTTCTCCTAATACAAGTGATAATCATTTAGAAGTCATCACTTCTTCATGATGTACACAGGGGACAGGCTCATACATGTATGACATCAAAAGTTTGCATGAAGTCTCCATGAATACTATCAAGTGGTGTTGTCACAACATTCACCATAAAAACATATCAGAGAATAAGGTTTCTCCCTCTTAGTTTGATATCAAATTTTCTGACCTCTTAGCATAAGGTTCTCTCCGATGAAGTATCAGACTTCCTCTGAATCTATTATCATCCTTCTAATCTCTTGGTAGCAAGTCATGTCATGCTTCCTTAGGTCAATGGTTATCCTGATAGCATAAGGCCTACTAGCCTACATACATGTGACTTTATCCTATGAATCATAGTCCTTTAGCTGTTATAGTTTCTGACTAGTGGAGAATCCATCAATCAAGGTCTACTCCTTCTGAACCAAGATCATCAAAAGTTTGATTTAAGCAATTTTTATTTTTTGCTCCCTCTCTTTCTCCAAGGTTGCCTCTAATGAACTGTTAGACTCCCTCTTATAATTTCAATCATCAAGAATAGTTTCTTCAAGAAACTCACATTATCCAACCTAATCATCAGATGATTCATGAATCGTAGATCGTAGCTTCTTTGGAGCTACTATCATAAGATTGAGTCTGTACAATATTTGGTAGCATGCCTAATGTACCAGTCTTCTTTTCCTGCAAGAACATCCTCAGAGACAAAGGAAAAGATCAAGGCAAATAGCTCTGTATAGTAATTATAGAAATACAAAATAAGAGAGAGACTACAATGAGTAGATACATGCAATACCCGAGGATAATAAATACTTATCTGCAATAATAATATAAGTTGCTCCAATGAAGGTCCATATGCATCAAATCAGGAAATGCCTCCGTGCAAGAATTTGTCAAACAATTTGAGTACGTCTTTTCTGCCCTCATATAAGGACGGTTCAAATGGGAATAGACATTGGTTATCATTCCCCCTTACAATGTTAGATTCCCACTCTTATATTATTGAACATATTTTGCATCTCATCATATATGATAGACTTCATCTCTGACATCATTGGTAATAGAAGACTAGAACATACCACAAGTATATAATCCTCTATGATCACTCGCCTTTGCCTATTTTGTTCTCAGACTTCATAATCCTTATCAAGAACTTCTCAATCAACAGCGATCATACGAGCACTAGTAGGAACTGGGTCTAGGGCATCCCTACTATTTGCCAAGGCTAGGCAACCCCTTTCATTGGCATAGGCCTACAAATTCAATAACTTCCTATTCCTCTACACGGGAGATAGAATTGTACCAACCATAAAAGTGAATAAAATATAAAGAAGATCAGTTTGGATCAACTTTTCTTGATCATGGGTGTACTCTTGAAGACATAGTAGATGTTGCTACACTGGAGCTCATGAAGGACATGGATCCAAGCCTCTCCCGTGCTTAGGAAGAAACCCATGTGATACAGATCAACTTCCTTCATAGCTTTAATAACTTATTGCTCAAGTTTTCTGTCTTGATGATTATGTATCTGTTGTCTCAATTCTTCCTCACCGTGCTTGCTGCCCTAATTATCACTCTCCAATGAAATTTGTATTTATCACAAATTTAAAGCCTTCAATATAATTTGAAAATGCAACTGCCCATGAGATTCTTATAATAAATAAATCACTTCCTTAGAGCCTAAGAAATTTTATTCACGTAGTCTTTGGCTGTGAATATGTTAATATTTTTCTCCATCACCCTATCTAGCAATGACTCAAGGTTTTAACTCTTAACCGCATCAATGTTTAACAATGATTATGCCCCTCTATTTGGTCAGATAGTATTAAGTGGCAGAGCAATTTACTTCATCAATGGGATCTCCACTTCGAATTTGGCATTCGCACAAGAAGTGCATCTTGATTTCACACTTCATCGATCTTTATAATCAACGATTAAGAAATACATCTCCACATCATTTTGATTATGTGATGTGCATATATAAGGATGAAAGACAATATTTATCTTTGCAACATATCATACCAATGTCGCATAGTCATATATTTATATAGTTTGAGTGAGACTTGATCGTCATTCAAGATTAGCATCAAACATGAGAACAATATATATTTAATAATTTGTTTGACAACATTATCCTCATTTAGACTGAAGCACTCTGCCATTATCGGCATTTGGAAATATATTCAGATATAACTAATTCCATCTAAAGTATATCTTTGGATCAGAAACAAAATTCATATACTTTTGTGAGAACCACTGTATTGTACTACTCGCCATAGATGGCAATAAGGGAGGCTCATCTGGTCTGCCAATTTAGAACCAGAACTACGAGTTCTTTCAATAAATATGAAATGCCTCCTTCTAAATGCATCTACGTATTCTTCTTATGCTTGGTCAGCATGCAAACTGTGGCAAATTGTGACATGTGCCCTCAATTCTTACAAACACTTCTTTTAATTTGTCCTTAGTTAATGTTGCTCCTTGGTAGGATTATATAAATACACACGTTATTTTGGGGTCAGGATTTCATGGCAGTCACAGATTGTCTAGGTGGAAGCGTTACATGAGACATCCCTATTCTCCATCGATGCCCAAGTATTTCTACATTATTTCCACTTTTATACCTTGCTCTGTACGTAGTGTGACCATCTTTATTGCACCTATCTACATTTGGGATCGAATTCCATGTACTTCCCTCCTCACATAATGTTTTCCAAATTTCTATGACAATATATTTGTTTGGGTTTGACCTCGTGTCTGATGTATGACTGAGTATGTCTCACGAACACTGATATGACAATCCACTGTTGAAATTTGGCGCATGACTTGAGAGAATAGAGACCATGAAAGTATTATATGATGACAATGAAAATTCAGCCAACCTGCATCACATTATACATTATACTCAAGACTGTTGATCACCTTCACATATACTTGGACATTGGATATTGTTTTTTTTATTTCTAGACATTGCACAGCTCTCAACCATGGCCGCCTCCACCCAGTTCACAGTGACAAGAGTATTTTCTCTCACAACAAAACTAATTCATTTATGCAGCTGTTGCACGGATATAAGATCACAATTTCCTTTCATTTAGATTTTCAGTTATTTGAACCTGCCCTGATACCATGTTAGTGAAATAGGATCGATTACTATATTCTGTAACTTGTAATAGCAATTGTAGATATTTATGTGTTTTCCAAGTTACTATATGAATGAATATATATGTGAAATAAAGAGGCATGTCTCTTGAAGAGACATGTCTCTTTAATATATTAACTTACATTAGTTATAGTAATAACACAAGTAATATATCCTTAACATATTATAATGGTTATATATATATATATATATATATATATATATATATATATATCACTCTTAATATAAGTTAATTATCCCATATATAATATTTGTCATATATTATATATCTCATATATATGATATAATTTATCCGACAGAATTATAACATTAACACTGACTACCAGCCTTATTCAGACTATTATTTTTTGTGGCAGAGAAGAGTACACGGTTGTCGGCAAAGGCAACATTCATATTTAGTCTATTGCAAGGAATCTCATATTCCTTGATGTGTACTACGGTCCAGGGATGGAACTAAATCTACTCTCAATCAGTCAGTTGCTGCAACATTCTCCACACTTGGATGTCACCTTCAGTTCACATCAATGCACCATCACTAATCGAGTGACTCAGTCTATTGTTGTACCAGGTCTTAAGGATCATGGTCTTTTGAAACTTACTGATTCTAGCGATTCTCAGGACTTAGCTATGGTTGCTCGGTGGTCTTCAATCAGCACACTTTGGCATCAGCAATATGAGCACTTAAATATGCATTATCTCTCATAGCTTGCTCAGGATGAGCTCGTTCTTGGATTGCCAAAGATTCAGACTCAATAGCTTGGAGTTTGTGGTGCATGCCAAGCTGGGAAGCAACATCGCACACCTTTCACCAGTGGCAATTCATGGCAAGCTTCTTAGGTATTTCAGCTTGTTCATGCTGATATCCGCAGCCCTATGGCCACTCCTTCTGTTCTTGGGTCCAAGTATTTTTTGTTGTTCATTGATGATTTCAGTAGAAAAATGTGGGTTTATTTCCTTAAAAAGAAATCAAATACATTTCCTATATTTCAGAAGTTTAAACCTTTAGTTGAAAAAGAGTCTGGAAAATCTATTATTACTCTTAGATCAGACAATGGGGGGGAATTTTGTTCTAATGTTTTCTCCAACTTCTTGGATACACATGCCATCAAACGCTAGTTAACCACACACCACGCGCCACAACAGAACAGTGTAGTTGAACGTCGAAACAGGACAATCACTGAGATGGCTCGATCCATGCTCGAACACAGACATGTTCCGAAGAAGTTTTGACCAGAAGTAGTTAACATTGCAGTTTAACTGTTGAACCGGTCACCCACAGTGGCGGTCAAAGGTAAAATTCTGGAAGAGGCCTAGTCAAGTCACAAGCTCAAAATCAATCACCTGAAGGTTTTTGGCTCCCTTGCTTTTGTTTGGATCCCTGATGCATCAGGCACCAAGTTGGATGCCAAGAGCTAGAAACTCATGCTTGTTGGATATAGCAGTCTTCGTAAAGCCTACCGCCTGATCGATGTTGAGACATCTCGTCTCATCTACAACCATGATGTAGTCTTTGATGAGCACAGAGGACCTTTCATGCCTGTTTCTCCTATTCCTGATCTAGTCAACCAACCTATGAAGGCTCATGATTTGGGAGTTCGGCTTCCATTAGGTCCACCTGATGGGAGGGCTCCAGTAGCTCCTGCAGCTCCAGTTATTCCAATGATCCCTGTACAAACACCTTCAGCTTCTCCTACAGGATCACCTCGATTTGTAGATGCTTCACCTGAGTTTGATCCCAATTCTTCTGATGAGGAATCTGATCACTAAGCATCTCTTGGTACTCATGTCGGTCGTTCTCCCCTTTGGCCTAAGTGGTGGGCTAAGACACTTGCTGATCTTCATAATGATGAGCTCATTTATGGGAGAACTGCTCAGAAAAAGAGCAAAACTACAGATTTTGTTAACTTTGCACATATTTCGAGGTTAAAGGAATTCCAAAGTGGGAACAGGCCAAGCAATCTAAACACTAGAGCCTGTTGAAGAACAACACCTGGGTCCTTTCTGATCTTCCACCAAGGAAGAAACCCATTGGCTGCAAATGGATTTACAAAGTCAAATACAAATCGAATGGTACTTTGGACAAGTACAAAGCTCGTTTAGCGGCGAAGGGCTTTTCTCAGCGTCAGGGCATTGATTATGAGGATACCTTTGCTCCGATTGCAAAGATGAGCACCATCAGATTAGTCCTAGCCATAGCAGCATAGTTTGGCTGGAAAGTCCATCAGATGGACATCAAGAGTGCTTTCCTGAATGGTGATCTCCATGAAGAGGTCTACATGACGCAACCTCCTGGTTTCAAGGTTGCTGGTAAAGACCATCAAGTTCTCAAATTCGTAAAATCTCTCTATGGCCTAAAGCAGGCCCCTCGGGCATGGTACATAAAAATTGATAAGTACCTCAGTGATCAAGACTTCAAGAGGAGTTCTTCAGACTCAAATTTGTACATCAAGACTACTGACAGTGACATCATCCTTCTGGTTCTTTATGTGGATGATTTGATCATCATTGGCAGTTTGGCATCTTTGGTTCAAGGAATCAAACAGAATTTATGCCACTCTTTTGATATGTCTTCTGGTATATTCATCTCTCAATCCAAATATTTCAAGGCCCTGTTAGACAAATTCTATATGCAGGATTGCAAGCCTACATCTACACCTATGGAGAAAGGTCTCAAGTTATCCGCCAAGTCTGATTCTCCTTCCGTTGATGATACTACATATAGTCAACTAGTAGGCAACCTCATCTACCTCTCTATTACTAGGCCTGATATCAGTGTCGCAGCTAGCTATATTTCACGCTATATGACAGCTCCTAAGACTGATCATTGGATGGCAGCAAAGCGTGTGCTTCGTTATGTGAAGGGCACTTCAGGTTATGGACTTCTGTACTGTTGAAGTTCTAATCCTAAACTCAGTGAGTTCATAGATTCAAATTGGACAAGCTCTATTGATGATAAAAAGTCAACTTTTGGATGTGTTTAGTTTGGGATCCAGTGGGGTCACATAGACTAGTAAAAAGCAGCAGGCAGTTTCTCTCTCCTCTACAAAGGCCGAATACAGAGGGACTGTTAAGGCAAGATGTGAAGTTGTTTGGCTTCGTCGGATTCTTGGGGATATGCAGATGTCACCAGCAGGACCAACTACTCTATTTGTTGATAACGAAGGCGTTATCAAGTTGGCACGAAATCCAATGTTGAGTCTTCCATGTACGAACCAAGCATGTGGATGTTCACTGTCATTACATACGACAGCTGGTTGAAGATGGGACTATAGATTTGCAGTATGTTCCTACCATAGATCAAACTGCAAACATTCTCACCAAGCTTCTTGGTCCTAATAAGTTTGTCAAATCCAAAGGATAGCTTGGTGTTCTAGATAGATTAACCATTAAGGGAGGGTATTATGATACTAGATAATTGTCTATTATTAGTTAATGGTTATCTATTGTAAATATCTAGTTAGCTTTAGTTTGCTTTAGTTTTTTAGCTTTCTTTGTTAGAATAGAATGTTTCTATTCTTTACGATCATTTCCTAAGAAAACACCATTTTCTTCTTTTGTATATAATGACCTTTCGGTCTCTGTTAATATCAAGCAAGTATTTTACCAATTACTTTGAATGTTTCTATTCTTTACGATCATTTCCTAAGGAAACATCGTTTTATTCTTTTGCATATAATGACCTTTCGGTCTCTATTAATATCAAGCAAGTATTTTACCAATTACTTCCGTAATAGCCTCTACCTCTATTTGTACCTCCTCTTCCACCACCTTGCCTTTCTTATTTCCTCTTTACCCTCTCTTCAACCCTTATTCTTAGTTGAAAACATTCTCCCAAGTTTCTTGGCATTTGCAACCCAATTTCATCTTGAAGGTTATATCTCAAACCAGTAAAATACCTTGCCACCTTTTCATCCTCATCCTCTAATCCTCTTTTGATACTAAGCTTGTGGAATTGCTCAGTATAGGAAATCACATCCATGTCCTTTTGCTTCAACTTGTCTCATCCTCTTTATGTGTCTATTATAATTTGAAGGAAGAAATTGCTCCCTTATCATGGTCTTCATTCTTCCCCAGGTAGTGATCTTGTTCATACCTCTTGCTAGTTTCATTTTGAATGCTAGACCACCATGTTAATGCAATCCTCTTAACTTGATTTTTGTAAACTTTACCCTCTTCTATTCACCCATGTCTTCAAATTCAAAGTAGTTGTCTAGGGCATCCAACTACCCCAAGACCTCTTCACTATCCATCTTGCCTTGATAGATAGGTAGATTAATATGTCCCTTGTTACTCCCATTTCCTTGTACTTCTTTCAACAATCTCAGTAACCTGCTTTCCTCTAAGATCAACTGCTTCATCTTTGTTACCCTCATGTTGGTCAGCATTAACCTCTTCGACCTCTTCTTCATCATTTTCTTCTTGTTCCCTTTTAGCCCCTCTTTCCAAGGTTTCTAGTCTTGCCATCAATGTAGTATTGTCTCACCTCATTTGCCTCATTTCTCTCTCCCTTATGGCCTCCTCCTTTCTTTTTCTTCTCTCAGACTCCAAGGTCTTAGTTCTTGATTTTCCCTAGCCCACTATTTTGGTGGCATCTTGACCCTTACTACTCTTTACTTCCCACTAGAATGTACTAGTGGCTCTGATACCAATATGATGGGAAGCCAATAAGATTTTCATACAAACACCAAATTGGGTCTTCCAAACTTGAATAAATACCAAATCGCTAAGTGTTCGCAATGCCCTCAAAGGCTCAAAACTTGAACTTATGCTTATCCACTGATTCCACACCTTGGAAGGGTTTAATGTACCCAAACAAACTTGATTCAATAGGTTTCCAAACCTCAAACAGAGATTTTGCACACTAAACCCACTTTTAGCCCTCAACCAGACCTATTCTTCAATTAGGTCTCAAAACACAGTTTTTCCCTCTTTTCTCCCAAATATTCTAGAACATTAGACAGATAAATGCTTGAATCAAATACCATTTTGGACATACTCTGACATATCAAAAACTCAAGTGTCCTTTGTGTTGGTTTCCAAAACCACAAATTGGAAATCCAAGAGCCTGTCACTTCTTCGATAGGACTTCTCAATCAGTTCTGGCCAACGAACGAGAATACTTCTCAATTCCCCTGCACTTCAGGCTCCACTACACCTAAGCAAGTAGACCACCTCCTTGAACCTGATTATTTGGTTCAAAGCTTTTCTAAAGCGAATTTAAGCTTTGGAGTTCTTCGGCTGGCAAGGTCCTCGAACTCAATTAAAATGAAAACTGGATGCTAAGTGCTTGAAATAATTGAATGATTTGTATAAGGTTTGTTAATAATGAATTTGATGCTTGTAGGAAGGAAGATATAGATTTTCTAACTTCAATACTAGAAAGACCAGTGCCTCTGCTCATCCGGGCAATAGAGTCAATTTCAGTGAATTTTCATGTACAACTTTATAATGTTCTACGCACTTATACTGCCAACAATTAAATAATCAAGATGTGATAGATCAAATATTTATGCAATCTTAGATTATTCCAGATTGAACTTTAACACCTCTGGTAGGGAGACAAACTAGACATAGATACGAAAACAACTTAATATTTCACAATATTTGTGATGATCAAATTTAAAATGCAGAATGACCATTTCTACTTATCTGACATTTAAATTGTATACAGATTCCAACAAATAATTACAAAGGACAATTCATCTGCAGTTTAAATATCCATGCCTTTGATAATAAACAAAGAACATTTTATTTTATTATTAAAACATATAATAGAATTCATATTACAAAGCCATATTGTAGTCCTTATTCCTCCGTACAAGTAATATAAAATGCTTCTTCAGAATATGAATGTTGTCGAATATTGAATTGTATCTTTTTGCTCCTCTTTTATATCTTTCTTCACAAATAGGTGTAATATTTCAATATGAAACATTGTATCTTTTTATTAAATTGCACCTTTTCATGATTTCATTTTAAAATACCGTTAAGGTATTTATCAATTTAATTGCATTAGGAACTTCATCATTTGTTAGAGATTGATTAACATAATACCAAGACTTGCGGTAATAATATGCACAATTATAAGACTACATTCTTAACAAAAGCATCCCATTCATTCGAAGATGTAACACCCGAAACTGCGTATGGTTGAAAGCCACAAAACCAGATGCTACAAGCAACCTTTCAATTCCAATGACTGTAACACTTTGTAGAAGGAATGTATTCAATAGTTACACAAATACCTATTGCAGAGAAGCCAAGACTGATACTACAAAATCACTCAACCAATTCATAGCACCGAATACAATATATGTTGGTGTTTCCCATCGCCGAGTATATCCATAACATTTCGAAGCCATATATAATTCAATTTACTTTGATCACTCCTGTGTCTTTACTGCATATACGTTATTGCCATCACCTTCGAACCCATTATTGTGCTGGATATGCAAGATATTGGGATATCATAAAACTGTCTTCACACTTATGTTTACATGTTTGGAATTCAGCATCATTAAATTCTCTTTATACGGCATCCAATCACGTCATTTGTCTTTGTAGTATATTTGTTGCACATCCCTGCCATACACACGCATAGATATCTACATGATGGTCATTGCCTCCTATATTATCAAAATCACTGATCCTTTCATAACCATCAGATTGATGTAGTCACTGCATTTTATCTGTATGTCACTGTTTATCACATCTGGTCTTACATTCACTATCGCTACAATCATCTCCAACGGATGTTCATTGTTTGTGTATGCACATGATGTATATGGTTTTTAAGTCTCCACCACTTTGATTATCATTGCTTGGGAAAGTTTGATGTTATGTGATACTTGTTCTCATTATAAACTCCTATCTTTCACCCATTGACTCAGATAATAATATAATAAGCATAACATCTCTAACATTCTTGAGACATGAACTTCCAAAGTCATTACAGGTGTGCAACCATTCCAGCTTTCAACGTGTTTGTTTTCTAAAATAAGTTTGGAGTATGTGATTTTTGATTTTCAATCATCGGATTATCTGCCAACCACCGTTGAGATATTTCTTCTTAATCTTTTTGAATCATGAGTTAGCTGATTTGTTTCCTTTTGGATAATCCATGAAGAGATTGAGAAGAGCAAGTTGCTTCGTTAAACTTATGGTCGTGAAGAACTCCACTGAGATCTAGGTTGTAGCGGTTATGAAGAGGACTTGATGAATTCCAAGTACTTTTGCAAGACAAGTGGGACTTCCTGTGCTGCTTCCTTGCAAACAGTTCTATAATGTGCCCAAGCTGTGCACATAGCTTTGAGATTGATCTATTCTTTCACTCGTCAGAGTTCAAACAACCCCCAGCTAGCAGGACTGATATCACCACACATGCTATTACAGAATTTTTGTAACCAACTCAACACAGCGTACAGTAGACTTCACAACTGGAAAGATTAGGGTAACTGGAAATATGTTCACTGCTTGAAAGTTTGAAAATGCTTCTATAAATGTTGGCTTCATTTATTTATTATAATTTCACTTTCTGGAATACTTTAGTCATGGCCTTTTACTGGTTTGAAAGTTCGAGTATAAGTAGTGGGTAAGATCTTAAGATTTTCCCTTTGTCATGGTGCTTGGGACTCTAAAATTTGCAAAAAAATTGAGTTCCATCACTTCGTTTGGACCACCTGTACAGAAATGGGCAATTTGTCATTGTTTTAGGCCTAGTTAAGCCAATTTACCAAAGCAACTATGCTTCAAATTTTGAACTAACACCTCAAACTTGGTACAGTATCTTATATTGTTTCCAAAAGAAGGATTTTGGCACTCTTTTGGTTAGCCACCACTCCTGAGTTCCCCAAACACCAAACCCTCACCAATTTGTGCCTAAAACTAGGCTTCTTGGAAAACTTGTTAAAACTCACTTCCAGAATCAAAAGGTTATTATTTCACCTTCGTAGGGGCATGCCCAAACATAATCAACAAAGACAGAAGCCCCTTGTTAAGTTAGATCTCCTACTGCTATACCCATGCCACCATTTCAATGCATTTTTCCAAGCAATCAACTAGTTTTCCATGGTGATCACCAATTAGTCTTTCACTTCTGCATTTGATCAGTTAGTAGATCAATAAAATACATTATTGGAGACCCATTCTACAAATAAAAGCATTCGCATAAAGTAGAATGGGTCCATTTACTCCTTAAACCCTCAAAACAATGGAAAAACGAGTGCTCACGGTCTAACAGTGAATCAGAGGTGTATAAGGCTTGCAAAATGGATTAAGAAGCCTCCAAAATGACTTGTATTACATGCAAAACCTCTGTCAAATAATCATGGTACCAAAAACCAAAGCATCTAAAACAAGAGTCGAGGATTACCCAATTAATAGAACTCAGAAATTTACTGTTCAATGCAAGTTATCAATCTTGTTTTATTGATCAAAACACATTACTGTCATCCACCACTGCTTTCTATTTTCTTCCACAGCCACTAATAGGTGTGTATAGCCTTTCTAACCAGAAGAACCCAACTGTAACTAACCCCAACCATTCAAACTACCAAAACCACTATTTTAGGCTTAACTAGCCATTAGCTTTTAAATTCAAATTTGCTATCTTTTACCTTTTAACACTTAGGTGCCTATAACTTATTGAAAGGATTATAGTTTTGCCTTAACACAAATAGGAGAAATGATTATCAGAGTGAAGAACAGCAAGAAAAGTTGGGGGCAGTAATTTGTCATTGGCAACAATAATTAGGAAGTAAACAAACAATGCCTACATTGAACATACAATTTTAATCAGCAAGCAATTAGAAATTAGATTGGACATACAATTAGTCTATGAAAAACACTCCATTAAGGAGGTACGATTAAGAAAGGGTAAGACCCTTCTAAAGAGACGATGACTCCAATGATATCCTTCCTTCAAAGGGGCATAAGAATATAAAACACAGAGAACTGCATTAGGGATTGAGGGAAGGAATTGGAAGGAACATTGTGCCTCCTATCATCCAAAATGGAAGCAACATATACACTCAGCAGACTTTATCATCCTGCACTCTAAAAACACACAACAGTACATTATACCAATTTCTAATTACAAAAGCATCAACCAATAAAAACACATTGTCGGATTTAGTCTCAATGATCGGGAGTGAATCCAATATATCTTCAGATCTTAGTATAATCAACAGCAATCCGTAAACACGCCGTCGGAAGATATAAGAATCAGACAACAGTGCAGAAACATAAGTGCTGGATCTGCATATTATCAACTCTTAAAAATTCATCAACACCAAGGCAGATCAAACTACCAGCATACATCAAATAGTACCAGTGCACAAGGTTATACAATCCATCAATAGAGAATAGTTAAGGAATTGCAATTTAACCATACATTCAACATCTTTGCCGAAATAATACTCACATCATATTACTGTCTGAAATCCACCTTGCGAGAGAGAGGATCTAAGGTGTAAGAGAAGATGGCAAGCAGGCTTGTAAAAGTAGGTCATCCTAGAAGCACCATTGAAGCCCAAGACAAAGAGGTTAGATTGAAATTCCTTACAGCCTCTACCCGACTCCACAACTTTACAATATAATTGATATACATACAATCTAATATCCACATTGTCAAAGAGAAGGGCCTGAGGCGTAAGAGAAAGGTGGTGAGCGGCTTGTTGTGACCTCTTCACACATTGTCACATTGCTAATTGGAACCCCCTCTTTTTGCTTAGTAGTTCGGTCATTTAGGCTTAGTTTTTGTTTTAGTGGTACTTGTTTTGGCTTCTATTGGCTAAAAAATTTATAAGTCACCGATACCACAACTTACAAAACTGTGACTTTAGACAATGTCTCATGAGATTTCTCTCTCCTCTCAGGCGGGGCTCCCTTCTTTACGTAGGTAGCTTCAACAAGAACTTAACTGAAATTACAAAAAGGGCAATTTTCTTAATCAATTCCTTTTTTTTAAGGAATGAGTTGTATACAACTACAACGTTTCAACTTAACAAAAAGTGTCTTATCGCTACAACAATACCACTTACCCTAGAATTGACGTAAGAACAATAATAGGGGCAGCAATTTACTTTTTATATTTTGTGAAACAAATAATAAAACCTAAAGTCTCGTGCTCTTGTCTCAAATGAGGATTCAAGTAGAATGACCAATAAGGCACAAAATCTCTTACTGGACATTCTCAAATTTAAAAAAACACTTGCAACTAAAACCCAAAGTCTTCATTTCTAAGTAAATGCAGCCACTACCAACTATACAATTTGTCCTCCTATAGCACAAAGTCTACAAAAGTTCAAATTGGCTCTAAATAAAATAGCCAGCTCAAAAATTGCACAGTTGAATTTAAATCCCTCTTGAATAAAGTTCCAAAACTCACAATCAATATCCAAAAAATGTTGCCAAATAACACCATGAATCAACACAAAGTTTGAAAGCAAGTCACCCTTTTTATTGAAAGCAATTCAAATATACATCTAAGCTCAAAGTCTTAAAGTGCATACACAAACTGGAAAAAAAATTCATGCCTTGCCAAAAGATGATTCATTTACAATGAGCTCCCTCCTTTGTATAGGAGGAGGAAAAAACGGTGGAGAGAAAAGGAGGAACCCTCAACCACCTTGACTTATTCAATGCTCCAAGGCTTAAAGCACTTGCAACATCATTACATGAAACAACTTTGCACGTGATACTATCACATGCAATTACGTCTTACTTTTACATTACATGTAATATGTCAAAAACAAATTAAAAATACATGATGCAAATATTCTAAGTGTCTAACAAGACACGACTCCTATTACATCATTCTTTACTGTTCTTCATGTTTCTAAAGGGATGCTTTATGATTGATGTGTTCTAGTCTAGTGAAAGCATCTTGAACTGGAATTCAAATATCTTTCATTGTTTTACATCATAGAGGTGGTTACTAGAAAAGCATATTTTCATGACCATTTCAGTCATGAAAGCATTCTATGCCGCAATCATTGCATCTCTTGCCCCTTTCTTTGTATGACTGCATCATGTTGTCATTCTCGAGTTTCCATAAAAAGCCATAACATGTTTTTCAAGCTCGAACTTTGCAGATCTGGAAGAGTATGTATATAGGATAGAAGTGGAAGGCCTTTGAGCAACAAGGGGTGAAGGATTTTAAAGGCGAAGCAAGGAGGGATGGAAAAGCTAGTGTCAGAGGCACACCTAACTATCCAATCACCTTGCTAAATAAACACAACAAAAGCAAACAATATAGAGAATAGCACCAAGGAGAGAGGGAACAGAAAATACTTTATTGACTCATCAAATTATCCGCATACATACCCACCTGTGAGGCCTTTCAGGTTACGGCCAACAAGATTTCCCAAACTTAGAATTTTCACAAATCCTTCATTCTAGCTCTTCTAGCTGCACTTCCCCAACATTGCTTAACCTAAACCTAAACACCCCAATGTATACTTGCCAAAACGGCTTAGAGAAGATGCTAGATCATTACCTAATAGAAGGCCGACCTCAAAAATGATCTACACACATCCCAAGACAAGATCCTTACATAAAATTCACAATCCAAATTAAATACATAAGTTGGCGCACACTAGGAACCAATCATAGACAAACTTGATCAAAGAAGGAACCGAGCATCAACAAACATCAGGTTCACTCGGCACATGAAAGAACACTCGGCCACCAAAGCACTCGGTCAATACTGAACAACTCGGCAGCAACTGCAGCTCGACAATGATTGCAACTCAGCAATTACTAGCAGAATGAACAAATATTAACAAGATAGCAAGGCAGCCCAAGATGCTCTTACATCAGAAGGCAAAACCAGCTCTTCAAATGAGGTAAAAACACAAAAATGGGATTTTCTGGAGGTACTGCATATGAGCATACAGCAAGCTTAGAGAAAAGAAATAAGGTGCATATGCATGTTATCCAAATGGGAAGTGTTGGGACTCAAAAATCCGCAAGGATTTTGAGAGCCATATTGTGAAACTTTGCAAAAGTGAGCCCTTATAAATGTTTTTTGTGCCTATGGGTCGGGTTGCTATTTTGAGTCGTGATATTTTCCAAGTGCTTGTTGTCTTTCTTTTAGCATATTCATGCATCTCAGGTTGTTCATTAAAAGTTTTTGTCATTCCATGAGATGTTGTTGTGAGAACTTGTCAAATTTGCATTTTGTGCAAGTGTCAAACAATGTTCAAAAGCCTACTTTGCAATTGAATATCTTGCACCCAGTTTAGTGTCCTGCCAGTTTGGAAATGTTTAGTATGCATATCAGAGAACCTATGTTTCAGATTTCAAGTCATTTCGACATGTTTTGATAGGGTTTCGAACATCCCAAATTCGGTTATTAATTGTTATCTTGCTGATGCACTTTGTTCAGAAATCCCAAAAGCCCCGTTTGACCAATTATAACTTTGACCCAGTTCACCCTATCAAGAAATTTCCTTCACATCTGTATTGTAGGGGTCAGAGACATGTTAAGTTTCAATTTTGAATTTAAGACGAATCCGTTTGATCAGTTTTCAAAAGCAAATCCATTTGCAATTTCTAAGGTTTTCCTAGTATTCAAATTCACAAATTGATTGGGGGCTTGTTAAGGATGTTATAACTTTGAATCCGTGCTAGATGAAGCCAAACTGATTGTACCCGTGTTCTATACTGAAAATACTCTTACCATGCCAATTTGCAATTTTTCATCAATCCGTTTGCACTCTTTCCTTGGTCCATTCCATATGCAAAAAATTATGTTTTACCATGATATCCAGTTTTGCAAATTTTGGAAACCAACTTCACACACCTTGCCAAATGCGCCAAGTTATCCATCATAAGCCATTAATGCAGACTTATATTCTCTATATCAAAGTTAACCCATGGCCCAAGTTGCAAAGTTCCAAGTGACCGTCTGACTTATTTTTGAAGTCGAAAACAAATGCAATTATTTGTTTCTAACATGTTCACTTGCAGGACAGTTTGAAGTAGGCAACTTTGACGATTAAAATATTTTTAACCAAAACATTGTCATGAGGCGAAATTTTGCAGGAAAGATCATTGTTGGCCATAGATCAGCTGTGCAGAGTGTCAGGGTCTGATTGTTTAATCTTGTCAGATTTTAAGGTCTGTTTTGAGGCCTCTCAGCACAAAATGGACAGTTTGCAGAAATGTTAAAAAATAACTCTCCAATGATCAACCTGTGATCAATGTCGATTTTGATTTGTGCAAAGCATCGATCTAAGCAGTTTGAGAGGTCAGTTGCATGAAAACAGAAAAAAAAACTAGCTGGCCCCACTTTGGGGCCCAACTGATTTCATCAGGTTGCTAAGATAATGTGTGTGGAAAATAAAAGATGTCTTAAGAAGTTATAATAACTATGATCATTGAAACTATTCAGTGGGCACATATTATCACTCGAGATCAAATGAGTATAAGGTTTTGTGCACAGTGAACACTGAAAGAAGGGAATTGAACTCACCAGGGAGGTCATTGCTCATACTTGTTGAGGTCTTTTTCAACAATGGCTCATCTTGAGAGATTACTGTCTAATTTCTTTCTCATAACATAATATGATATGGGCTCTTCATCAGTGGGGCTTTCCATTAATGTGTACAAGTGAAGTAGCTTTTTGAAGAGAGAGAGAGAGAGAGCAATGCTTGTAATGGTTATCTACTAATGTAAAATTGTGGAGGGTTCTTGTCTAGAAGAGCACTTATGTAACTGACATATTGTTTTTATCCTCACATTGGAAATCTTAGCAGCAAAAAAAATCATCGGTTGGGGTGTTCTATTTTTTGAAAGGGAAACGTGGTCTTTAATTGCACATGGGCACCGTTTATTGTTCATACAATGAATGATGGATAGATTGGAGCATACCAGGTGATTCCCAAAGCTCACTCTAATTTAAGTCTTCTACAGCGATGGCCTCTCCTGTAAAGTTGTTGTCTAAAATCTTATCATGAGACAATGTGTTCTGAGCTTTTCACCGACAGGATGGAGCCTGAATTGAAAGAGGTTTGTGTTAGTTTTAAAGGTGTCCTTTGATTTGGTGCAAAGATTGTTAATTATGCAAGGCTTACGCAAGGGAGACAGGATTCCCGAGGCTTCGTGTGTGTATATGTAAAAGATGCATCATTGTTTCATGGTCTGTTACCAACATTGAGCCCCCGTTTTCATTGAATTTTCTTCACAATTTGCTCACACAACAAAGGGCAACATCTGGGTCATTGGAACCATCTTCCAAATCAGCTGATACAGCCTACCCAAATTTGCCAAACATTTTCTTTACCTTTTGCAGCATTTGACATGGGATATAAAGAGGTGTGTGTTGACATCTTGCAGATGTTAGGAGTATGCATTTCAAGTTTGCACATTAGAAATGACCAGAGCAAGGGCCCGTAAGTTGCAGGCTATGTGGCTAGTGAGAGCCAATATACAAGTGCATTCTTGATCATTAACGCCAATTTTCAGGAGCTGTTCAAGTTTGATGAATTGCCTTTTTCCTAAACTGAGAATGTCTATATTGAAATCCCTCCATAATCCACTCACAACGACACAAGTAAACAAAAGGATTGTTTCAATGTCATCCACTATGTAGACTTCAGCAGATAATACTCTCTACACAAGGCTTGTTCTAAGGAACCTAGGCAATGATTTCATTTCCAAACACAAAGAGTAGAGCTTGCAAACGTATTTTGAATGGACCACACTGTATGAAGTTGAAAATGGGCAGCACATGGAGAGTGAACAACCGCAGATCAAAGATTAATACGGATAAATCATCTTTGCCAAGTCTAAAATAAAATATTCCAGCCTGTGCGCATTAAGTGGAGACGGAATCCAGGTATAAAGGTGTAGCCATCATGGTGTACAGAACATCTGGATTCCAAGTTGAAAAAAGGCCATGTAGATTGAAGAAGACATGAAGTGGGTTTATCCCACATTGCTCTTGTGGGGTGCATTTTATTTACTTTTATATTCAAATGTACACAAAGTAAGTGTCTGAAAGACACATCTTTTAAGACATGAGGGTCTCACATGCGGGACCTGCCCAACCAATTGGCATGTACAAAGTAAATTTTGGACAACGGGCTCAAGGACTGGATGACATGTGGCAGATTGATGGACAAATAGGTACATGCCACATGGCACAAAAATAGAGACAAGACCAGAGGAGCGCAACTTTGCCAGTTAAGTCCGTGGTCAAGGAAAAATGGTAGCGAGGTCACAAAACAAGTAGAGCACAGCATCGCAACGGATATGGGTAGTAAGTGTCTAGAGGTTGCGAGGTTGTGCTAACCACTAAAGGTCAGTGCACAACTTCTCCATAGTTTTTGATGGTTAGCAATTAATGCTCCCAAGGTGGCAACTAACCACAAGTGGTTAGTCATAACTTCTCTATGGTTAATAGGAGTTAAAGGGTCAAGAGTTGCGAAGCTGTGAAATGATGACAAGTGGTAGTGGTTAGATGATGAGGTGGCAGATCCTAGCGAATTAAAGGCTGCCACGTGGCGCCTACCTATGGACCTTGTTTGACCATGAGAAATATGGAGGGAAAATAACTAATAAATAGAATATTTAAATAATTCTCTTGAATAATTGACGTGCAACCCAAATGACAAGAGGAGATATTTTTATTTTTTGCGCCTCTGCATACATATTAAATAAATGGGTCAACATTTTATTATAAAGTTAAAACTTTATAATAAATTAAATATTTTTAAGCTTCAAGGGGCTTGTTTAGTGTTGATTGTCTGTAACTTCAAAGGAGCACATAGGGCATGATCTTTATCTAGATAGGCAAGTATTATGTATTGTCGAAAAGGTTTCAGAGCAAGGAATCCATTTTTACAGTCAAAATGTGTACAATTCGAACCAAGTGAAAGTTATTCTAAGATTTGTAAAACGGGGGCCTTCTCAAAGAGACTTTCTTGTTTTTACCATGGAGCTTCATTTTCAGTTTCCGGGCAAATTATGAAGTGGGTTGTTTCCAAATTGGGCAGGGATGTTCCTAGCAGAAATATTTTGCTATTGAAGTTGTTTGGTGGGGATTTTGGCAAGAGTTTTAACAACGGACTTGTTTTTTTGCAAGCAATTAGTTTCTTCATCATTTGGGGATATTTTGATCAGTTTGTTGAGGCAATTGATGAAGATTTGATATGAAATTGAAGGAGGAGAGACGAGAGAAGCTTTGCAACAACATTAGATGGAGTTTGAAGAGGACATTTGGAACTATCAGATCAGATCAGATCTGATCCTCTTTCTCTTTCTATATCTTCTCATTCTTTCTCATTGTACAAGGTTGGTTCCAACCTATTAAGCAAGTCTCAAGTTGTGATTCCACCATTCTTCAGTATTTTTTTCTGTATGAACAGAAAATAATGAAGTCATAGTCATAGTTCTGGTCTATTTTTTGTTCCTCTAGAGTTATGACATGCATCGCGATGTATTTAGTTTCAAAGAAATAAATACAAAGCAGCATTGAGAGCATTTTCATCTTGAATCTTGTCTCCTATCTTTGAGTGTTGCAAGTTTATGTATCTTGGTGGACAAAGAACACAAATATCAGTTGCATTTTGTTTTGATATGTATGCATTGTATGTTTTGTTGTTGATTCAAAGAATCAAGTAAATGTTTAGCATACTTTGACAAGGTTGCAGATTTCATGGAAGGATTCCGATGAGTAGAAGATTCATTGTGAAAGCTGATGTCTCATTTACAAAGTAAATGGACAAATCACAAGTATCATGATGTATGTTTTGATTTGAGTAACACCCAATGGATAGGGCACTAATCTCAGTTGGGAGATTTCATACTTTTGTTGTTTCATATATGGGTTCATGCTGAAATCTTTTAATATCAAAGTGAACATTTCCCTTTTCTATTTAGGAGCTGAAAAGATGACCCCTACTTAGCTTGTGGATTCATAGGTAATGTTATTAGCTATTTCATACCTATGTTATTGCATGAGTAAAGAAGATTAAAGGGTTGCATCTGCTTTGTATGGATTCAAGAATGTTTTAGCACTGGTCATTTGTATGAATCCAATGTCTACCCGCTTAGGTTTTGCAAAGCCTGAAGTGTAGAAGGATAGTTGCCTTATAGTTAGCCAAGTTCTATTCAAATGCATCCATCATAGGAATTAGCTACCCTTAGATGTATCTTGTCTCAGCTATCTAGTTACTAACACATTGTTAAATTAGGAGCCAACAGGAAGGTCATTTACTCATAAATGGAGTTTTTATGTCCCATTATAAGTTAACAGACAAGCACTTAAAGCTCACAAATAGGAACTTTTTTGATCATTTGCAATGTCGGTAAAAGCATGGAACAAGTATGTGGAGAGCTTCTTGTATATCCAACTTGGAGAATTTTAGATGGAAGAAGGATCATCATATAAACAAAATATGTGCAAATCTGAAAAGGAAATGAAAGACTTGTATCTGCAAAAATATATACAACACGTGGAAAACAAAGCCCCAAAATTACATAAGAAACATTTTACCTCTTTTGGGAAAACAAGAGAAAAGTTCTTCCCAAAATCTTTGAAGAAATTTGAAAATAAATCCAAATGATTTCCGGGTTTAGAGAAAGATCTCCAAAAAGATATTATATAGACAAAGATTTTAACTCAATCTTGTTTAGAAATGAATGCATATTCAAATCAAGATTGAATGCCTAACAAGTGTAGATGATGTGAAATCTTAAAATGGGGTTCTAAACCCACTTTACAGTAAAATTTTAACTCAATCTTGTGTAGATTGAAAGAGTCAAATCTGAAAATGTTTGAGCTTGATACAAGATGCAATGATGAAACAAAACAGTGTCCAAGGAGGAAGAAATGTGGATTTGAATGAAGAGAACAAGCTCGAAATCCCATTTTTGTGCCTTGGGTGAGTTTCTAAGTTCAAGTTGCAAGTGTAATACTTGCATTTGCTTCAGCAAACCCCATTTTTGCCAAAAATGTATCCTAGTCGGGCTTTCAAACGCAGCTCTTAGAATTTGAAATCTTTCATCTCCAACCCGTTTTTTATCAAAAACGTGGCCTAGATGGGCTGCTTTTTGCAAAATGTAGCATGCAAATTCTTCAAAAATCGCCATCCAGCCCTTTTGATCCAAAACACAGCAATATGTAGCATTTACACATGTAATCTCTCACAAAATCGCCACTTCCAACTCTTGCAAGATAAAATGCACTTTTTCATATCATTTACATGTAAAAATGATAGAAAAATCACCACCGCTCTCAAATAGAAAAACGCAGCTATTGGTGTAAAGAATGATATGTTTTTTGAGAGCATTTACACATGCATTTGCTCATTAAATCGCCACTTTGCCTTTTATTTATCAGAACATGCGTTATAGGTCATAAAGACACATTTTTGGATGGTATTGAGTATTTACACATGCATTTTGTTGTAAATTGTCACTTGGCCTTTTAATTAAACTGGATTTTTTTGAGGCAAATGCAGCTATTGGGATAAATAATGACATGTTTTTTGAGAGCATTTACACATGCATTTTCTCATTAAATTGCCACTTTGCCTTTCATTTATCAGAACACGTGTTATAGGTCATAAAGACACACTTCTGGATAGTATTTAGTATTTACACATGCATTTTGTTGTAAATTGTCACTTGGCCTTTTAATTAAACCGGATTTTTTGAAGGCAAACGCACCTGTATTTGGGTCAAGAAAAGCCATCATTGAGTCTTTAATAACTTAAGTTCATACTGATAGGCTTTTTGAATCACTTTGCATATGTAAACACAATTTTAAAACCCTTTTATATATTTTTTTTATTTTACACGTGTTAAATATATGAAAGTTTATAATAACGTGCTTTTTGAATCACTTTGCATATATTTAATACTCAACATATGTATTTTCACTTAAAAACCCCACCTTTATGACTTGGGATTTAAAATATATTGATAAGGAGTTTAATAGATGACTTGCATATGTGACGACATGCAATGTTGAAGCGAAACCCCACTTAATTTCATAAAAGTATCTCACGTTATTATATTTATATGCAACTATAGTTTAAATGATACAATATGCAAAAGGACTGGAAAAGCCCATCATAGCATTAATAAATCATTAAAAACTATACTTAAAACTTCTCCAAATGATGTGAAATTTTAAAATGGGGTTCTAAACCCACTTTACATGTAAATGATATATTTATATTGTGCAACAAGGCCAAAAAAAAAACCCACCTGCAACATTCTTAATCCCTCAATAACTTGAGTGAGACAGCTCCTCTTGAGGCCTAAGATAGCTCGGAACGAGTGGAATTTCAATGGGCTACAATCGTAGGGCAAAACAAGATAAAAACATAACAAAAAAAAATTGAAGAAAAGACTTGAAAGTTTCTAGAAATCAAGTGGTTACAGTCGGAGAAGAAAAACTCATCGTGACAAGCAATAAGGTGATTATCCTAACGAAAACCTTCAAAAAGGATGCATGAAAAAGTGCAAAATAAAGGACAATTCAAGGATGACCAGTCGTCTTTACAAAACGTTATCTGATACATCAAAAACATAAAGGATATGCCTACGAATTCATGAGGAAATTGCGTAGGGTTGCCCTAATTTTCTGATGTCAAGATTGAGGACAATGGTTGGCTCTAACTAGGGAACGTACCTCACTTGTTCTTAGAAACAATTAAGAATGTAGACTCCAAACCTCTAAGTGCCTTCATCTAATCCAGTCCAAGAAATATTCAAGATGGTTTTCTCTATATCAAGACTTGATTTCCTACCTTAGGTCCTCGTAAAAATTTCTTTCTCCTTTGTTTTTTGTAAGCTGGCCTTGCAATCTCTCTCTCCCTCTCTCTCTCCCTCCCTCTAAATAGCTTTCAGATAAAATGAACGTTAAAGTTTATATAGAAACAATACTGATACAAAAAATATGCGATCCATTATCAAAAGGTAACAAGGTAACATTTCTTTACAATGACAATCTCCTTGTCTAGGTATAAATTCAATCCACCTGTTAAAGTTTACAAAAAAACACTACTGATAAAAAAAAAAGTGCTCTGAGAATAAAGAGATAGACAAAAATAAATTAAAAACTAGCACAACTTGCAGATGTTGTAGTTGATAAAAAATGGAGCACATTATGAGACATGGTCGGCCACAATATGAGACAGTAAACAGACTAAGTTTACTCAAAAGACTTCAGAATTAGGATATTAAATGTGTCGTGGAAATGAAATAAAAAATCTACAACTATAACAGATAAATAAAATTAAGCTACTAAAACAAAACATCTATGAAATAAAGAATAAAAAACAAGAAAATTGAATATTAAAATTTAAAAACTGGAGCTAGATTGTGCCTATAAATTGAATTTTTTTTTGAAAAAACTGGATATGGCAAAAAAAAGAAACAGGGCAACTGTGTCTAACAGGTTATATTGAAACGGTGAGGATTATTTTGAATTGCATAAACAAGATTTGAGTTCATTCACTGTGATAAAATGGTTCATATATACAAAAAAACATGTGGCAAGATCATTGAATACCACAATTTAATAACCTTCCCTAAAATTTACTAGCATCTCAAACAAGAATATGGAAAGACTTGAAGAATACATAAACCGAGAGGAAACAATGATGAGAAAAAAAGAAATAATTAATCATACTAGTAAATAAACCAGATCAATAGCGTAGAAGGCCTTATGATGAAGTGTCGAAACGAAAGCTGCTCGAACATGATTTGGGTTAAATTCTTCAGCTGAATACTAAATCCTAACATGTACATTTGCCAATCCAAGGGTTCTGATGTGATTTATATGAACAAATCTTAAAGCTGTCAAGTGACCTACGAATACTAAATAATCTAGTTTTACAGGGTACCAGGCAAATCAAGTGTTGGTTAGGAGAAGGGGCATGGACAAAACCATGAATGCAGACCAGACTAATTCCACGTTAATGGCTGCCCATAAATTATTCCATGTTTTACACAAAATCACTACGACCAAAAAAAGCATTTAAAGAACTGAAATCTGTGTACAAGTATTTACCTTTGTTGTATCCTTGCCACGCAACCAGACAGATTTCTCCTTGATCAACAAATCAGCAGCATTGAGCACCAGATACTTGGTTTCCTCAACTACATCCAATGTAGTTGTCATTTTCCCGTCAAATTTGCAGGCTTTTAAATCAGGCCGTAATTCCAACTCATATCGCCGTGGAACTGCAGTCGTGGGCAATCTAGGCAAGCCTTTAAACTGCTCCATATTCAGGGGAGGCATTGGCTGCTTAACGAAACTGCAATCTCGCAAAATATATAGCCCAGACGATCAGGGCAACTACAGCCGCAGAAACCTTACAATTCATTCAAACAAACCGCACTGTCAACAAAAAGTTCTTATTTTACATCGAAGCTCTTATTCTTCAATAACTGCGACCAATCAACTAAAAATTTCTTCAAGGCTTCTAAAATTTTCAAACTCCATTCCTAATTTCAAATTTGCTTTTTTAAGGTTTTGAAGCGTGCCAATTCAATAATCTTAAGCAGATGTTTCTTATTCATAACAAACGGGTTTACAGGAAATTTAAAGAGTCGTAAAAGACATACCCGTGGGCAACCGTAACCAAGTAGTTTGGAGCTGCCTTATTTTCCTCTCGAGTAAATGCAAAACACGGAACAAACAGCAGTCGAGACGAGGTTTCGGAATTGATTAGAAGTCCGTAAGCAACAATAAAGTTAAGAAATGAGAGACTTTAGAATAGGAATAGGAAATTAGAATATGATTTGTATTCCTTGTTTGGTGCGTGGAATAGGAATACGTATTCTCATTTTAGTTCCAAAATGAGCTTTTGTCCATTCCAAAAAATACTTGTAATTGGAATTGTTATTCTTACATTCATTTTAGCTTTCTCAAATTTGATTAAATTTTCAAATCCGCTTTGACCTGGGGTGAGCGCTGGAACTTTGTTTTCAATATTTTCAAATATTTCAGCGATTTTCCAATGGCGCCGATTGCATTTTCAGAAATATTTTCAAATGGTGCCGATTGCAAGTTAACCCTATTCCAATTTAAGCTTGCATAACCAAACAAGGGATAAACAAGATTGGATTGCATTTTTCCATTCCTATTCTTCATTCTCCATTCTCATTCAAATTTTCTATTCTAATTCTCAATTCCTACGTTTGCAACCAAACGGGCCCTAAAAGAAGTGTGAGAGACGAAGAGGAAAAACAAGGCATTATTTAAGCGATTTTGAGGCTTCGATGTAAACTACAATTCGCTGCTTGTGATGTAAGCCCATGCTCTTCCACATGAAATTCGGTCTCTACTGTCTTCTACTTCAGAAAAAAGATGAAATTACATTCAGAATGGTGATAAAAATTAAATGTCTACTTACTAAAAGTTAATAATGTTCTATTTATGTGCATTCAGTTTTGTTTTTGCGTGGACGACTGCAATGTCGGGAATTTGACCGCAAATGACGATTGCTACAAAAGGAAAAGGAAAGGAAAGGTGATTTGTTTTTGGGTTTATGTATGGTGATAGTGATATGGGACTACCTCGTACTCTTTTTCGAGAGGCGCTTGGCGCTACAAATGAGGCGTACATACCCTACCCCTAGTGGGATTTGAACTTGTGACCTCTCTTTTAAGAGTACAAGTTCTCCACATTAATTTCCCCTTTTTTCCTGAAAGTTTTTAGCCAATAAGCTACATATAGTGTGAGATTTCAGGCCAAACTTGTCTCACTCCTGCAAAACCCCCATAAAACAAGTTTGCCCATAAACCTCCCAAACAATATTCAGGGGTCACCGGAATCTTTTCAATTGTAGTCGATCATAGTAGCTTGAAACCTCGAGATTTGTAAATTTCGTTTTCGTTTTCGTTTTCGTTAACTGTCAACAGATTGAAGCACCCGCTATAGGGATTTGTTTTGGTTTCCTGCCTGTGCATTATTCGATGGCAATTCGTACCCCACATAAGCAAAAAGGCAAAAGCTTTTCCCAAAGAATGATGGTGTGTCCAAACAATGATAGTGTGTCAGCACTATTTGTGTGTTAAAATATTATATCTAAGATTTCAAATGTTGACTCATAGTTTTTTTATTTTATTTATGGAGTTAAGGGTTTGTAATGGAAGTATGACTAGGCTAGTTTGTGCCCATGCAAGTATATCATAAAATGAGATATTCAAAAATCAAAATATGCATGCAAATGAATATTCAAATTAATTTAAATAATAATAATACAAAGCAATGCAAAAAAATAAAATCTATGAAATGAAATGAAATAACAATGCTAGATTAATTTATGAAAGCAAATATGACTCTAAGCCAACATGAAAATGCAAGTATGAAGTATGATGATGGAAGTCATGGATGCATGAGAGAAATTATAATGAAGCTCTAATGTCTAAACTCTATGGCTTAAACTCCTCCAAAATCACTCTCTAAACCTTTAGCATAACAATACTATAGCAACTAACATCTATCCAAATGAGAAAGAGAGGGCTCCTTATAAAAGAAAGTGGTGTGGAGGTGGGAGGCTTCTTACAAGAGCAATGTGGGATAAATCCCTAAAAAGGCAAGTAAGAGGAAAAAAGCCCACCGCTTATAGATGTGAGAAAAAAATGAATCTTTATAAGATTTTATTTCATTTTTCATTAAAAAGAGAGCTTTAAGTGGGGATTTATCTATTTAATTAAAAGAGGGATTTTCTTTTAATTAAATAAGATAAGATTATTTAATTAAAAGAGAGATTTTAACTAAATAACATAAAATTATTTAATTAAAAGAGAGATTTTCTTTTGATTAAATAAGATTGTTTTATTTATTTAGAATGATATTTTATTTTAATTAAATAAGATAAGATTACTTAATAAAAAGTTAGATTTTAATTAAATAAGATAAAACTATTTAATGAAAAGAGAGATTTTCTTTTAATTAAATAAGATTATTTTATTTATCTGAAATGATGTTTTATTTTAATTAAATAAGACAAAACTATTTAATTTAAAGAGAGATTTTTTTAATTAAACAATATTATTTTATTTATTTAAAATAGATGTTTTCTTTTAATTAAATAAGATTATTGATGAAATGATCAAACCTTAAGAAATATTGAAATAATTAAATTAATTGCAATTTGGTCAAGGAAAATGATTTCAATTGATTCAATAAAATATTGCAATGCATTGATTCAGGAAATTGATAAATTGAAAAATTGGGGCCCATAGTCTAAGCAACCATTTTAGGGTGCATACATTTGCCCCTCTTTGACTAATGTGTGATCATTTTTGGAACACATGTACTCAAAGAATGTAGTTGAACTGTGAGGTCGATTTGGGATCACAAAACAACGTAGATGTGTGGTCAACTTAGGAACACAACAGAACAAAAAATAAAAAAATTATAACGATTTTGTCTTGACAAAAACAAGGTTGTCCCAGGCAGAACAAAGATTGATAAATTTGAATCAAGGATTGAAGTTTAATAGGTACTGCCCCCTCGTGAACAAAATCGAAATGAAATAGAGGAGAAATAACAAATTGATAAATTTGATCAAATCATACTAAAGATAAGGTTCTTGATGTAAGATGAAAAATATAAGGATCACAGAATCAAGGTAGATCATCAAGCATGAAAGATTACGCCCCAAATTTGAATTAGACGAAAAGAAGTGGGGTGAAAGCAAATGGAAAATAAAAGTTTGGAAGAGGTGGAAAGAAATGGAAAGAAGAAAGAAAATTTGCCTCAAGAAATAGAATGCCTCAAAATTAATCAACTATTTAAGACAAAAAAATTTGATAGAGATCACGAAAGAAGATAAGGAAATGAAGATCAAGATGTGACCATAATTGATTAAAAATCCACAAGCAAGATGAAGGAAAACCCTCTTAAACTCATAATGCAACCCAAAAATGCAAATTAAGATGAAGTCTAACAATGCAGGCTACATGAAAATGCAAAGGTGTACTTGCAATAGAGTAATTGTAACATAGAATTTTGTGTTCATCATTCATTAAAGAATTTTAAGGAACTTATTTTCATCATTGGGCCATTATTAACGGACATTGAAAAATCACACAATCATCACTAGTCACAAACACAACTATGAAGATATGAATGTGATTTATATCAGATTAGAATGTGGAAAGATTATAACATAAGCATCAAAGACAAAGGTTAAGATGGCTTCGATGTTAGCTTACCCAATTTAATGTAGCAAAACCACACTCGCATCAAGGCATAGATGTCAGGATGACCATAAGAACAACTATGCAAAAATAATCAAGGATGCTACCTCAAATCTCCTAAGTGTTTCAAGGGGACAACAAGAGACACTCTAGAGTTTTAAGACAACACCCACAAGCAAAAAGCAAAGAGAAATATGCCCCATACCCCAAGTCCTCTAGCTATGCATATCAGAGATAAGAACACTCAACAAAAATCAATAACAATTAGCACACAAAGAAAAATCATGACATAGCTCAAGCATTAATTGTTTGTGTTTAAAAATCTAAGTGTGTTAACTGATATTGAGTTACGAGGATAAGGATCAAATTCTTGTAAGTAGGTAAGATCACATGACAAAACTGAGTAAGACCAAACCAATAAGCATTAAAAAAACACTCAATGTTAGGGGTTGTATTGAAAAAATATAGTTGGGGTGGTGTTGAAAAACACCATGTGTGAGGTGTCCTAAAGACTAACGCATCCAAGAGACCAAAGTTAACACAATTATGCCCCTTAGATAAAGACAAGGACCAATTCCAAACCAAAGAAACAAGGACAAGGAATGATGGAGAAAGGTTAAGTGTCAAGTAGCACCCATTTCTAGGTTTCCACCACTTAGATTTTATTGCAATTATTTAAATTTTTTTGTATTTTTGGATTATATAATTTTTTTAGAAATACATCAAAGTGCCTATTGCTAGGTTTTCACTAAGATGATCATTTTTTCAAGGCATTTTCTAATTTTTAAAATTTTTGACATTATATCATTTTTTTGGATTTTTGAAATATATCATTATTATTATTATTTTTGAAATGTGTCTCTCTTTTTTTTTGATATTTTTAGGATCAAATAGTATGTACAAAGGATGCCCCCAAATAGAATGGGCATCAAACTCCCAAGCAAGATCACATCATGTAGCCCCAATGTCTAGCAAGATGGAGGACAAGAGGGATTAACAAGTTGGTGGAAGAGATGGAAGACAAGAGAATGAAAGAAAATGAATAGAAGAAGTCCTCAAGGACAAACACCTTGAGAGCCAAGCTAGGGAAAAATTGTCATGTAAAGCACATTTGGACAAGCAATGAAAGACTAGCATAGGATAAGTCACGAAAGCATGATGCAAAAGCAAGAAAGGATGTAGTCCAAAGGAGTATAAATATCAAGAGACTTCATAGCATCGTGTTTTACTCTTTTTAATTGGATCAAAGACCAAATGGGAAAAGGATAGAGAAAAATTAGAATGAATGGAGGAAAATAGATATAAAGGCTAAATATGAAAGGAATGAAAGCAAGATCATCATAAGATAGCTCATAAGATAGCCAAATGTTCATTTATAGATCAACATTGTCAAGAGCAAGGTGAGATGATGGAATGGATGAAAGATGTGAAGAACTACGCATGATGCCTGATTGCCAGGTTTTCATTACAACTTATCCAAGGTGGCACAAGAGAGTGGTTTTCACCATCGGATGAATTTATTTCTCTTTACTTTTTCTACCAAGGCACCTATTTCCAAGTTTTCGCCAAGGCACACTTCCAATTTTTTCATTTTTTTCTCTTTTTTTTCTTTTTTCTCTTTTTTTTTTTTTTTTTTTTTTTTTGGAAGAAGGTAAGCTTTTTAGATAACGCTCCTTGAAAGGATAAACCATGATATGGAAAGGATTCAAAATGATATGCTCAAAGATGTTGATAGGGAAAGGAAGAGGAAGATAGAAGAGAAAAATGAAGGATAAGGTTTTATGCAGAGCGAGTGAGGTTGGAAGATAGGAGGAATAGGAAAATGAGGAAAAAGGATAGAAGGTAGAAGGATAATGAATGGAAGGATTGTGAAAGGAGAGATGAAAAGGAAGGCAAGATCAAAGTCAATGCACACCTTGAAGGGTGGCGAGAGGATGGACAAAACATAAATGAAGGAATACGTAAAGGAATATGGTGAATGAATAGAAGAGGTTGTGGTTTAGTCACATGGAATGGAGCAATGCTTTTGGAAGATGGTGAAGTGGAAGTCTTTGGAAGCTTGAATGTTAACTTCACTTGTTGATCAACATTATACTCTTTCAAGAAAGATTTTGGAATCCATATAGCCATGGGCTTTTCATTTCTTTTTGATGATTTAGAGAGAATATCTTCAATGATGGATTTTGGAACCCATACTTGTTTTGTAGTTCTCTTTTTAGATATCTCTTTTGACTTTATGCCCCTATGTCGATTAGAGGATACATGGTGATCTTATTTTTCAGATGGATTCTTATATTTCTTCTATTGTATTGAACATTCAAGTTACTTCCAAAGGACTTGGGACTTGTGGAAGAAGGAGGATATGACTGGTTTATATGGGTGGGTAGATGAAAAGGATTCAAGGATATGCATCTATGTTGATCGTGAGGAATGATAGGAGATGGAGGGACGTAAGGACCCAAGATGGATGATGAATTGGGAGAGTTAGGAGGGGGAAATGAAGGGACATAAGGACCCAATATGGAAGGAAGACATGAAGCCCTTAGTATTGGTGGAGGAAGTCCAAGGATGGATGTGGCAATTTGTCCTGCACAAAAGCAAAAGGGCAAAAGCTTTTGCCAAGGAATGATCACATGTCAGCACTACTAAGGTGTTGATATTTCAAAATACCATGAAGCAGCAACCATAGGGAGATAAGATTTTGATTTAGACAAAATTTGTTGTGGTTGGATTTCCCAAATTTGTCCTGAAAATCTCTCCATTTTCGACATCATTAATAACAAGGTACAATTTGTGCTAATCATATACAAGTCCACTGCCTCCCAATTTTTGGAAATCCATATAGGATTGTCTATATTGTTGGCATGTTTCTTACAACTATTGTTTCTTGCTGAAATAAATAACTCAAGGTAGTTTACACTCTTTGTTCATAAAACAAATTTACATTATGATATTGCTATATGTAGTTTTTGAATCATCCATCCCATTATTACTCAAACTTGAGTGCAGTTAACTATGGAGTTTCCTCCCTGGTTAAACTTGCTCTTCTTGCAACCTCATTTGCAAAACCTTCATCAAGTGTTGTGCCTTGTGAACCATTAGTTAGAAAGCCCCTTAAGCTCATTAATTGACAAGTAGGAGATATTGTCCACATCAAGTCAAATTATGATATTATTATCAAGATTTAACTATGTAGTTGTTGAGTCAAACTCATTGACCTATGTTTCATGAATAGTGATTCACATGAATTCATCTCTCATGAGAATAAATGGAAAGGTGAAGCAGTAAGACTTTCGGGGAGGTCACCCATCCCAATACTACTCTAGCTTGAGAGCACTTAACTGCAGAGTTTCCTCCATGGTTAAACACACTCTGCTTGCAACCCCATTTGCAAAACCTTCACCAAGTGTTGTGTCTTATAAACCATTCATTAGAAAGACCCTTAAGCTCATCAATTGATAAGCAAGAGACATTTCCCACAGCAAGTCAAATTATGATATTGCTATCAGGATTTAACTATGTAGTTTTTGAGTCAAACTTTTTGACCCATGTTTCATGAGTAGTGATTCACATGAATCAATATCTCATGAGAATAAATGGAACACTTAGCACTCATTAGATCTAGGTGATGCTCATAGAGGTGAAGCATCGAGACTTCCCAGGAGGTCACCCATCCCAGTATTACTCCAGCTTGAGCGTGCTTAACTGTGATGAACCTCCTTATAGCAATATCGTGAGAATGCTCGAAATAACAGAATACAAAGTGATAGCAGAACTCAGAATGAATCTACTGATCGCAGGCCACTTCGAGGGGGTAACCTCCTTTGAGCAAGCTCAATACAATAAATTCGTCCGTGCCCATCAAGGGCCTCAACCTATTCTTATATACTGAGTACGATCTAGAAAAGTAATACTACCTATGCATGTGGGATAATAAAATATACTCACGGGACGACTTACAAAGCATATGCGTCCAACAACACTACTCTAACAAAATAAACAGAAGGAACACACAGGTTCCTAACATCCCCTCTCCCTTAGAAAAAATCTTTGTCCTCAAAGCTTAAGGTGTGGAAATTGTTGTTGAATCTGAAGAAGGGGTTCCCAGGTAGCATCCTCTGGTTGCATGCCATGCCACTGAATCAAGACCTCAGAGATGGAGCGAGAGCGAAGCTGGCGAGTGCGCTGGTCAATGATTGCCATCGGCTCCAGGATAATGGATCCTTCCGTATCCATTTCAGGGAGAGTAGTTTGTGCTCTGACAGTGGTACCCAGAACTTTCTTTAGACAAGAAACATGAAAGACTGGATGAATGCGGGAAGAAGGAGGAAGTTCCATTTTATAAGCAACTGAACCAATCTTCTGCAGAACCTTATAAGGCCCATAAAATTTTGGGGCCAGCTTATGACGCCCTTTCAGCTTTAGGGAGGATTGTTTGTATGGCTGTAGACGAAGAAAAACCATATCCCCAACTTGAAATGAGCGCTCAGAACGGTGTTGATCTGCTTGCTGTTTCATTCGATTACGGGCCATGTGAAGATTATCCTATAAGGTACGAAGAATCTGATCCCTGCTGCGGAGAACTATGTCAACTGCCTGGACTGGTGAGCTGTTGGGAGTGTAGGGAAGGAGCACTGGAGGTGCCTGACCATAGACTGCTTCATATGGAGTCATTTTAGAGGCAGTGTGGTAAGAGGTATTGTACCACCATTCAGCTAAAGGGAGCCACTTGGCCCACTGATGTTGTTGTTCGGAAGTGAAGCAACGAAGATAAGTTTCCAAGCATTTATTGACAATTTCAGTTTGACCATCAGTTTGTGGGTGATAGCCCGAACTCATCTTCAGTTTGGTGCCAGTTTTCTGAAACAGTTCAGTCCAAAAATGACTGGTAAAAGTTGCATCACGATCAGAGACAATGGAAGAAGGGAGTCCATGAAGACGAAATATCTGGTCCATGAAGATTTGTGCAACAGAGGAGGCAGTATAGGGGTGGCTGAGGGCACAAAAATGACTATATTTCGAGAGACGATCAACCACAACCAAGATCACTGTCTTGCCACCGAATTTAGGAAGCCCTTCAATGAAATCCATAGAAATATCAGTCCAAATCCGTGTAGGGATGGGCAATGGTTCGAGCAAGCTAGGAAGGAGGGTCGTTTCACCCTTGTGGCGTTGGCAAGTATCACATTCAGCCACCATCTGTTGAATCGTCTGTTTCATCCCTTTCCAAAAGAAGTTTCTCCTTGCTCGCTCATAAGTTTTGAGGAAGCCTGAGTGCCCTGCTGAAGGAGAAGCATGGAGTTCATAAAAAATAGCCTGATGTAGAGCTGGGTTCTGAGGAAGCACTAGCCGACCCTTGTATCGAAGAGAAGCACCATCCCAAGAGTAATGTGGTATAGCAGAAGGATTATTGGCTAGCTGGTGAATGATTTGAGATAAAGAAGAGTCACTGTCATAGCCCTGCTGAATAGACACTAACCAATTGGGAATGGGCATAGAAATAGCGGAAAGGGAAGCTTGATTATCAAATGTGCGAGAAAGAGCATCTGCCACAATATTCTCCTTACCCTTCTTGTAGGTGATCTCATAATCATACCCCATGAGTTTGCTGACCCATTTCTGTTGTGTAGGAGAGGATACCCGTTGTTCCAGGAAGTATTTCAGACTTTGGTGATCGGTTCTGATGCAAAAATGACTCCCTAAGAGGTATGGCCGCCACTTCTGTACAGCATGCAAAATAGCCATCATTTCTTTTTCATAAGTAGAGAGGGCTAGATTCTTACCAGAGAGGGCTTTGCCAGTGAACGCAATAGGATGGTCATCTTGCAGGAGAACAGCACCCAATCCATTGCCGCAAGCATCACTCTCAATAGTGAAGGGTTTGGAAAAATTTGGCATTGCGAGAACAGGTGTACTGCACATAGCCTGTTTCAGTTGTTCAAATGCAGTCTCAGCAACAGGGGTCCAGGAGAAGGCATCCTTTTTTAACAGAGCTGTCAATGGTGCTGCAATTTTCCCGTAATCTTTGACAAACTTGCGGTAGTAGCCAGTCAACCCCAAAAAACCCCGAAGGCTCTTGAGAGTTTTAGGATGCGGCCAAGTTTTCATGGCATCTATTTTTGTAGGATCCACCCGCACTCCATGGTGTGCAACAATATGCCCGAGATACTCCACTTCCTCCTGGCCAAACACACATTTAGATAGTTTTGCACAGAGTTGATGATCAGAGAGAAGTTGCAAGACAAGCTCCAGATGATGGAGATGCTCAGCCCAAGTTTTGCTATATATGAGGATATCATCAAAGAAGACCAGAATGAATTTCCGGAGGTATGGTCGAAATATGTTATTCATCACTGCCTGAAATGTTGAAGGAGCATTCGTGAGGCCAAAGGGCATGACTAAAAATTTATAGTGACCATCATGTGTGCGGAAGGCAGTTTTAGGTATATCCTCCTCATTAACCCGAATTTGATGATACCCAGAACGAAGATCTAACTTGGAGAAAAAATGAGCCCCATGAAGTTCATCAACAACTGGAATGGGAAACTTGTCCTTTATAGTGAGATGATTAAGTGCTCGGAAATCAATGCAGAGTCGCCATGACCCATCTTTTTTGCGAACAAGCAGAACTGGAGAAGAAAAGGAACTGGTACTAGGGCGAATAATACCTTGCTTCAGTAAGTCACGGACAAGTATCTCGATTTCGGTCTTCTGATGAAATGGGTAGCGGTAGGGCCTGATGTTGGGTGGAACACTGCCAGGAAGGAGCTGAATACGGTGGTCCTCTGGACGAGAAGGAGGTAATCCCACAGGTTCAGCAAATACACCAGAATACTTGTCCAAAATGTGTTGGAGATCGGCAGGAGTGCTAGAGACTGCTGATGGCTGCATCTGAATGGAATGGAGCTGAGCGATGACACCATGTGAATTCTTCTTAAGAAGTTTTTCCATACGGTGTGAACTGATGATGCTGAGAGACCCTGGTTGTAAGCCTTTCAAAGTGTGTTGGTGCCCCTCGGCTGAAAACTGCATCCAAAGTTCAGCAAAATCCTAGAGAATGGGGCCAAGAGTGCGTAACCATTGGGCACCCAAAACCACATCACAGCCACCTAAGGGTAAGGCAAACATGTCAGAGCGCATGTTATAATCTCCAATAGAGAGACGCACATTGCGAAATTTCCCTTTACAAGGTAAAGTGCCCCCATTGGCAATCATGACTTCAAAGCTAGAGCAGGGATGGATAAAGCAATCAGCCTGTTTGGCTATTTGTGGATCAATGAAGTTATGAGTGCTACCAGAATCAATGAGTATAGTAAGAGGGATCTTCTTGAAGAAACCCTAGACCCGCATGGTTTGTGGAGTAGTGACTCCTGCCAAAGCATGGACAGATATCTCTGGTGGAGCTTCTGGTGAAGGAGGTTCAGGCTGGTGAGGCTCAACCTCATCATCCACTGTTTCCTGAGCATCTACATATTCTTCCAGTTCCGGTGGAGAATCCACATCCAAGAGATAGAGCTTTTGCTGAACACATCTATGGCCCCGAGACCATTTCTCATCACAATTATAACAAAGCCCTTTGTCTCGCCTGACTCGCATCTCTGTTTCAGACAAGTGCTTGATCGGAGTAGTTCTGGGAGCTGGTATGACTGGAGGGTTGTGAGAACCTGTATTTCTGAATGGAACAAAATTAGATCTGGAGCGTTGTAGAGCACTAATCTTGTCTTTCGCTAACTTAGCCAACCCAAGGGCTTCCATCATTGTAGTAGGTCGAAACATTTTGACTTCTGAGCGAAGTGCATCCTTCAGACCACTGACAAAACAACTACGGAAGAATTCATCAAACAAGCCCTCTGTGTAATTAGCTAATTTTTCAAACTCTGTCTGGTATTCTCTTACAGTGCCTGTTTGACGCAGTTTAGTGAGTGCTCCTGTGAAATCATCAAAGGAACTAGGGCCAAAGCGCTCCAAAATGAGGGTGCACAATTCTCTCCACGTTGGGCCTACATTAGCCTTGATGTACCAACGGAACCATTGAAGAGCTTCATGTTCCAAACGAAAAGATGCAAGGGGGACTTTGTGGTTATCCAAAGTATTATGCAAGCTGAAATACTGCTTTGCCCTATAGATCCATCCAGTCGGATCAGAACCATCGAAGCGTGGAAAATCAAGCTTTGGTCCACGAAAATTGCCAGAAGAGGACCCAGTATCTCCTGAATGGTTTCGGCTCATGGCTGACTGCTGAAAGTTAAGACCCAGAATTTTGTCATCCAGATCTTGAAGTTTGGTTTTGAGGGATGCCATTTCTTCTTCCATGATTTTTGCTCCTGTACGCGTAACAACCATAAAGCAAGGTTTTTTTTTTTTTTTTTTTTGGAATGGGTAGAAGATGAGAAACAAAAACTTTTTTAGTTACGGCAAACTTGGATTTGGGTAAAACTCAGATAGGAAATGGGTGTTCGACGGGTGGTGGGAGACTATCTGGGGACAAGGGAAACAGAAAAATGAGGGTTTCAAGGGTAGGGAGGCGAAATGAGGCGAACAGTCCAAGAGGGATAAGGGAGCAAAATGAGGAATTGAATCTTGTGGCTCAGTTTGGTGGCGATTGGATGAGAGGTGAAAAAGATAGGGCAAACCCTAAAATTAGATAAATGAGGGATTTAGGGCTTTGATATGTAAAATTTGGGGTTGGGTCGCCAAGGAAGGAAGTATGCGAAATGATATTGCAGACGTTCTGCGGAAGTATGAGCAGAAACAGAAAGCAAACAAGGAAGCTACGACTAAAAAACAGAAAAAATTTTACTCTTTTTTTTTTTGAACAGTCGACTTAGAAAAATTCACTCACAGACAGAACAACTGAAAAGAGTTATTGCAATAACAAGAGATATTAGAAGTGAGAGGAACCTGAAGGCCACGACAGAAAAAAAATTTGATGTAATTTCCACCCAGCGAGCCCAAGAGAGTGCTCTGATACCAGATGTGATGAACCTCCTTATAGCAATATCGTGAGAATGCTCGAAATAACAGAATACAAAGTGATAGCAGAACTCAGAATGAATCTACTGATCGCAGGCCACTTCGAGGGGGTAACCTCCTTTGAGCAAGCTCAATACAATAAATTCGTCCGTGCCCATCAAGGGCCTCAACCTATTCTTATATACTGAGTACGATCTAGAAAAGTAATACTACCTATGCATGTGGGATAATAAAATATACTCACGGGACGACTTACAAAGCATATGCGTCCAACAACACTACTCTAACAAAATAAACAGAAGGAACACACAGGTTCCTAACATTAACTACAAAGTTTCCTCCATGGTTAAACCTACTCTACTTGCAACCCTATTTATAAAACCTTCACCAAGTGTCGTGCCTTATGAACTATTCATTAGAAAGCCCCTTAAGCTCATCAATTGATAAGTAGGAGATATTTTCCACAGTGAGTTAAATTATGATATTACTATTAGGATTTAACTATGTAGTTTTTGAGTCAAACTCATTGACTCATGTTTCATGAAGCACTCATTGGATCTAGGTGAAGTTCATAGAGGAGAACCATCGAGACTTCCCAGGAGGTCACCCATCCCATTACTACTCCAGCTTGAGCACACTTAACTATGGAGTTTCCTCCATGGTTAAACCCACTCTACTTGCAACCCCACTTGCAAAATCTTCACCAAGTGTTGTGTCTTATGAGCCATTCATTAGAAGTCCCCTTAAGCTCATCAATTGATAAGTAGGAGATATTTTCCACAATGAGTCAAATTATGATATTGCTATCATGATTTAACTATGTAGTTTTTGAGTCAAACTCATTTACCCATGTTTCATGAGTAGTCACTATTCGCAAGAATCCATCTCTCATGAGAATAAATGGAACACTTAGCACTCATTAGATATAGGTGATGCTCATAGAGGTGAAGCACTGGGACTTCCCTGGAGGTCACCCATCCCACTATTACTCCAACGTGAGTATGCTTAACTATGGAGTTGAAAAATGCAAAAGATTGAAGAAGGCATCACTGCCATGTAAAAATTCAATTTTTACATTTTGCTTGGAAAAGGTGTTCAATTTTTTGCACATATATTATTTATTTACTTTGTATGATTAATTTTTTCTTATTGATATATTTCTAAAGTTCTTATATTTATTTGTATAATTTATATATTATAAAAATATTTATCTAAAATATAATTGATTAAATTGGTTTAGTGTTATAGGAACTATTTTTGAAATACAGTTACAACATAAATATTAATATTAAATTTTTAAAAAAATATTTTTTGGTCAAATAAATATTCAATTTTCAAAATTTAACTATATCAATTGACATTTAAAAATATTTCAAGTTTACAATTATTTCTTTTCAATAGTGATTGGGTTAGTGATTTTTTTTGTCAAAAAAATATTCAATTTTCAAAATTTAACTATATCAATTGACATTTTAAAATATTTCAAGCTTTTCTAATAGATTAGTAGAAAGTATAAAATGGACATTAATGAATTTCCACTAAACAAATTGTGATTTGTTTATATCACGATTCATTAAATTTTAGAAAAATTTAGACAAGTGTTTAAAAAAAAAATTTGGTTGGTTCATTTTTAGAGAAATTTTTAATTTTTAATACATAATGATAATGCTCAAAATATATAAATATAAACATATATTTTTCTAATAAAAAGTACAATATATATTATATAGAATTACATATATTTTGTAATTTTTATTTTTATACTATGTTATAATAATAAAAATAAAATAATTTGGCAAAACTTTATATTTATATTAATAAAAACTGGTTAAAAAATGGCTCTTGGAGAAAAGAACCAGAAAATAAAAACTTTGATCATTGCCTGATACAAGAAGGATGCAGAAGAAGAAAGGTTTCATCTAAAGAGAGTAACTATCACACTAAATATTCTTGTCATTATGAATCCTAAATCTAGAACATTGTGATTACAAAAGAGCCCAAAATTCATACGAATACAATTATTAATCCAATCATTATTTGGTGTCGGAGAAAACACCAAGAGTCAAGCCAAAAACTGATATAAAAGTTTCCATCATTGATCTTCGTCCAAAATTTCAATTGAGACTATGATATTAGTAAAAAGCCATCTGATGCACCCTGAAATACATACAATATCTCAAGAGAACAAGTGAGATCAATAAAAGGAAAACACGTGAAATCACAAAGAAGACATGATTTCCTATCAAAGAATATTTTAGAAGGGCTTAATAGTATTTTAAGAATATTCTTTTTGTCATAATATTAACCAAGTTGGAGAAATCAAGGAGATTAAGTGGGGAGAGTAAAGAATTGATATAAACCCCATCAGTATCCAAATTAGCCAAACTATCAGCTAATAGGTTGCCTTCTCTGCAAGTATGCATAATGTAACATTCAGAGATTGAATCAAGAAGAGGCTAGACTTGATGCAATATATTGTATCGACCAATTATACATATGACATTTAATACATACATTAATCATAATGGTTGAATCCCCTTCAACATGTAACTTAGATTTAGATAGCGATTTTGCAAGTTCCAAACTAAAAAGAAAGGCTAGGGCTTCAACTTTATTATTAGTACCCGGAGGGAGAGGAGATGATTTTGTTGCAATCTCACCACCTTTAAAGTCTCTAATGACTATGTCATAGCCAAAGTTACCTGGGTTTCCCCTAGAGACCGCATCAAAATTGAGTTTGTAATAGTCCTCACTTGGGAGGATCCACTTGAATTGTGTTAGAATAAGAGGAACCTTGGATGGACATAGTGGAGCAAGAAGATAAGGAAAAAGTAAACCCTTCCACCATTGAATAACATGGCCATCCCAAGGAGAAAAAATGTGTTTACCCTTATATTTACTTAATGTAGTATTAACAAGCTCAACAATTGATCTCTCTAATCCTTCCAAAAATTAAGCGATTGGAGATGATGTTTGTCTTTAAAAAAATTATTGTTTCTCTCCAACCAAATGGCTCATACTAGAGATGACTTCCAAATACATGAAAACATTGATTTAGTATGTAAGATAGGACATGCCTAAAATAAATCCCACAGAGAGTTAGGTAGAGGCATATGGTAATTAAGCTTATTAAGAACAAAATGCCAACAATCTTGGGCAAAAGGACAGTTTAAGAGTAGGTGATCTAGTGTTTCCACAACTTGCTAACAGATCACACAATTAAAGGGGTTGAAAATGTTCAATCTATGAAGTCGATCACTAGTTAAAATTTGGTTTTTTAATGCAAGTCATGCAAAGCATCCTTCTTTTGGCAGTACTGAACTATTCCAATAGAATTTAAGACCACAGTAAGTGGTTTGATTAAACTGATTGTGTTGAAGAGCTAAGTATCCTTATTTAATAGAGTATTTACCATCTTCAACTAGAACCCAAAAGAGGCAATCTAGTTGATTAGACATTAAAAAAATTACATAATTTTGTTTCTAGATTAGATTGTGTAAAGATTTTTACCAGCAATGTTTCAAATCACACTACGTGATCCATCATCAAGATGAAAGAGAGCCAGAGATGTAAAAATCTTTACACAATCAAATCTAGAAACAAATCTATGTAATAAAATGGATTATGGAAATTTGATCTCTGTAATAAAAAACATTCATTTTGGTCAATACTTGTTTGAAAGAAGTAGCTTGATTGTTGGATATAGGAAGAATTGAAGGGTCTTTCCAAATGACTAGCCCTATGAATCTATGTATAGTTGAGACATAATTAGAGGAAGATGTTCCCCAAGTTTGAATCATTATTTTTGAGAAATCCTTTAAAAGGAATCAATAGTGGCAGGGGGGGGGATTGTGTGGAACCCATTCCACGAATCTAATAAAAAATTGGCCCACTATCCCCATTGTTCACTTTCCAAGATATGAATGAAGTAATAACTTCTTGAGAAGTCATTATGTAATCCCAAATGACAAAACCCTTTCACGGGTCTAGGACAGTAAAATCCCTAGAAGGTTCCAAGTTATCTAAACATTTCTCTTGTAAAAGGCAACACCATTTGGCAGAGGATTTTTCATACATTTGTCAAACTAGCTTAGCACCAAAAGCCCTATTCCTATTAGTGATGTTGGGAAGTCTGACACCTCCTACTCTCAAAGAGGTTGACATGGCATGAATAGAAATTCGAGGTATTTTCTTCTATCCATTCATATTTTTTGACCAAAGAAAGGTACGCATTAAAGTTTCAATTTGAGAGTTGATACCTTTGGGGGCTTTTAAAATGGAGAAATAATAATTTGGAATGGCAAAGAGAACAATTTTGATAAGCGAAATTCTACCCAAGAGTGATAACCAACAAACCTTCGAAGCACCAATTCTATTTTTGATACGATCAACCAAAAAAATTCCAATAAGAGGGTTTATTTAGTTTGTTATAATAATTAAGATAATTACATTAAATATATATTTGTAATATATAATTTATTTTATGTAATTTACAAGTATACATAATATATATTATATAGATATCTTAAATAAATCTATCTAAAGAAATACCAATAGATATCTGCTATAAAATTATTAAAATTTCATTTACTACATTCAAATCTATTTATATATCCAAATATTATAATTTTAATAAATTTTTATGTGGTATTTATTAAATTATTTTTAAAAGTATATTCTTTTATAATTAAATCTAAAATTTTGACATGTAGATGGTTGTCAAATTTAATCTAAAAAGATAAAAGTTAACATTAACACACTCACACTATCTCACTTCACCCTTAAAACCATAATACTCTAAATTATATTACATATATTATTTTATTTTTACTATTATTTTAAATTACAATAATTATTCTACATTATATAAAATATACTTTTTTTTCTTTTTTTTTTTTTTATATTATGAAAAATATCCACTCTCACATATTCACAATGTATTTAATTTTTTGATATATATAATAATAAATAAAATAAGAAAATAATTTAATTGAAGACAAATAAATACTATTAACACATATTTTTTTCATGGTAAAAGTAAAAATTGATAATCTAAGAATAATTATCTTAAAAGCATCTCATTTCTAATACTTAAATGCAAAGAAAATATAATTTTTAAACTTCAATGTCGAAGCCAAGATTCATTATTATTATGTGGTGATTAAATATTATTATTATTTATTAAACTTGTGTAGAGTTGAACTGAAGACCTTTTCAATAAGAGACTCACAATTTACCATTGTGTTGTAGGCCCTTGCCTCTATTATTAACAAATATACTATCAATCTTAATTGATATTAAAATATAAATTCTTATTATATTATCTATTTTTAATAAAAAAATATATGAGATCAAAATGGATATAATATTTTAAAAAGTCATCAGTATAATAATTTAAAAAAATAAAAAGTTTAATCAAGTATTTGCATATAAACTTACAATTTCTCTAAAATAAGACATATAAACTTAGAAACTTGTTTCACTAATTAAATTTTTTATATATTATTAGTTTATAATTACTTTCATATTTATTTATTTTTATCATAAATAATGAAATTATATAATTTTTTATAAATGTTATTGTTGATTTAAAATCTTTTTCAAATAAAATATATAATTTTAGAAGGAATTTTTGCATATATATCACAAAGTTTATTGTTGAAGTTGATGAAAGATCAATTCCACAGCTCCCAAGAATCACTTGCATGCAAACACCTATCACAGAAAGAGAGAAGCAAAAGCTATGGACGTTGGAATTTCTAGATCCATAGACGAGACATTGTTGATAAAAAAAAAAGAAAAATTGCTATTATCAAAAGTGAATTAATGAATTACAAAGAGATCAATCCTTATAAAAGGAGATCAAAACCTTAATAGGTAACTAACCTAGGTTGCATGATAATAATTAATAAAAGAATTAATTATTATATGCCTAAAGTTTAGCTTAAGTAAACTAGAGAAAATAAGTGACTTAATAATTAAATCAATATGATTTAATTAATAAAGAAAAACTTTATTACTCTAACACCCCCCCTTGAGATAAACTTAGGGAGTAGCTAAAAACCTAGAAACTACTACTCAAAGTAAATTTGGGTCCCGACAACAAGGTCTAATGAGGTACCCAAGTACAACTATGTCTCTTAAAAGAGGATAAATATAGAAAACCACATGGGAAAAACCCTACTCCAAAAAGAGATGGAAATAATGTTGAAAAAAACTAGTGAAAGACTGAAGAAGCCTCCAAACTCGAGGATGTCTTAGAAGATAGGAACAAAAGATGATCATGAAGAACACCATTGAGGCATGTAGAAGTTGCAAAACTTTGTCAAAAGTAATTGTTGATTTGAAGAACCTCCATTGAAATAGAACCTAACCAGGTAGAGAAGACTATAATCTGCATCGAATCAAGAGGCACATAAGGGCAAACAATTGAACTCGAAGATACAGATGGCATAAAACACCAAAGCCTAAAGAGTTAATCAATCAAACATGGAAGGTTGCACCCAAAGTAGGAACAAAAAGAAGAGTGTCTATATGGTAAATGATCCATCTCATGAAAATGCATAGGTACCTAGCCATTGCATCCGCCTAGTACATAGGAACAAAAACTAAATACATAGCTCACTCCATCGAACCGAGGAAGCATGAGAAACAACATAAGAACCCCACCTAATGTGAGCCAATAGAACTGCATGTCAAGGAACCATGATCTAGATGCACAAAAGAATGCATATGTGTGCTCTGAGGTGATCAATCTCAGACATGTCATGAGGCTAATGTCATAGAAGGGAAACTCATTGGATAAAGGGAAATGACAAACAAAGGCAAAATGTCAACCCCCCATGGCACTTTAATCAAAGTAGTGCATGTATAATAAGGCACAAGATATGGTGAATCTCAAGAATACAATAATATGTGTGAGTTTCCTTAGATGAGAGTACTCGAATAAGAGGGCAAAACAAAGCAAAAAAACTAAAATAAAATTATAGGTGCAATATGGAACTTTATCTCAGCGTGTTTGCAAGAATGTATTGAAATGATGTCTAAATAGACCAAAAGAGACATAAGGCTGAAACAATAGATATTATAACTTATGACGAATCATCTAAATCAACAAAATTGATCCCCAGACCTTAAAAAACTAAGATATCCACCATAATGCAAAAATTTAAAAAACTAAATAGAATGTGCCTGGAATAGAATTTGGAAAAAAAAAAAAGGTATTATTAGAAAGAGCTTGGAAGACCTTTCCATTGATATAAAGAATTCCCAAATTGAAGATTAGATGCTCAAGATATGTCTCCCGGAGTATAAAACTATACCCTTGACTTTGACAGCAAGAAAAGCCATAAAAAGTATCGAAACTAAAAACACATGTACCACTATGACGAGATCAGAACTAGCTTTCTAGTGATATGAGCAAAAAATGAAGGTGGGTCCAATTAAGACCTAAAGGGGTGATAGGATATGTTGATGCAGTGTTGACGTTAGCAAGTGACAAGCATAAATTTGATGGGCAAATGGCTGTTGAGGCAAAAAAAAGCCAAACAATGACCCCTACCAAAAAAATATCTGATCATTAGAAAACAAGGGTCAGTGCCTTAAGAACAATCCATACGTCACCCAAAGCAAATAGAACCCACCAAAAAATGCCATCAAATGGGCTCCAAAAAATGCTCACTGCACAATGGAGTTAAATGAAGTTTTGATGTGGGCACTAAAATAGAGGTTCACAAGTCCAAAATAAATGGTGTTTGGAACTTGGAGTTGTCAGTGCTTGAGAACCGAGAGACTCTGACGTGGAACTCAGAGTTGTCATGTAAGACCCAAGGCAAAAGTAGACCTGAGGAGCCCATGAGCATGCAATAATTAAGGGGCCACTTGTACCATCAAATCGTAAATGGGATAAGGACACCAAAAAAAAGTAGATTTGGAGGTGCGAGCCACATCGAGTGCCCCAACTTCAAATAAAAAGTTCATGAACTGCTAGAAAGTACATGGTGTGGGGCCCATGAGTCTCCAAACAACCATCAATAAACTTCTTCTTGTGCATGAAAAATGGGCTCGATAAAATAGGCCTAATGTGGTGTTGGGCTCAGGGAGATGCACAAAAAACACCAAAAAAATATGTTGCAAATAATTTGTCCCCACTTATGCGATCATGGATGTCAATATCATGCAAAACCCCTCCATAAAAATCATGATGCCATTGGGAGGAGTTGCAAAGGAGATGTGGCCGCTTGGAGCTGGGAGGAGGGAAACTTGAGGTGGGCCAAAGGCAGGTATATTCAAACTTGGCAAGGGCTGGCCTCAACACCAATAAAAGCCCCCTTTGAAGTGGAAGTCCATATGAGGAATGCATGGGAAGGAAGAGGCATGTGGGACCTATGTTGCATGGAAGTGTGTGAACTGAATCCAATCACTGTCTCCAAAAATAATCATCAATATCGCTTGAAACTACCTTGGAGGCCTCATGGGCCCTTTTGGGAATGAAGCTAGTCAAAAGTACAGTTGTGTGTTGACATATGACTTGGGTAACCTCCAATGCAAAGCAAAGGCATGTGAGGGACCCAAAAAACTCTTGCCAAATCACATGTGCAATCATGTTTGAAAAAAAATCCTCTTCCACAAAAAGAAAATGCTCCCCTTTTGATTTTTTTAAATCTAAAAAATATTTTTTTAAAAATATCACCTCGATTTGTGTGCCTAGGCTAAAACAGCCTAGGTGCAAAAAATTTTGCCATAGATTTCAACAACATCCAAACTAGATGCATTTTATATGGAAATGGGGGTTTTCAAGCGTTCTGAGCTCAACGATGATGTTCATTTGGGCTCAAAGTGATCCAAAAAATAGTGACCCCTAGATCTAGTACATAACACCTCTGAAAACTAAAACCCTCTGAAGGAAAAATGATATATCTGAAAGCCAAGCCAAACCTCTCATAAATAGAATAGGGGCATGAAGATATGGTGTTTTGATACCATGTTGAAGTTGATGAGAGATCAACCCCACAACTCTCAAGAATCACCTATATTCAAACACCTGTCACAGAAAGAGAGAAGCAAAAGCTATGAAGGCTGGAATTCCTAGATCCATAGATGAGACATTCTTGATGAGACAAAAGAGAAATTGCTATTATCAAAGTGAATTAATGAATTACAAAGAGATCAATCCTTATAAAGGAGATCAAAACCCTAATAGGTAACTAACCTAGGTTGCATGATAATTATTAATAAAAGAATTAATTATTATATGCCCAAAGTTTAGCTTAACTAAACTAAAGATAATAAGTGACTTAATATTTAAATCAATATGATTTAATTAATAAAGAAAAACTTTATTACTCTGGCATTTATATAGCTAATACCTTGTTTATACATTAGCTATGCATATTCTACTACATATATATACAAGGATGCAATATTGTCACATAAATAGAGTTACAAAGAAATGGGATCAACAATACTATCCATCACAACCAATAATTTTTCCTTTGTCTTGAGCAAGTTGGATTAAAAAGCATGTAGTTGATTCCATAGGGATCAATATCTTCACCCACCCTTCCAATATATGTAGTTTGTTCCATGCTTCTTTCCATTCATTTAAGGACTGTGTCCTCCTAAATTTGTTCACTATATGGATGAGTGATCTCAACTACCACTAGTATAGGGATCTCAATGATAGTAGCTAATGGATCAATTGCAAGGATCTTCCACTTTTGATTATCTCGATCAATGTAAGTTGCCAACTCATTTGACACCTATTCCAAACAAATATTTTGTAGAAGCTCCCTTCTGCAACCTCCCCATAAAACAATAAAATAAAGAAATTTCTCATATAGAAATCCTTGGTGTTTGCAATTACTTGTGCACCTAAGAAACACACATCTAAAAAAATTCAACACCTAATTTATCTCATTTTATCAACAATCAAGTTAGCAAAAACCTTCTTTCGATGTTATTTGTTAATCTTTATGAACTTTAGGCCGATATGATAAAAGATGTTTATAAAAAGGGTTATAAGAGATTAGAAAAATAATTAATTGTTAAGGTGAAGATGTCAAGGTATTTGAGATGGGTCCAAGCTTTGTTTGTCTTATGCATAGTGATCCTAATGGTCAATTTTGGTGCATAAAGATTAGGGTTTGAAAGAAGGTTTTTGTTGACATAATTATTTTAAAAAGGAGATTCAAATTAGTTCTTAATTTTTTTAGATGCACGTTGTGCAGGTGCATAAGTGATCACAAACACCAAGGATTGTCATAGGAGCAATTGCTTTGTTTTGTAAATTATTTTGGGGATGTTGTAGAAGAGAGCTTCTAGAAAAGATTTGTTTATGAAAATGATCAAGGCATAAGAGGATGCTACTACACAATTCAAAAAATTTATTGGATTGTAGCCTGAGGTGTGTTTGTAAGTCAATGTGACTTCTTTAGGGTCAGATCCCAAGGAAAATTTGAGTCTAGTAGAATCTAGCATATATGCTTGAATGCAAGGTTCACTTTAGTTGCAAATATTTTCCATTTGGAAAAAAAATTTCATCGTCCAAAATTGGTTTGGCAATTTTTTTTGCATATGTGGTATGGCGCGTTGCCCCAAGTTTACCAAAAATAAGTCAAAACCCAGGGCTCATCGCCATAGGATTTATGCCATCGGATCTCCTTTCAAAACAAAATAGCCAATCAAAAAAAATTTTTGCACACGAAAAATTAAACACATTCACCTATGATTTCCAAAATAGAACTTTTTGGACAGCTTCAATTTTCCCTTGGTTTCAAAAAATGTTTTAGGAGAGGGACATAATTCACCCCCCAAATATGTGGACGCATGTCACACACTAATTCAATTTTGTCAACTATATTATGCATGGTCATATAATGGACGAACCATATTTGCCTTGGAAATTCTAGAATACGTGTTTTTATTATGTGGGCTTCGCCAAATATTTTGTACGCACTATAATATTCCCATGGAATTCGCCAAAAAAAAGTGGTATAAATACATTCATAGATCAGTAGGTTGTCTCAATTCCAATCAATAGTGAAGTCTCAATTTTTTAAAGTGTCAAGATCATTGTTAGGTAAGTCGTAAGTGCAACAACTACATTTTAGCCAAATGTGAGTAACTCAGACCCCTATCTATCTGTTCTTTTTAATTTTAGTTCATTCTTATTTAGTAGATACAAATTAGACTATTAGTGACCAGTTATCAATTGTTATCAACTGGGACCAGTGACCAATACCATTGAGTCATGCAGTAACTAGGAAAACCTGGGACATCTATATTTTATAGTGTAGGTCATACAACCATTGAATACTATTTAGATAAATATATGTAATGGACTATAGTTGACTGTCACTTTTTGAACAACTTAAATTTTATGGCAGCCAATATTTCTTGGGAGATGTCAAACACGAACAAGGGTAAGAGTCCTACATATGGTGGAAGTCAAGAAAGACCACTCAAGTGCAAAACCTTGTCACATGCAAAACCTTGTCATCATATTTTAGTGGCCAAAATAAGGAAACTGCACCATAATAAGTACATTTATAAGATTCTCAACCATTGTCATTGCCAGTTCCACTGGTACATATTGAATAAGTTGACAAAGTTGTTGTCTCTAATCACAATGAACTTGAAGAAGATATTTAGGTAAATACCCAGGGTAGCCAAGATGTTTAGGTCAATAACTAGAGTAGCCAGAATAATATAATAGAATTGGATGAGAATTCGAAAGATGGTGATGGTGCATGACTAGGAAAGGGAAAAAGGAAATAGAATGCAAAAACTAATACGAAATCCAAAAAAGATTAGAATTGGGATCTATCAATCAAGAATTTTCCAATAGAATGGGCCTCAAAATAACCATTCATTGAACTTGTATGTAATCCAAAAGAAGGTGAGCCTCCAATAGAATGTAGATGTATGATATGCATAAGGATAAATAAAAATGAAAACATGTTGCAGCTAAAAATTGACTTATGGGTAAAGTTTATGAGAGTAAAAACATAGATGGAGTGAAAAAATCAATGACAAGATGGTAAACCAAGGAGGAATGTCAACATGTTAAGAATGCAGAAATCTTAGAATTTCAAAAGAAAATACAGACAAAGCCTACTGAAGTAAAAGGCTCTATTGAATCTCTTCTTGGAAAAGTAATGGAAGTTGAATAAATGGGTAAAGTTATTTAGTTAAGTGTTTACTTCTATATTTTGAGCAAAGGGTGTGCCATGATAGACTACCCATCATTGAGTGGTTTATTATACTTTTTGAAAGTTCGTTATTATCTCAGGAGTCATTGGTTAGCAAACAATAGATGGGAATGGGAAAGTTGTCTTGCTGAGATTCAAAGGGAAAATATCAAAAAAATAAAATTAAAGAGTCAAATTTCATTGCATTATCTTTAAATGAGATGATAACAATAGAAAATACTTCCTAGGTATGCATGCATGTCTATACTATACATAATTTTTTCCACCAACCCAATCTACCAACTATTATTAAAATGAAGGAAAATTCAACAACAAAAAACATATTTAAACTAGTAAAGAGCTCTCTAATTGAATATGGAGGTATAGATGAAATGACGATTTCTCAAAAGTTGGTGTATGTTGGAGTAGATGGAGCTTCAGTAATGCAAGGCCACAAGAATGGTCTTGTCACAAAGTTAAATGATTTTCTTGCACCTTAGGTTGTTGGCATTCACTGCATGGCCCAGAAAATGAATCTAACTTTTGGAATTGTCAAAAACTCTCTAGAAATATACAAAACTTTAAAGTTTTCATAATAGAGATCTATAAGCACTTTTATCGAAGTCCTAAACAATTCAGGGAATTTCAATAGTTTTCTAAGGGACTAACTATTGGGACAAAACTTTTTAAGGATAACGATACAAGATGGATCTCTTTGGATGGACCAAATCATTGAGTTTTTTTTTAAAATATCCATCATTGCTTGGTACAATGGATTCAACTCATGACAATCAGGGTGGTCAACAAAAATATGGTGAGCTACTTGAAAGGTTAAGTAATGTAGAGACACTCTTAATTTTAACATCTATTCTCCCCATGCTAGAAGAAATGAGAAATATAATGAAGAAGATCCAACAAATATTTATGTATATTGCATAATATAATACATTGCATAAAATGACATGTGTGACCCTCGATAATCTCTATAGAAATCCATATTCATTTTTTGTGGATGAAAAACTTTCATGATGGATGAGAATAATAGATTTGGATAATCCTGATAACTTTTTAAAGATTGATGCAAAGGGGGAATTATGTGCCAATATATGGGGTGTTGAGATACCAATGCACTACTATGGAAGGCCTATGTCCATGAGAAAAGGAAAGAAATCCACACAACTAGAATTAATTGTTATAAAGGAAGTGTTTGAACAAATTGTTGAGTCTATAATGAATTTTATGAAGGAAATTTATTATAATCTATCCTTAAAAATTAGAGAAATATTTCCTCGACATGAATTACTTGAATTAAAGTGTATTGCATTTCCTTGTTATTGGAGTGTAAGAAGTCCTAAAGATTTTAGAGATAAGTTATTGGTTTTGATAGATCAATTTTGCAAAAGAAAATAAATCAATGGGGTAAATGTAAATGGAGTTTTACATGAATCTTATTTGAGAGAGAAGTGTCATCATTTTTCATTACAATAGAGGAACAATACGATCTTATGCGGAACCCCAAAGAAGAAGGATCAATAACCAAACTTTGGATAAATCTAGCTCAGAGTGAAGTGTTGCAAGATTCAATATTAGAAATTTTCAAGCTTGTTGAATTATGTTTCACCATGATATTGGGGTTTGTGGAGCATGAGAGAGTTTTCAGTGCTTTGGGGTTCCTAAAGTCAAAGGTAAGAAATAAACTAGACAAGAATTTAGAAAATTGTTTGAGATTGTATACATCTAAATATTACGTCAATAATTTTTCTTATGAAAGGACATTGAAATTGTGGAGGAAGAAATGCCAAAGAAGAGGTTTGGAAAAAATTTCAAATAATGAGATCACTAACTCAAGTAGTGGTACTGGTATTGTTGGCATTGATGATGAAGCTGAGGATCAGACAAGTGAAGGTATGTAGACTGGAGAAAACATAGAGTACAATGAAGGATTTTTTCAACTTGATGGTGAGGAATCCGAAGATTCATATGATGAGATGTTGTGGCAAGTTTAACAGTTACGATATGACGTGTCAATTTTGAATTTATTACTTATTAGTAATTACTACAGTCTACATTTTGGACAATATTCTCTGAATCTAGTCATGATTTATCTATCATGCATAATAATTTATATCATTTTCTAAATGTCTAATGCCAAACAAACATGTACATTTTATGTTAGATGATGCCATGAATTAAGATTCAATTTATTTTTTACCATTACTATTATTTTTTATAATTAAAAATAGAAAGAGCCATTGATATTTAATATTATCAATAACTAGTTCGAAAACTCCATAGGGAAAGAACTTGAAAGAAAACCCTGATTCCTCATTCCTTTACAAGGAGAAAATAAAAATAAGAGCTACGAGCATAGCCAACAATTTAAATGTTACAACTAGGCTTCCTTGGAAATTACAAACCATAACTGAAAAAGCTGAATACTCAATCACTTTCCAGGTCTGGAGACAACCAAAATCTAAAATTTCTTAACTAATTCCCAAGCTCCTAAATTATAGAAGCAATATCTTTTTTCAACAACATACCCATCTGCTCTTGTGAATCAATATAATGTTTGGGGCATAATGTGTTTGTGTGCAGTTCGTCACATCCTCAATTTGCTAATAAGTCTGCAATTTGATTACCTTCACGCATTATGTGGGATATGTGAACCTCTTGAAAAGAGTCTATCAATTTCCATACTTGATTTAAAATATAAGCCAGCTTCCAATTATGCATTTCTCTTTTGATGCATGCATTAACTATTAACATGGAGTCACGATCAATGTGCACCCTATTAAAACTCCCTCATTTAGATAATAGTAATCCATGTAATAGTTCTTGTGCTTTCGCATTATTATTTGTTCCTTGAGGAATGGAAGAAGATTTAATTGCACACACGTTGCCTTGCTAATCATGAGTGGAAATACCAATACCTGAGAGGCCCAGATTACCTCTTGAGACACCATCAAAATTTATTTTAACAAACTCTTGAGTTGGAGGAAACCATTTTACTTTTTTAACTTTTTTTCTGTCTATAGCAGTAGCAATATTCCATTGTGGTATTGTTTTGAAAGGTATAATGATCCCCTTTCATTGTTTCACAATTTGTCCATCCCAAGAAGAGAAGAAAAAATTGCATTTGACTGATAATAGATTTGCATTAACCACTTTTGATACTGACTTTTCAATGCCTATTACCACTTCGCTGATGTTGTTTCTCTCTTTATGAAAGATGCGCTTATTTCTCTCCCACCAAACTACCCATACAACAATGGTCAGAATACATTTCCAAATGCAGCTAAATAAAGATGCCATGTGAAGAATCGACCATGATTGAAAGAGCTCCCATAATGACTGCAGTAAGGGCATGTTATAGTTCAGCTTGTTGAGAACAAAAGAACAACATTCATTTGCAAATGAAAAATTCAATAACAAGTGATCAATGTTTTCAACCACTTTATTACATAGCACACAACTGAAAGGTAAAGCTATAGATAATTTATGGAGTCTATGACTTGTGAGGATTCTCTTCTTCAAGGCTAACCATACAAAACACCCAGCCTTAGGAAGGACAGACTTATTCTAGTAGAGGGAGAAAGCTCATTGTGAAGGTTTCACATTATGAATTTGCTACAATACTTTATAGCCCTCTTCGATTGAGTACTTTCCATCTTTAGCAAGAACTCAAATTAATGAGTCTTCCCTTTTAGATAAATATATTTCCCTATCCTTAAATATTTTTTGAAGAATTCCTATTTGATTCTCGTATAGTGGTAACTCAGTAGGATCTTTCCATGTGGCTTTCCCTAAAAGTTTGTCAACCGAATCTACAAAATTAATAAGTTTGTTTCCCCACCAAATAGAGCAAATATTAATTAATTCAGCATCTTGCTGAGAGCTAGCAAGAGCAGGAAGGCCATGCCATGATTAATTCCAAAAGTTTATATCATATCCTTTATGTACTTTCCATGAAATGCATTGTTGTACTATATCTCTAGAGTGCATCATGAAGTTCCAAATAGTTGAGCCTTTAGGAGGATTTGAAATAGTAAGTACTCTTTTTGGATCCTCATTGTCAAGATATTTTTGTTGCATAATCCTACACCATTTTTTGTTTGGATTTGTATACATTTTCCAAATCAATTTCCCTCCAAAAGCCTTATTCCTAAGATGCAAGTCATGGATACCTATCCCTCCAATAGCTTTAGTTTGTGCCATATCTTGTAGTGTGACTAACAATTTTTTTTCTCTTTTGTCAAATTTTCTTTCTACAAGAAGTCCTTAATCAGATTCTCAATTTGTTTGACAATTGTAGCTGGAGAAATTCATTGTAGCTGGAGCCTTGAGAATTGCAATGTAATAATTTAGAATCAAAGATAAAACCACTTTAAGTAATAGTATCTTGCCCGTAAGCGACAACCATCAAGCTTTCCAAGCTAAAATTTTGCTCTTTATTCTTTCAATAATAGAAGACCAATAACACACTTTATTAGATCCCACAAAGAGAGGAAGACCTAGATATGACAAAGGTAGCTGCTCAACTAGAAAATTTAGAATGTTGATAATCTTGCTAGCAACCCTATCTTCAACATGAAATAAGAAAATCTTAGATTTCTGTGGATTAACTTTCTGCCCTGAAATAGATGTATATGAATCCAAGGTGTCTTTAATTTTCCATGCTTCCTGAATAGATGGTTCCCCAAAAAGTAATGTGTCATCTGCAAAGAGAGAGTGTGTGGTCGAGATGGATGAACCTTTGATTTGAACACCCTTCCAAAGACTAGTATTATGTTTGGATTGAATATTTTTGCTTAAAGCCTCAGTCATTATAATAAATAGAAATGGGGAAAGAGGGTCACCTTTCCTTACTCCCCACAAGGATTGAAAAAAGCCCACTAATACCCCATTAATAATTACCGAGAACCAAGCTCCAGATATGCAAGCTCTTATCCATTTACACCATGCTTCTGAGAATCCAAATTTACCTAGGACTTTGAAAAGGAAGTGCCAACAAACTTGATCATAGGCTTTCATCATATCTAACTTAATATCAAAACTAAATAAGCAATTCTCATTAACATAATGTAGGGTCTCATGGGCAACTAATGCACCTTCTATTGTTTCTCTACCTAGAAAAAGTCCATCTTGATTTGAAGATACAATGTGTGGGATGAATTTTTGTAATCTCATATAGATGGATTTAGTACAAATTTTGTATACTTTATAGCAAAGGGAAATAGGATGAAAATAAAAAAATGTGGCTGGAGATTGGGCTTTTAGGATGGTAGCAATATTTGTTGTATTAAAATATCTTAACAAAGCCTTTCTTTTCCCTGACTCTTCAAGAGTTGCAAGTAGATCATTACATATAACATCCCAACATTTTTGATAAAACAATGTTGTAAAATCATCTGGACTTGGAGCTTTATCTACAGGCAAGGAAAAGACAACTTCATGCAAATCAGAAATAGAAATAGGGGCCATGAATACTTTTCTATCCTGATTTGGAATAAGACATGGGATAGATTCCAAAAATTCTTCCACCCTATCCTGATTCAATTCTATAGATGAAGAAGGATCAATCAATAGTTCTTTAAAGAATTTGACCCCTTCCTCTTGAATGCCCTTTTCGTCTAGAATGGCAATACCATCTTTGCAATCTGCGATTGAGAAAATAGTATGTGCAACCCACTTTTTCTTTACAAAAGCATTGAAGTAGGTGGTATTTTTATCTCCTTCTCTAAGCCATAATTCCCTAGATGTCTGCCTCTAAAATTCTTCCTCTGTACTACACAACTTAGCCCATTCCTCTTGGTACTATTTTTGTTCCTAGTACAAATTTGTGGACATCCCATGATGAATAATTCCTCTTGGTACTATTTTTGTTCCTAGTACAAATTTGTGGACATCCCATGATGAATAATTTGTTTGTTTACATCTAACAATTGTTTCTTAAGTCTCTCCTTCTCATGAAACACATTTTTAAAGACTTTTGAATTCCATTCTCTAATTTGGGCCTTGATATGTTTAAGCTTAGCAGCAAATTGAAACTGTTTTGTACCTTTCACTTTAGGAAAACTCTCCCACCATTGCCTAAGGAGTGAGTGGAATTACTGATGCCTGAACCACATTCGCTCAAATTTAAAGGAAGGCCTATGGGTACAATCAAACACAATTGAAGATTTGCTAATATTTAACATAATGGGAATATAATCTGATTTTGAAATAGTAAGAGTATCTAATTTAAAATAAAAACTCTCTAAATTCCATATTTGAGAGACAAGAAATTGATCTAGTCTTTTCATGATTTGCATGAACCCCACTCTCTTGTTAGTCCAAGTGGAAGAGCCATGTTGTGGTGAAATATCACGTAGGCTATTATCTAATACAAAGGCAACAAAGTTTTGCATTGTCTTAATGGGTGGAGCTATACCTCCACATTCCTTTGATGAGTCAAGAATGACATTGAAATCTCCTACCAAAATTAAATACTAATCAACTTGTTGTTGAATAATTCTAGTAAGAGCATCCCACAAACTTTTCTTATCTTGTGTCAAAGTAGGGCCATATACGTTGATAAGAATGAAAGTTGTATTAAACCATAAGCACTTAATCACTTGAAAATTAGAATCTTGATGTAAACATTGACCTTGAATAACCTTAGGATTCCATAATACTGCTAAACTACTAGATGCACCCACACTTGGACTATGTATAGTTTTCTAGTATGGCCATTTATCCATAGTTTTGGAAAAGAAAACCTGAGACAACTTTGTCTCCTGTAATAACACCACATCTACTTGTGAAGAGTCAAGTACTTTCTTGACTCTCTAACTCTTGTTAGAGGCATTAATGCCTCTGACATTCCATGATAGAATCTTCATTTTTGGCGAGAAGAACACTTGGGTCTTCTTGTTGATATTTTTAAAGGTGAGAACTTCTCATCAAATGTACTTTGAAGGCCTGCTGCCACCTCCTCTTTCTTTGACACTTTGTGGTTTCCTCCCTCTAGTTTTTAGAGTTTTCACCTTGCAATTTTCACTAGAAGGAGATTGCATAATTAACAGAGTTTGGGTTAGATCAAAAATAAACTTATCGGCTTTAGTATCTATTTTAATCATTTGATCATTATCTTCTATCCTATTTGTAGTTGTTTTAGTTGTCTTTTGTAAGCATGAGGATATATTATCTTCCCAAGGGATTGTTGGAAATATTCAAGACTAAGCTAAGTTATTGAGAGAGGAGGGGTGAATCAGTAACTTCTAAAACTTTAACAATTTTAATCAAATATTTGATTCATCGCATCTAATCTAATTGCATGCATGAGAAAGTGAAAACATGCAAGCATCCATAACACTTGAACATAAAGATTTGGTGACCCAGAAACCTTCCAAATAGAAAGTAAAACTGGGTTGGGGATGATACCCAAAAAATTTAGTACTATAGCATAAAGTTGGCTTCTTAAGGCTTACATTGATCACTTCTAATCATCTTCCCTGTTAGGAGCAATTAGGACTGCTAGGTCCACCTTGTATGAGGATTTATAAACATACAATGAAGTATGCACTTGGTAAAGAGATTTATGAAATATTGTTAGGTCTACCTTGTTAAAGAATTTTGACTAGTTAACCTATTAGGATGAAGCAATAGATCTTTGATTTGTAACTAAGTTAGCTAATAGAGATTCCTTAGTGTATTGATCTTTTTTCTATGATAGATATGTCTCTACTACTCCTTATACTATTATGGCCTTTATAATTCTTTATCTGTTGCATTCATAACTTGAATTTTTCGCATCCACACTCATATGCATAGTTCACATTTGCAATCTTACTCAGTGGATACAATAAAATAAATTGCATATATATACCAATCCAAATATACAAAATTACAATGTCGGCCATGATACAAGTTAACACAAATATTAAAAAGTCAACCCACACGAAGATACTCAAGTTTTGAAGACTGACTTGGTGAGGTTCTGATACTCAACATCCACTGTCAATGCTCGACATCATCATGCACTTGGTAGACATAGAAGCTCAGTCCATACTAATCACTTTCAAGTGGTCTTGAACTTAGTCTGCCTTGGTGACTCTGTAGATATTGTGCAACTCAAAAAATACTGAATCACTTGGTTAGCATAAAGTAGCTCAGTTAATACTGGCTTCATATCACATGAACTGTGAACTCAGTAGACACTAAAATGCTCGGTAACCACTGATAAATTTGATGTATACTAAAATGCATGGTTTAAACTACTGGACTTCACACTGACTAAATCTGCTCGGTAACCATTAGAATCAGTCTAAAGGATTTGGTAGCAACTGTGGAACTCAGTGGCTACTAAATCACATGGCAAACACTATCAAATTTACAATGAGCTCAGTAGCTATACATAATCTAAATAAGTGTGTGTCACTAATAAAAAACTTGACTAATATGTCAACAATCTCCCACTTTGGCATTAGTGACAAAAACACTTATTAGCCAAAACTAAATACCTTGTATTCATCACCACGTGATACTAGCTTAGTAGAGTATACTATATTTTAAATTTTTTCAAAATTGATCTTTGTAAGATATATACAGAGTAGCTCTCCACCATAGCATATTTCTCCCCCATACTATGTGTCTCTCTATATATAGCTTTCCTTCAATATAACTTTTCTCCCATATACATGTAACATTTCTCCAATGTAACTTTTCTCTCCCTTTTTGACTATAATGCCGAAGATTTATTCTAACTTATTTATATAGAGACACCAAAATGAGATAAGAATTTAGAGTGTACCTTGAGAGTGATTGCCAAGGTTTTATCCCAACTTTCTTGCAAGACCTTGCATGTATGTAGTGCAATTTGCACCTCTACTGATAGTTCAATCATATGGTCTACAATAGGGAAGTTATTATCATGGATCAGAGTCTTTGAATATACAGTATGTTTCTACATAGCATCCATGACTAGAAGGATCATATTTTGTATGTTAATCAATTTTGAGCGGATCTTTGCTTCTTCTCTTAACAATTTAGCTTGCATGTTTGACAAAAATCTAATTTTCTTGAAATGTGTAGAGCTTGAACTAGGGTCAAGTTGCACCTGAGCACTTGCCTTTAGATCTATATCAATTTTGGACAATTTGTCCTTTATTTCCTTTGTATACTCAGGGACATCACATAGTTTCCCAAAAAGTGATGACACATTTGAATAGGATGCCTCAAGATTGACCAAAATCGTAGAAAGCTCAACTTGATAAATGGCTATTTGTTGTGCAATGTGCTCCAACACTTTATTATTAAATTTCTTTTTAGCCTTTTCAACTAGCTTATCTTGACCATCAGTGTCCTCATTGAATTTTTGGACTGCTTCTACTAGTTGATACAAAATAGGTTGAGAAAAATGAACCTCAGTTCCTATTGCCTTAGTCAAAATGTTCTTGGCATCTTCTATTATCTTATACTCTCTGTCTCTCTCCTCTCTTCGTCTTTGTTGTTTGGCCTTTTTCTAGAGGTGTTCACCAAATGTATGCATTTGGTATATAGAAAGATTGTAAATATCCCATTTGGGGATTACTATTTCCTCATCTAAATCTATATCTTCCTCTATGTCTTTTCCTTTCCCCAAAATTTTTGTACTCGGTTGAACCTTATGCTCAATTGTCCTTGCACTTATTGCTTTTGTATCTAAAATGGAAACAATAGTAGAAATACTTGGACTTGCAATAAAAATTGATACTGTACTGACTGATGGAATAATTATAGAAATACTTGAAGATCCAAGATTGATGAAGTCAAAATTGTAGAATCCAAAACTGAAATAGACAAAATTGGAGAGCTTGCTAGGATGTACTAAAAAATGAAGAAGTCAAAATTGGAGAAGTGAAAATTGAAGTACTTAACTTGGTAGATGAAGGAGTTTGCAACTCAATGGATTAAGTGGAAGTCACTTCTGTCAGTGATATGCTGAGTTGAGTTGGGGCAAAGAGTGATTGGACATTTGATGTATCACTAGTAGTCACAACCAAACTTTCTAAAGCTATCTCCATACTAGGTGTAGTTAATGGTTTGCTTAGGGAGTGAGGAAGTGAGGCAATGACTATTGCAGCTATCTTGACTGGTTCAGTCTCCTCATCATCTTGCTTTTCTTCCATGGTAGCTTCTAGACCTTGATCCTCTTCATCTTCCTCATTATCAAAGTGAGTCACTTCTTCAACATTTTTTTTCTCATCCTTTTCCTTATCTTCTTCTTCATCATCATCCTTTACTTCAACTGGAAATTCACTTGGTTTATGAAGATGATAAGCATTTTTCCAAGTGTTTGTAGCATTCCTAACAACATGCTGTATGTCCTTGATCAAAACCAAACATGTATTAAACTTTAGAGCCAATTTTTCATCATTTTTCTTTAATGAATCTTTCATTTTAGCATTTGATATGCTTGGTAGTAACTACCTCAGGGTTTGTGCATATATATCTTTGACTATTTGCATAGAAAAATCTCATCTTGACTTTATCTTTTCCAATAATTCATTGGGGACTTAAGAACAAATCTAGTCTGGTGAGTACTTCCACTTAATCTCATATTTCAAAGATTTAATTTTTTTTATTCCTGCTCTTTCTTGCAATTTCTTTAGCTATCTTAGAAGGTGGGTGGAGTCTACAAAATATAATGCCACTTCCTTTCTTTTGTGACCTCCTTGTGAAGACTACAATGGATGACTTTGTAGGCTTGGTGATGATCACCTTGCCCTTTTTCTTCAATGGTTCTTCTTCTTTCTTAGATTCTTCCTTATCCTCTACTTCTTCCACATCTTCACCTTTGCCCTCGACTAACAAGAGAGGTGCACTTGATTTCAGCTTTGCTATCCTTCTCTTCCCTTCGTTAACCGCTATGGGAGCTTTATTTCTAGCTCTATTATGGCCTTAGCTTCATCATAAGTTCAAAAATAAGGGGCCTTGGGATCAATAGGCTCATTGAAAAGGGCTTCAATGATATCCTTGGTTTCATCAATGTTTACCTCATAGCCAAGAGGTTTTACCCACACAACTCTAGGCTTAACTGCCTAGATATACACTTTGTCACTGTCCACCATGAAACATACATCATCCTTATAATCTTCAACTAAATTTTTTGAAATCCTAAACCTATTTTTCATTTTCTCCTTGAATACATTGAAGTAGTTTTCCATGATGTTGGCATAGTTCTCATCCATTTTTGCAATATATTCATTTATTTGATAAAGCACAGACACATCTTTTCTCTAGACTACAGTGCTTTTAGAAGCAAAGAACTTCTAGACATAAAAGAATAGACAAGTTAACAATGAACCAAATTTGCGCTAGTTTTTCTTTGATGTTTTAATACTTTCCATGTTTTTATTGAATTGCCTCAAAAATAGGTCGCGAAGGTCATAAGATAAGTTGTTCTTAACCACTTTATATGCCAAATCCATGGCTTTACATGACATACTATTAAGTTAGCTTGAACTATATATCTTATGCGGAATACCATGAATTCCAAATTTCAATTTTGCATCTGTAACACTACTTATTTTCATACCTCTACCATCCCACTCAGCTAGGGTTTTCTTTTCCACCTCTGCTCAACCTAGGGTTTTCGTTATTTTGGCTTTGGCTTGCATGGGAAGGCCAATGATTCAATGAATCATCTTCTTTGTTATCAAAATAGGTTGTTCTAAACATAACTATCTGTTATGCACCTAATTAAGGATAAACCTAATCCATTTGATTTGAAATTCTTTGGGCATGTGGGGGATATGAGTTAATACTTTTTCTTCCATATGTTGATGTTTGGGTTTTAGGGTTCCATCAACACATAACTGACCTAGGGTTTCATCCATTTCCAGAGTATAGATTTCTTGAATAGTACATTTGAAATGAGTATAAATATCATTAACAAGAAGTACCTTAGGAGGGATTTGGGATTGAGCTCTGCTTGGGTCTAGGGTTTCAGCAACTACAGGCGTGAGCTTGAAATTTGACGCTTTCCATTCAACTCCTCAAACCAACATGTTAGACCCTCTTTTGACCTTACTACTACCGAATTCCATTTTTGCTTAGTAGCTTGAGAGAATTTTGAAAAACTTTTGTAGGGAATTCTCTCAAGTCGCTTTGATCTCACTGAAGATAGCTCTTCGCAATAGCACTTGAAAGTTCGTGGTAAGAAATGAATTAGATTCCATGCCTTTTGATAAAATTTTGCCATTAATGCTTGGTACGAAAATATATATGTTGATAGATTTTCATCCACTACATAGCATTGATTACTTGGTGACATCTTTACGACTCAATAGCCATAAGTGCCTTTGTTACTCTCGACCTTGCTCGGTAGATTCTATGACCTGACCTTACTCGGTAGAGAAGGTAACTTCGTAATAACTGATACTAATCTTGCTCAGTGATCCCTTTGTATCTTGTATACAAATTTGGATCTTTGTCACCTTTCAACTGGAACTAATTTAGATGTCTTTTTAATGGCTTGGTTCCAGTTCTTCCTCGAGAACTTAATTAGAAATGGTGGAGTCACCCAATTCTTGCATGACTTGACCACCATTGCTCAGACTAGTATCCTCGGTAGACTTAGGAATCCATTTTTGTCTCATTTTCTTTCAAATGTTATTAGCCTTTGCCTTATTCTCATCTTCAATTCTACTAGTGTTCATACAATTCTTAGCAAGGTGACCAAGTTCTGCAAAAATAGAACATCTTTTGGTAGTATCTCTTTTCCACATATGCTATTTAACACAATTCATACCAATGTGTCCAAATTCTCCATAGTAATGACATCTACACCAAGTATTGTAGTCCCAACCAAATATTGCTTTCATAATTTGCTCTGCAAGATTCAATGTCTTCGTTTTGCATTTTGATGCGTTACGTCCATGTTTCTTGCATTTATGACAGTTGCCTTCAAATCTTGGTTTCTCTTTGCATTCATTAGCCCTATGACCATGCTGATTGCAATTGTAGCATTTTCCATTGAATTTTTCTTTTCCATTGTTCCAACATTTATTTGATGTATGACCTATCTTACCATAGTGATTGCAAGTATATCTTTGATTCTTTTGAGCACCTTCTTTGGAGGATTCACCTTCTTCTTTGTATCCAATTCCTACTTTTCCTTTTTGCCTATAGTAGCTTTTCTCATTTAGTTGATCCATGTCTACTTGAGATTTCATCATTCTCTCATTGATTTGCTTTTTAGAGTTTAGATCATTCCTCAATCTTTCATTGATTTGTCTTTTATATTTCAGATCATTTTTTATTCTTTCATTGATTTTCCTTTCATAATTTAGATCATTCCTCATTCTTTCATTTTCAAATCTTAGGTTCATGATTTCCTCATTTGCATTGGGGAGTTGATCAATAAGGTCTGCTTGCTAAAGGGATTGGTTCTGGATTTCATTGTTCCTTCCATCCATTTATTCTTTTATCTTGTTTCTCTATTCCAAGACTTCACATAACCTTATTGATTGAATTTCTTGTTCTCTTTTCAGCTTTCTTACTTCTTCTTGTAGGGAACCATTCTTCTCTAGGAGTTCTTTGATTGTTTCATTTGCTTCATCTAAGTTGCTTGAAGGGTGAAAGTCTTCAATTCTTTCTTCAATGTAAAGATGATCATTCATTTGATTTACAAGTTCCTTTCTTCTTTTTAGAGATTGAGAAAGTTGCTTCTTAGTTTTCTTGAGTTGGGCAATGGCCATTTCCAAATCCAACTTTTCATTGTCAATAGCTTTGTCAGGTCTGAATATCTCCATATCCTTGATCTTTGATCAAGCTGTTAGAATTTCTCCTAAGAACCACAAAGCTCTGATACCAATTGTTGGAAATATTCAAGACTAAGCTAAGTTACTGAGAGGGGAGGGGTGAATCAGTAACTTCTAAAACTTTAACAATTTTAATCAAATACTTGATTCATCACATCTGATCTAATTGCATGCATGAGAATCTGAAAACATGAAAGCATCTGTAACACTTGAACACAAAGATTTGGTGACCCAAAAACCTTCCAAATAAAAAGTAAAACTGGGTTGGGGATGATACCCATAAACTTTAGTACTACAATATAAAGTTTCCTGTTAAGGCTTACATTGATCACTTCTTATGATTTGCCCTATTAGGAGCAATTAGGACTGCTAGGTCCACCTTGTAAGAGGATTTGTAAACATACAATGAAGTATGCACTCGGTAAAGAGATTTATGAAAGACTGTTAGGTCTACCTTGTTAAAGGATTTTGATTGGTTCACCTATTAGGATGAAGCAATAGATCTCTGATTTGCAACTGAGTTTGTTGATAGAGGTTCTGTAGTGTACTAATCACCTTTCTATGATAGATATGTCTTTGCTATTGCTTATACTATTATGGCCTTTATAATTCTTTATCTGTTGCATTCATAACTTGATTTTTTTGCATCCACACTCATATGCATATTTCACATTTGCATTCTTGCTCATTGGATATGATATAATACATTACATATATATACTAATCCAAATATACAAAATTACAAAGTGAACCACGATACAAGTTAACACAAATATTACAAAGTCGGCCCACATGAAGATACTTGGGTTCTAAAGATTGACTCAATGAAGTTATGATACTCGACATCCACTGTCAATGCTTAACATCGTCATGCACTTGGTAGACATAGAAGTTTGGTCCATACTAATCACTTTCAAGAAGTCTTGAACTCGGTCTACATTGGTGACTCGATAGATATTATGCAACTCGACAAACACTAAATCACTTGGTTAGCATAAAGTAGCTCGATTAATACTAGCTTCCTATCACATGAACTATGAACTCAATAGACACTACAATGCTCAGTAACCATTGATAAACTTGGTGTATACTAAAATGTACAATTTAAACTGTTGGACTTTACATTGACTGGATCTGCTTGGTAACCACTGGAATTAGTCCAAAGGACTCAATAGCAAGTGTGGAACTCAGTGGCTACTGAATTACATGGCAAACACTATAAACTATGCAATGAGCTTGGTAGCTATACAAAATCTAAATAAGTGTGTCACTAATAACAAACTTGACTGATATGTCAATAGGGACATCTGGCTGCTGAAAAATAGTTGGCTCCAATTCTTTTAAACTGACAACATTATTAGCTTCCCTCACTTGCTCATCCTGCTTAACATCCTTTGCTAAACACATAAGGCTCTTCCTGTTGTACCTCATCTCATATATTTGCACATCTGGAGCAACATTTTGATTAAACTGTGCATCTTGTGGTATGACTTCATTTTCTGTTATACCCATTACCACTATAGAAAAATGAATACCATTCAAGATATTTCTAACCCCATAATTATCACACCTATAATGATCTAGTGACACTTCTTGGTGATTCGATGGTAACTCATTCATACATTGGAGCTTACCTCCATGTTTTTCCTTCTTAGTAACCTGATTAGAGCTAATAGGTCTGTTATCACCACCCATTATTTGACAATCTTGATAGGGACATTCTTCAGATGCTATACATACTCCTTCCTCAATGGCTATTTCCTTGATCATGACGGAAGCAAGAGACTCCAAGATATTTTTGGCAAGTTTCTCCATTTGTGCCTTTGGTAACCCCTGTAACTTAAGATCTAAAAACTTTAAGGGAATTTCAATTGGATTTTTCTAAAACATTAGCTCTTGTGTGATGTTAGTGATTTCATGTGGAAGAGCATTCATTTCTATAGTATCATTTTGATAATGGGAGACTATCAAATCCTTGCAATTCGTACTCTTGGGGCTATTCGTAGTCTTTCCATTCAAGATTTTTTAAGTATTCATAATTAAGAAAGTCCTAGTCTCTTCGCTAGTGGGATGTGGTGGAGACCAAGTGATAGTTAGTTGTGGTGATTTTTCCAGAATCTGTCCAACAATAAACAAAACTTTCTTCACCATACCTGCAATGACATATAAGTCCTATCCCTATGATTTACTTGTGAACTATTATTTCAAAAAGTAAACACTATCATCTTCTTGTGACTTTGACTATTCTTCTGACCTTTGAAAAGCTGCACCTCCTATTAGTCCTGATGTTGAATGCACTACTCCTTGAACCTACTATTTCATGGAGTGAGGAATCACACAAGAGTGGTTGTTTTGATCTCAGGGAGAATCATCACACTTATCAAAAAGCTCTTGTTGAAGATGGTCTATCTTATAATTTTGCTTCTTCCTTTGATATATATCATGTTACACCGATTTTGAACACATAGCCCCAATATTTGCATCTAATTGCCGGAGAACAACATGTTTATCTGGGATTGAGATATGAGCACATTTGTTTGGAAATGTGGAATGATCATGACATAGTGTTGTGGGGTCATGTTTATCCCTACCACCTTGAGAATTAAAATGGCTCAAAAAGTCTTCTCGCCGATCAATCATTTAGGCATCTTGAATGATTATTTATTGATCCTAGGAACCCCACTTAGATATAAAAGTGAACGTTATAGGAAGTGATTTTTTAAAGTTCACCAATATAAAAACTCTCACTGTTAGTTCTGACCTCTCAACTAAGATAAGATCATGTTTAACAACGATGCCATGTGAGTTAGCAAATCTTTCAATAATCTGTAGCTCTTGATACTCTAAGGGGAGTGAAGGAAATGATATCTAGTGCGGCATGAACACACAAAACTTTGGATCTAGTTTAAAATTAGGAACCCATGCTAAAGTAAATATACCAAAGCCTTTATAGAACCAAACCTTATGTTTATGTACTAGATCTCTACTTGATTTAGAGTCAAATAAGACCATTAGATAAGAGGAACCAAACTGTAAAAAAAAATATCTTTCACACCCTGCCAATGGCTATAAGGCCAATCATAAATTTTTGAAAGCTGTAAAGTGGGGTTATTAAACTTACAGATCAAAGCCCTCTCCCTCAAATAATAAATTTGGGTTGATAGTAGGTCATCCATAATGAAGGTGGAGATGATCTCTTTTGTAGACTGGATACCTTGGATTGGATGTTGGGCTCGAGTGTTGATTTCAACTTTGGGTGGCTCTATCTCATCAAGATAATTTTGATCTTAGGGGATTTGTCATATTGACTTTGGGATGATGAAGAAACCATTAGATCCTATGGAAGACCATGTTGTTCATTATGGTTGATTGGAGCTAGAGGGATTTTAAGCTCTTTAATGGGGTTCTATTTTTGCACAGAATGGGGGGATCGTGGAGGAGTGCCATAACATATATCAAAAATAGCTGGTGGTATCATGCTTTTTTTCACTTTCCATTTACCAGTTTGCCAATGCCTAGCCTCTAGATGCATTTGATGACCACAAATCATCTTACCATTGTGCAATTGTCATTTTGAGTGATTTTACCACCATTTCCCAAAAAATGCATTGCCCTTGCCTATTAATGAACTGCTTTGCATTTTCCTAACTTCCTCATACTACTTGTCTGCAACTCGCCCATTCTTTTTGAGCAAACCGCACCTTGATCTCCCTTGATCTGCCACCCTAGATGTTTTCCCACTTTGAAATATCTGAGTAACCTATGGATTGATAAAAAATATTTTTTTTGTAGGTTGCAGGATAGCTGTCTTCTTAAAAATACCTCTGTTGTGCTCTTGCCCTGCCCATGAAACCTTGGTGAACTCTTTCATCCTCTTTGCATTGTTGTGATGATAATGAATATTTCTTCTCTATTTGTTCCCAACTTCTTCAAACTGTTTGTCTACAAGTCGACCATTCTTCCTGAGCAAGCCACACCCTAATCTCCCTTGATCAATTGCCCAAGATGATTTCCCACTTTCAAGTGTGCGAGTACCCTTTAGATTGTAAAAAAGGAATTTTTTTACAGGTTGAGCAAAAGTTGTCTTCCTAAAAATCTCTCTGCAGTTCACTCTTGCGCTGCCCATCCGCAATGCTCTTGCCCTGCCTGTGAAACCTTTGTGAAGTCTCTCATTTTTTGACCAACCAAAACTTTGCCCTTATTTTAATTATTATTCTGATATGATACATTGTTATGATACAATCCTTGATGATTTCTATGAAAATATATAAATTCAAACGATAAAATTCATATTCATTCTCATTACTATTTCACACATGATAATTGATAAAATTCAATGAATTCAATTTACAAAAATTAAATTTGAATACCCAATTTTATAATCATGAGTTAGAAATACTAAATTTACAACTATTACATTTAGAAAATGACCTTAAATTCACATCTATATAAATATAGACATAAGGGAGCAACAACAACTTCAGGTTGTTTTGCCTCATGGTTAGAGTCTTAAAGTAGCATCAAATTTAGTATCAAAAACATTTTTTTTCCTTTGCATTTGATAGGCCTATATAACATTTGGATTCTACTATGTTTAGCTTTTTCAAGAAATAAAGTTCAAACTTTAAAATCATATCAAACAATTACAAATAGAAATAAAGTAAACACTACAAAGATGATTAAAATCACTTTCCAAGTTTCACATACTTTGATTCTTGATGGATGTCTTAGGATATGATTGAAGATCCAGTCATCCTTTTTAGGATGTTGAATTTTGCTTTGTTAGGAGTTTGAACATTTGTTTACGCTATAGTAGATGACCTTTAACTTTGTCAGACTTCCATATTAGGAAGATTTACTTAAAATCAAAGCTACCAATAGTGCATTAGATTCACCAATGGTTTGATGCAGTTCAAAATGCTTCCCAAAGTTGAATCCTGAGGAAACTTTCCTACTCTAGACATCATTTTGGCCTCCAACTCTTTTTGGTAAGCTTCCCTTCCAATGAATGGTGTTGATGAATTACTAGGGAAAGGATTCAAAAAACTAGGACTTATCATTAATTTTTCTCTATTATCCATCTTGGTGAGCTTTCTCCCAATTGAGTTCAAATATTCATCTCCTTCTCTTATACTCTAGAATTTTTGAATGATATTTGATGGCTTTACTAATGCACTAATGAGGTCATGAACTCCTTGGCTAGCCAACTTCCTATCACTATGTGTATAATTTGTCTTGTTGTCTTCTCAAGCTTAAAAATATCTTTGTTCTTCTCAATCTACTCTTTGATACTCCCACTAACAACTCAAAAACTTTGTAGTAGTTCAAACCAATCACACAACATATCGGTATTTGTAATGCCCCACCAAGGGATCCAAAAGAATTAACCTAAAATTTTACTAAGTTTTCCAAACAATTTTTTTAAAAAAAAATCATGAAAGATAAACCATTCACATCAAACACATAGTAGCAAAAGCAATAACATACAATCAACTGTAAGCATACATAACATGTTACATTCCTTAAGGATCCCAAGACGTTGAGTCACATTTAATCTAATTAATACTAAGTCTAACCGCTACCACATCCACATAAAAGAATAAATAGAAAGTCCAATGTCCATATTACACATTTGTTCTGAATGCCTCTTGGCAATTAAATTTGGAATGCTCAATCATCCACTGTACATGACACAGGGTAGGAAAGGCTTAAAAGAATATACATATGTAAAAATAAAGATACATCATTCTCATCGAATCCATGATACAAGTGCAATAAAGTAAATGAAACCAAATTCCATAAATGATACATTATCATAGAAGATATAAACATCCATCGTAAAAGATAACCATATATCATAAATCACAATTAACTAAGTGCATGGTTCCTCCCAATCGTAAATAGCATCATTAGACCATCGTGGGTCCTAGCCATCCCTCCATGCATAACATTCCAAATCACTGAAGAGATCATCCATTTTATCATAGTAGGAATGTCACTCCTAAAACATACTACATCACATGCAGAAAGAAATCCAACATGCTACAACATATGCATCAGAAATCTAATCATGCAAAATAAGGCATAAGATAAATAAACAATATCATCTATTATATGATAATCATCAATATAAAGAAACATACCAGTAAATAACATCCATCATAAGATCCAGGAACTGAATGAAGATAAATACCAACAAAGAATGCTCTAGTCACAGTGACTATGGATGGGTCTCAAATGGTAAGAGTGAAAAAGCATTACCATCTAACCACATGGAACCTAAATGGCCCACTCCCACCGTCCTGAGGAGATAGTCTCAAGTCCCAAACAGGTTATCAAATCACATAACACAAGTACTCTCTAAGCCCAGGAAATTCTAAAAGTATACTAACTCAAGGTTCCAATATAAAGGGTCGACACCTATACCTAGAGGCACACAAGACACATAGGAAACCTTCTATGTAAGTGAGAAAGTGTCATCGCACGGATCACACTAGAGTTACCCTGGTAATCTCTCAATAGACCCCAACCCCCTAGTGATCCCTATGTGGCCACTAGTATCCTCTCATATTGACGAGGCATACTACAAAATGCAAGGTCGCAACCAAGCATTCTCTCTACTCCCATCCTAGTCTGTACTAGCACTCAAGGCATGGGCGAGAACAAACAATTATCTTATTAGGTTCATTTAATCCCCATTTAGTGTAAATGTTTTCACTTATTAAAACAACTTACAATGAGTTACCCTGGTAGCCACTTAGGGCCTCGGCCCCCATTGCAAGCCACTTCCCAAAATGACATGTAGATAACCTACCCTAGGCTTAATAAAAGCACAAATCCATAATCACATAAAATCACCCTAGTCCTAAACAAGCAACTGGAAAAATACCAAAAGATAATCCACAATAAGAACATCAAATATCTACAATATCAAGATAATCACAATATCCATCGGTCCTCATCGAGCAACCGTATAAATCTCAATATCCATATCAATGATAAATCACCATATCCATTAGTTCTCAATGAGCAACCAAAAAGGCATCTCAAAGCAAATAATACTGATCGAAGACTCCAAAATGGTCGAGTCAAAACATGTCACAACATGACAACATCAAGAAATAAATCAACACTTTAGTCCCATCACGGTGACTGGAAAGTAGTCGAAGGATAATTGATCGATGACTCAAAAATGGTTAAGTCAAGTGTCTCAAATACATACACCTCAGCTTCACACAAGAAGACTAGAAAGCAATAACAATCAGTAAATACAAACATCTCATAGAGCATGCCATCACACTACGATGGTTGGGTTTTTAAAAGAATCGAGACCAAATAACATCAACATGCCATCACATTCGCATAACTCCCAAGCCTCTGGCAGACATCCTAATTGGTCAACACTCTAGGACCACCCAAACCCCAAACATGGATAGCATAAAGAATAAGATACAAACACATATTTTAGTTTGCTTTCGCAATCACATGGTTAAGCCAAATATTAGGTTTCAATTTTCATTTTCAAGTACATTTCAAGTGTATAAGATTTTTCATTTAATCTACAACTCAACCCATTGATTTTTTTGAATAAAACATAGAATTATCCCTCCATTATTTTAAAACAATTCTCTAAAATCATAAGATAATTATCTACTTATTTAAATCATTGAACTAGTTCCCATTGACTTTTAGATAAAATCATTCACATTATTCAAAACATTGGAATAATACTTATCAACTTTCAAATAATTAGTTTACAATTTCCTTTAAACACTTCAAGGACAATCATTTATTTAAAATAATCCTCATTGATTTTAAGTAAAATCAATCTCATTAATAATTCAATTATTTAATTCCACTTATTAATATCTCTTTTTTTAAAATTTGCCCTCATTAAAAAAAATCCATTTACTTAAATTGACTAATAATTAATTACGCTTCTTCTACTATTAACTAATCTTAATTAAATTAAATTTAATTAGATTAGTTAATAAATCATAATAAGATTCTATTTTAATTCGAACCCAACCCCGATTCAATTTTCAAATCTTGATTCTACTGAGGGAAGATTGCAATAATATTTTTTGATTCCCATAACTGGATGAAACAATATGCATACCCAAATTCCAAATTACAAAATTAAAGATTCATTCATAGAAAATTATTCAGACACACATAACAGACACGATGAAGACATGAAAAGAAAGAGCGTAATAAAATATGCGAAATAATCATGAGTGCCTATCAGAAAATTGATGCTAATTTGCTATGCCTCAAAAAATTGTAGAGAAGCTCCTCCTCTCAGAACCTTCTCCTTTCTAAAAATTCCTTCCTTCTCCAACATTCACAATTCCTCCAAGAACCAAAACCCCCAAATGACTAGAAGCATGTAGAAGCATATAAAAGCATGCAAAAGCATACGAGCTTGTAGAAGCATACGCGGATGTAGAAGCATACTAGGAGAGCCTCTATATAAAGGCCTCTAAGATGCATCTAGAAAGAACTAGGAGATAAGCATGACAACTAAGCACGTAACTTCCACGATAACAAGATAAACATGATGAGGTCTCTAGAATGTTGTAGACAACATGTGCTCAAATAATATGCTAACTCCTGTGTTGTCAACATGACAACTTAGAAGAGTTCGCATACTCCTATGTGAATAAATATTAAAATAATACACCTTAATTTATTAAATTTCTTTATTTAATATTCATTTGACTCCTTTTTAAATTAATTTATTAATTTTAAATCTCATGCACTCACTTTATTAAATCCACTTGTTTTATCTTAATATATTTTAATCACGTGCAACATCATGTGATCTAGAATCTTTTAATAATTTTAATATCTTTTCCACTTTTAAATTTATTTTTGAAACTTAATTGATAAAATAAAAATGAGCTCTAAATATATTATTATTAAATTAATAAATATTATCACGTTCTAAATTTAAACTTATAACTTTTATCTTCAAATTTAATTATTTTATTTAATGAATTTTTCAATTAATAAAATAAAATAAATATCATATTAATTTTCCATTAAATTAAACCATTAATTAAATCTTTTAATTAGGCTTAATTAATAGAAAATACACTAAAGACTCATAAAGTAAAATACAAAAACCCATCATAGCAAAACACATACAAAATCAGACCAAAAGAGTTAATATCATGAATTACATCATCTGACGTATTCGAAGGGTACTCGAATTAGATACTTGTCCTAATTTTCAATTAGGACAAATGGCTTAAAGGGTTGGGACTTGGACTTGAGAATTTATCTCCCCTCTCTTACCATTGAGATAATGTGATAGGGTACACTCATCCTGGCAATTCAGTAAAGTCAATACCCGATACTTGCAACTTGCATAAAATCCATGCATGTACATACACAATATATACTAACTAAATAGGTAATGGTAGGAAGTGGTGCATCATGTAGATCCTGACTAGCAGGTGACTACGACTTCCTTCCTTAACCATATTAGAAATGCCATATAGAAAGAAAACAAACACACACACCATACACATGCAAGTATGGGGTAAGTATCCATAAAAAACATGTATGATAATAAATCATCTAACTATTCATCACCAATATCTAAAAACACTGAATAATCATCATGCAAACATGAAATATAAAGTACCAAGTAATCTCATCATATATCAACTGAATCTGAAACAATATATGATAATCTCAAAATAATGTCACCAATCATCAACATACAACTATCCTAAAAGAGTTCGACAATGATAGCAAAAATGCGAACTAGGGGCAGGCACTACAGTATTAGCCATAATTTCCCCCCGCATTTTTTCTTTAATTAGCTTGACTGAATTTTTGATTTTTTGTTTGACTCAAACAAGTTGTTCTTGTAGGTTGTGATTATTTTATTTTCCTTCTGTACCTCTTGCAACATTTGTGAAAACTAATTTTCACTTTGTTTCTATATTTCCTCGGCTTTCTCTCCCACTATTTTTCCTTTTCCCTCTCATATTCTGAATCCTTATTTATGTTATTGATTGTATGTCCACTAGACTCCAACTTTTTGAAAATATCTACTGTAGATGCTCTTTCATCCTCAACTTGTCTATTTGATTCTTGCAATTTGTCCCTAAGTTCTTTGAATTTTACATCTACATCCATAATATCATTATTCAAAGTGTCACTAAGTTTCTTGTTGCTTTGTTCCAATTGTTCCTTCAACTTCTTGAGTTTTGCTTCTCTCTCTACATTTATATAACATAGCTTTTTATTGCTTTCTTCCAATTATTCCTTCAGAATTTTCATTTCTGCCATCCATATTTTATGGCTGAGGCTATGCACTTTCTTCTTAAAAGGAAGCACTTGTAATCCTTTTCTCTATTTCTTTACACCTTCTATCTATTGCTTTCTCCTTTTCCTTAGGTCTACTTTTATATTTTTAACTACCTTGTCCAACCGCACACCACCCCCCCCTCTCTCTCTCTCTCTTCGAACAGTGAACTCTAGACCATAGAGCTGGTGTTTTTTGCCACACTAACTTTATCCACATTTTTTACTTTGGAGAAATCCATAGATAGTGTGCTAACATGAAAATATGGTGGATTTATCTCATCCTCTAGTGAATTATCATCTAACTGTGGGCAAGAAAAAATCACAAACTCCATCATTTATTTATTTGTGTTATATGTTGGAAATATCCTAATCGATGCAAGTTCTCTAGAATGAGACACCTCAAGTACATCCTTCTTAAATGCCTTATTATTTTTTCTATTCATTTTTGTGGTTTCTTGAAAATTTATTGCAAAACTATTGAATTCAAAATTTGGGTCTGTTGATACAATATGACATTTGAAAGAAGAAAGATCACTTGCAACATTGTAATTGTCTCCACCAATTCTAAATCACATGATGCCTCTTCACTTGTTGCTATTAGTAGTTTTTCTATCGCTATCTTTTTAAGACATGATTCCTTAACAACATGATTGGTGTATACATTGACTTGTCTAGCTTTTATACAAATTTGTTGATCTAAAAGTAATTAATATCATACTATTTCAGGAAACTAAAGAAAAAAAAGGAATGTCTTGGTGTAGATCCACATTTATAATTTATATTAATAATATAGTATTAAGGGATACAATGCACCTATAGAGAGTGATGCATATAGTATTATCTTTTAACTAGACACTGAATTCCCAATAGACTAAATGCTTGTAGTATTCTCGAGAATAATATGATAGCTATAGTTTATATTAGATAGTTATCTCAAGAGTTCAAGTATATTTGTACTGCATCAAGAATCATTAATAAAAAAGGTCTTCTTACAAGCATTGGGCTCCATGGGTATCTTCATATACCCAACAAAGATATTAGAAATGTTTAACAAAACTCTAGGTAAAGTTTCTATAGTTATCACATGTACATGCACTTCATAGAATAGGGCACTCAAACTTGAAGTCATAGGAGTATTATCTTTGCATTCAACATCGCTACAAGCATCCTAATCTAGAATAAGGAAAGGGGAAGGTTTTTGGGTTTAGATCATATTGTACTTTATAGGGAGTATGTTTTAACATAAGACTTAAGAGATACACCAATATTAAGTAATCAAATAATAGTAAAGTGCAAGTGTTTACCATCTCTCTTTGACAACTCGCCTCCCTATAATTCAATAGAAAAAGGAAGATGGTTAGTTAGTTATAAAAAAATCCTTACAAGCTATATGACATTGCTTCACAATTAACAAAATACTTAAAGAAAACAACTTATCATCTCAAATTTACATTTTAAACGGTTGACATTTTATATATTGAAATTAGAAAAATATTTTAGCATGGATACAAAAAAGAAGAGAAGTTATTTATATTTTAAAATAAAAAATCATGTCAAGCATATCAAGAAATGCCTACAAGAGACCTACACAAGTAACACATAAAACAATGTTGCATGTCTACTATTGAGAAAGGAACTGCAGAAATGTTCACAAGGTAGAAAATGACAATCAATTATAATTACCACACACAACATGCTTATCAAGTACCTAGAACCTCTCCAACTTAAATTTTAATTATAAAGATTGTCATTTTCTAATTGTTTATTCAAAGGATTCAGTGGACCACAAATATATATTCAGAAATGGTATAGAACTATAGACATATTGTTAATGGAAGAAGAGTTCCTCACTAGAAAGGATGAAAGATAAATCATTCCATGATAGAAGAACATTTCTAGAAAGATTCATGCAATATAAATAAGTGAGATTGGTAGATAGGAAAAACATTCTCCATTGACTCAAGCTAGTGTAGCATATATGAAAACAAATAAAGAATAATATTTCATGATAACGCTCCAAGGAATGCCTCTCTTTTCCTTTCTAAAAAATCCTTTCACAAATGGCCGAAGATTTATGACTACCCAAACACTGTACAAATACTTTGCAAACAACCTCTCTTTGATCTCACCGACACTGCCCACAATTGAAATAATATTCCAAGCAAGGCCTACTAAGTTTAATAATAATATAGTAGTTGGTATGATGAACAATGTAGAGGAATCAAATGTAAAATTTCCCTCATCACCATTCTCTTCTTCCTCTGATCCCTTTGGAGTCACAACAAATATTGTCTCAAACAATCCCAACAACTTCACTACAACATCAAATAGTGCAATGAACCAGGAGGGTAAAAGCACAAACCTGTGTCACCTTTTATAAAGAAACAGGATATCAGAATGTGATAGTTCAACATTAATGACAAAAAAAATGGTATTTGTGTTTAAAATATGAAGATAATGTAAACTGATGAAATGTGTAGAATTAGATGAGTTTTATGCCTATAATTTTTATAATTTTTTTGACTAAGAATTTACTCATTTTATTTTATTTTGAAGTCCCTTTTTTAACTATAAGAAATATAGGGTGTAGTTCCTGTCAAACAAGTATATGCAAATCATCATTTTTTTGTTCTGATTTGAAAATATCTTATAGATGACATGTATAGCTAGTGAACAAAAAAAGAAATAATTATTTTTGATGTATATTTTCTTTGTTATAAGTACTCAAGTTCAACCTTATTAGAATCCAACAATTTTTTCCTCATCTCAAAACTTCCCTATCAAATCTATACCTTCTTGAAAAAAAACTACATATTTGTGAAGAGGATTCTCTCCTCTAGAGATAAATATAATTTTTTAATTTTTTAGATATGATTTACTATTTTTTTTTGCTTTTTTGAGGGAGCATCTTCTGAAATGTTGAAATGTCAACTTATAATATTATGAGATTATAACATATTATAACTAATCAAAACACTCAAAAAATTATATAATGATAATATTGTATTTGAGATCTATAAAAGGATATTTTTAGTTTTTGAAAAAAATTGAGTTTTGATAGAGAAATGAGATTTGACCAAAAGAGGTTTTGGTATAAAAAATGATGACACAGATCTGTGCTTTTACCCATGAAGATGTGCACACAATGAGCCACAAAAATTGGTTATTCCACCACTCTCTCACACAACACCCCAAAAGAATGTACTGCACAAGCTGATATCCATAGACTGAAAGGAAGAGTTAAAAAATCAACTGCATAAGAATGTATTGCAATTGGAAAAGAAACCTCTGTAATCTACATTAGAAGTAAAGCTAGTGTTAAAAAATGAAAATTATGGTATACACATCTGTAAATAAAAATGAGTTCATATTTTTGATATAGTTTAAACAACACATTCTAAGATTTGACTTGTTTGAGTGGTTCATCACCCATCTTTATGATATAATTTGAGCATTGTGTTCTATGATTTTGATGGAGACACAACCCAACAACAGAATAGACACAACAAAAAAGGCAAATTGTATTAATTGAGAAAATAAGCTAGAACAAACAGTACAGAGAAAATAAACTTCAAAGCATGCCCTAAGGGCTTACAATAGCATAAATCTGGAGATAATTTCTCCTTTCAGTATCTCCTCTCAAACTCCACTCCGAACTGCCTTTTATAAAGCCAAAAATCTCCTTAAATAGACCCCAGAGGGTTAAGGACTAGGAGTACATTCTAGAAAGTGCTAGTAGGCATCCACCGACCAAATAGAAGGTTCCAGAAGTTGCGTTAGAAGTCGGTGCAAATCTAGAAGAATCTAGAAATGGTAACCAAACTTCCGAGAGGCATAACTTTTGAATCGTAGCTCCGATTGACGAACTGTTTACATTTTCGAAAAGCTCTCGAAGCGCTCTATAGCCCTATGGACCAGCTTCATTCACCCCCCCTTTTTTGGCCCTTTTCAAGGTCATTTAATGCCCCTAACTTGACTTTGAAGCATTCTTACGAGGTCTCCAAAACTCAAAAAATTGCAATAACTTTCAAACCGTGGGGTCTTTTGACCTGATTCTTTTTCTGAAATGCTCTAAATCACAATTACATTCATCTAGCCAATTTACACCTCCTAGTTCACCAAAATGATGGCCCAATTACATGCTCCTATTTTTTTGAGATTTTCTAGCTCACTGATAGTGGAATTGTGAGAGTTGGAACCTTTATTTGGACCAAATGGGTATCCAAAAATGAAAACACATGAAACAGAAACTAAGTCTAAGTACATTTTTTTGGGTGACACAGGATTGCCCTTATACCTCTGGATGCTCCTGCATCAGACACCCAGGGTAGATTGAAAAGTGACCCTGTCACTTTATGAATGGTAGAGGAAATCCCAAATGGGAAACCTCAACTGCTAAAATCCAAGTTGAGTCCTCGATCGGTCGTCCTTTCCATTTGACCAAATACTCTTCATACTGCCTATTTCTGGTACTCCTACGCACACGATGATCTAGAATGTCTTCTATCTCCTCCTTCTTAGAAGCAAGAATTGGACATGGCTCTAACACTAGCTCCTCATCTGCACCATCATCATGATACTCTGTTAAATCTGCAATGTTAAAAATGGGAGAAATCTGAATACCATTTGGTAGTTCCACCTCATATGCATTTCCTGAGTCATGTTTCTTCAGAATTTTGCAGGGGCCAAATTTCTTCATTTTCAGCTTGTTGTAAGTACCGACTGGAAATCTTTCTTTTCATAAGTGCACCATGACTAGATCCCCTACTTGGAATTCCTTATGTCTTCTCCTTTGATCAACCCTAGCTTTATACTCTTGATTCATCTTGGTAATGTGTGCCTGAACCTCCTCATGTAGACACTTAATATGTTCAGCAAATTCCTCAGCTTCAGCACTTGTCCTCTCCCCTGGTTCTATCTTCCTCAATTCTGGTGCAGTCCTTGGGCTATTCCCATATACAATTTGGAATGGTGATTTTCCAGTACTCCTATTTATAGAGTTATTGTAAGAAAACTCTGCTTGTGGTAGAATCAAATCCCATCCCTTGGGCTTATCCCCAACTAAACATCTCAGCAAATTGCCAAGACTTCTATTTACCACTTCTGTTTGGCCATCAGTTTGTGGGTGATGCGTGGAACTGAGTTTCAAGTCTGTTCTCAACTTTTTCCACAATGTCCTCCAAAAATTCCCCACAAATTTAGTATCTCTGTCAGAAACTATACTCCTTGGAAAACCATGTAGTCTTACCACCTCTTTGAAAAACAAGTCTGCAATATGGACAGCATCATGAGTTTTGTGGCATGGAATGAAATGTGCCTTTTTGGAGAACCTATCAACCACCACAAATACTGAGTCATTACCCCTTTGTGTCCTTGTCAAGCCAAGAACAAAATCCATACTTATGTCCTCCCATGGCCTTGATGGAACATGCAATGGCTGATATAGGCTAGTATTGTGACTAAACCCCTTAGCAACTTGACAAACCTGGCAATTCTGTACAAACTTCTTCACATCTTGTAAAATTTGAGGCCAAAAATAATGTTCTCTAAGAATGGAAATGGTCTTATCTTGACCAAAATGTCCTGCCATCCCTCCACTGTGTTTCTCCTTAATTAGATTTTCCCTCATGGAACTCCTTGGAATGCACAATTGACTACCCTTGAACAACATGCCATCCTGAATCAGATAGTCCAACCACTTGGTTCTATCTACAACAACAGGCTCTTTACAAGCTTTCCATGCTTCAGCAAAATCAGGGTCCTTGGGGTACAAATTCTTGAGTTCATCAAACCCAACTACTTCAACCTGCATGACTGTAAGCAACAACTGTCTCCTACTTAGTGCATCTGCAACCCTGTTAGATTTTTCATTTCTATGCTTCAACACAAATGTATAGCTCTGCAAGAACTCTACCCACTTCATATGCCTCTGATTCAATTTACCTTGGCTATTTAGGTACTATAATGCCTAATGATCAGTATACAAAACAAATTCCTTTGGCAATAAATAATGCCTCCATTTCTTTAAGGCCTGAACTATTGCATAGAACTCTTGATCATAAACAGAATACTTCTTCTTTGCATCATTCAATTTTTTACTAAAATATGCAATAGGCTTACCTTCTTGGCTTAATACATCCCCAATAGCGCTGCCACTGGCATCACAATCCACCTGGAAAACCTTTCTAAAATTTGGAAGTGCCAACACAGGCTGTTCTGTTACCTTCTTCTTCAGCAATTCAAAACTTCTCGCAGCTGCTACAGTCCATTTGAACTCTTTTCTATCCCCTCTTATTGTATCAGTTAGGGGTGCACATATGTCACTGAAATTCTTAATAAACTTCCTGTAAAAACTAACCAGACCATGAAATGATCTTACCTCAGTAGCAGACCTTGGAGCAGGCCATTCCAAGATGGCTTTTACCTTCTCTGGATCCATTTTTAGACCTTCAGGTGATATAACAAACCCCAAATAGACTAACTCCCTTTTTGCAAAGATACATTTCTTCAGATTAATTAATAGTTTCTCTTCCCTTAGCCTTTCAAGGACACTACGAATATGCAGTAAATGTTCTTCCAAAGTCTTGCTGAAAATTAAAATATCATCCAAATAGATAATAACAAATTTTCCCAAGAACTTCTTAAGTACCTCATTCATGAGCCGCATGAAGGTGCTTGGGGCATTTGTCAATCCAAAGGGCATGACTAACCACTCATAAAGACCCTCCTTGGTCTTGAAGGCTATTTTCCACTCATCTCCTTCTCGAATCTGTATCTAATGATAACCACTCTCCAGATCTATCTTTGTGAAGTGCTGAGCTCCACTCAAGCAGTCCATAATATCATCCATCCTTGGAAAAGGAAACCGGTACTTGATGGTGATCCTATTTATAGCTCGAGAATCTGTACACATCCTCCACTCTCCATCCTTCTTTGGTGCAAGTACTGAAGTTACTGCACATGGACTTAGGCTCTCTCGAATCAAGCCCTTCCTCAACAACTCCTGAACCTGTCTATTTAGCTCCTCCGTTTCAGTAGGAGTCATCCTGTGAGCAGCCTTGTTAGGAAAACTAGCTCCTGGAATCAGATCTATTTGATGACTGATTTGCCTTACTGGTGGCAATCCATCTGGAACATTATCAGAGATAATATCTCCAAACTCCCCTAGTAAGTCTGAAACTTCAAGTGGCATTTCACTACTACTTTCTTTATCTTTCCTAGGAATCAAAGCATAGCACATATGCTGATGTTTCATGCCATCTAAAAACTTCCTTCCATCAACAAGACAAATCCTAGCACTGCTACATACCTTTTCACTTTCCTTTTTCATGGGCTTCAATTTGTGGCGAACTCCATCCTTTTTCAGAGAGTATGTGTTTGCATGTCCATCATGCACTGCATGTCTATCAAACTGCCATGGTCTACCCAACAATAGATGGCAAACATCCATCGACATAACATCACAGAGAACTTCATCATGGTAACTCCCAATTTTGAATTTTACTAAACATTGTTCACTTACCAGGACCTTATGATCATCTTTTACCCAACCAATCCGATAGGGCTGGGGATGTTTCTCCTTCTTGAGCTTCAGCTTAGAGACCATTTCTTCTGATACCAAGTTATTAGTGCTACCACCATCAATGATCACATCACAACATTTATCCTCACACTTGCATTTGGTATGGAACAAACTCCTCCATTGTCCTGGTTCAATATCACCACTTAGTAGGACTCTTTCATTTACCAAGGTGTCTCCTCTTTCTGCATCCTCTGAATGTGATGATTGTGCATCCTCATCCACATGAGCAACCCTAGCTTGGCCCTTAGCTCTCCTATCTGTCCTTCCTTGTCATTGAGGGAATTCAAAGGCACGATGACCTTCTTCATTGCAATGGAAACAGGTACCACAGAAGCCTCCTCTTCCCGATCCACGTCCTCTACCTCTTCCTCTCTGATTTCCAAAGTCTTGATCATGGGAGCGGTTGAAACCCTCATTCCTCTGGTTCCTGCTAGTACCCACATCTTCATTTTTCTTTTGGGTTTCATTGCGGCCTTCAGATGATCTACCACTTCCCCTTCCTCCTTGACCGTGCCCTCTTTGTCTTCTTTGAAACCTTTTATTCAACTTCTCTTCAACTCGCAGGGCAAACTGGTATGCCTCTTCAACACTGGACATTCTTACCAGACTTAATTCCTCCTGGATGCTAGGTCGCAACCCACTGATATAACGAGCAACCTTCTCCTTATTTTCTTCCGCATGTCTCGCTCTAATCAAGAGTCGATAAAATTCCTCTGTAAATTCTTGGACTGATCTTCCTACTTGCTTTAACCCATGCATCTTCTTAAACAAATCAAGCTCATAGTCCACAGGAATGAACTGCTTCTTCAATTTGTCCACCATGCGATCCCATCTTGTGATCTTCTCCTTTCCTCTTCTATTTCTTTCCAATTGAACCTCTTGCCACCAAATTTTGGCATGGCCTTTTAGTTTGGCCTTTTCAAACTTAACCCTATCTGGGTCCCTGATATCCTCATACTCAAAGTATTCTTCTAGTTCATTGATCCAATCGATCAACTCATCTCGCTTTAGATTTCCTGAAAATACACCCACTTCAATTGTGGGTCTTTTCCCAAACTTAGTAATGGCCCTAAAAAGCCTTTCCTCTACATGATTCATAACTTCCCCATCAAATTCCCCTTCTAGTCCCATAACTTCTTCTTCATTGCCATCCTCAATGTCATCACCAGCGGCAACATTGGCTCCTCTACGGAGCTCCTCTTGCAATGCTTGTACCTGTCTTTGGAGGGCTCTAACCTCCTCAGGATTAATAGCTCTAGCCCTTCCACCATGCTCTCTTCATGGAGGCATCTTCTAACTCAAACCCACAACCACACAGTCCTGGTGCAAACTGCCTCACAGTCGGCGCTCTGTCTACACACTCAGGAAAACCAGCTCTGATACCACTTGATGGAGACACAACCCAACAATAGAATAGACACAATAGAAAAGGGAAATTGTATTAACTAAGAAAATAAGCTAGTACAAACAGTATAGAGAAAATAAACTTCAAAGCATGCCCTAAGGGCTTACAATAGCATAAATCTGGAGATAATTTCTCCTTTCAGTATCTCCTCTCAAACTCCACTCTGAACTGCCTTTTACAATGTCATAAATCTCCTTAAATAGACCCCAAAGGGTTAAGGACTAGGAGTACATTCTAGAAAGTGCTAGTAGGCATCCACCGACCAAATAGAAGGTTCCAAAAGCTGCGTTAGAAGTCGGTGCAAATCTAGAAGAATCTAGAAACGGTAACTGAACTTTTGGGAGGCATAGCTTTTGAACCGTAGCTCCGATTGATGAACCATTTACATTTTTGGAAAGCTCTCGACCGCTCGTCTCCCATTTTTTGGCCCTTTTCGAGGTTATTTAATGCCCCTAACTTGACTTTGAAGCATTCTTAGGAGTTCTCCAAAACTCTAAAAACTGCAATAACTTTCAAATCGTGGGGTCTTTTGACCTGATTGTTTTTTTGAAATGCTCTAAATCACAATTACATTCATCTAGCCAATTTACACCTCCTAGTTCACAAAAATGATGGCCCAATTACATGATCCTATTTTTTCAAGATTTTCTAGCTCACTGATAGTGGAACTGTGAGAGTTGGAACCTTTATTTGGCCCAAATGGGTATCCAAAAATGAAAACACATGAAACAAAAACTAAGTCTAATTACATTTTTTTGGGTGACAGAGGATTGCCCTTATACCTCTGGATGCTCTGCATCAGACACCCAGGGTAGATTGAAAAGTGACCCTGTCACTTTATGAATGGTAGAGGAAATCCCAAATGGGAAACCTCAGCTGCTAAAATTCAAGTTGAGTCCTCGATTGGTCGTCCTTTCCATTTGACCAAATACTCTTCGTACTGCCTATTTCTGGTACTCCTACCCACACGATGATCTAGAATGTCTTCTATCTCCTTCTTCTTAGAAGCAGGAATTGGACATGGCTCTAACACCAGCTCCTCATCTGCACCATCATCATGATACTTTGTTAAATCTGCAATGTTGAAAATGGGAGAAATCTGAATACCATTTGGCAGCTCCACCTCATATGCATTTCCTGAGTCATGTTTCTTCGGAATTTTGCAGGGGCCAAATTTCTTCATTTTCAGCTTGTTGTAAGTATCGACTGGAAATCTTTCTTTTCGTAAGTGCACCATGACTATATCCCCTACTTGGAATTCCTTATGTCTTCTCCTTTGATCAGCCCTAGCTTTATACTCTTGATTCATCTTGGTAATGTGTGCTTGAACCTCCTCATGTAGATGCTTAATATGTTCAGCAAATTCCTCAACTTCAGCACTTGTCCTCTCCCCTGGCTCTATCTTCCTCAATTTTGGTGCAGTCCTTGGGCTATTCCCATATACAATTTGGAATGGTGATTTTCCAGTACTCCTATGTATAGAGTTATTGTAAGAAAACTCTGCTTGTGGTAGAATCAAATCCCATCCCTTGGGCTTATCCCCAACTAAACATCTCAACAAATTGCCAAGACTTCTGTTTACCACTACTGTTTGGCCATCAGTTTGTGGGTGATGCGTGGAACTGAGTTTCAAGTCTGTTCTCAACCTTTTCCACAATGTCTTCCAAAAATACCCCACAAATTTAGTATCTCTGTCAGAAACTATACTCCTTGGAAGACCATGTAGTCTTACCACCTCTTTGAAAAACAAGTCTGCAATATGGACAGCATCATGAGTTTTGTCGCATGGAATGAAATGTGTCATTTTGGAGAACCTATCAACCACCACAAATATTGAGTCATTACCCCTTTGTGTCCTTGGCAAGCCAAGAACAAAATCCATACTTATGTCCTCCCATGGCCTTGATGGAACAGGCAATGGCTGATATAGGCCAATATTGTGACTAAACCCCTTAGCAACTTGACAAACCTGGCAATTCTGTACAAACTTCTTCACATCCTATGAAATTTGAGGCCAAAAATAATGTTCTCTAAGAATGGCAATGGCTTTATCTCGACCAAAATGTCCTGCCATCCCTCCATTGTGTTTCTCCTTAATCAGATTTTCCCTCATGGAACTCCTTGGAATGCACAATTGACTACCCTTGAACAACATGCCATCCTGAATCAGATAGTCCAACCACTTGGTTCTATCTACAGCAACTGGCTCTTTACAAGCTTTCCATGCTTCAGCAAAATCAGGATCCTCGGGGTACAAATTCTTGAGTTCATCAAAACCAACTACTTCAACCTGCATGACTGTAAGCAACAACTGTCTCCTACTTAGTGCATCTACAACCCTGTTAGATTTTCCACTTCTATGCTTCAACACAAATGTATAGCTCTGCAGGAACTCTACCCACTTCAAATGCCTCTGATTCAATTTACCTTGGTTATTTAGGTACTGTAATGCCTGATGATCAGTATATAAAACAAATTCCTTTGGCAATAAATAATGCCTCCATTTCTTTAAGGCCTGAACTATTGCATAGAACTCTTGATCATAAACAGAATACTTCTTCTTTGCATCATTCAATTTTTCACTAAAATATGCAATAGGCTTACCTTCTTGGCTTAATACAACCCCAATATCACTGCCACTGGCATCACAATACACCTAGAAAACCTTTCTAAAATCTGGAAGTACCAACACAGGCTGTTCTGTTACCTTCTTCTCCAGCAATTCAAAACTTCTCGCAGCTACTACAGTCCATTTGAACTCTTTTCTATCCCCTCTTATTGTATTAGTTAGGGGTGCACATATGCCACTGAAATTCTTAATAAACTTCCTGTAAAAACTAACCAGACCATGAAATGATCTTACCTCAGTAGCAGACCTTGGAGCAGGCTATTCCAAGATGGCTTTTACCTTCTTTGGATCCATTTTGAGACCTTCAGGTGATATAACAAACCCCAAATAGACTAACTCCCTTTTTGCAAAGATACATTTCTTCAGATTAATTAATAGTTTCTCTTCCCTTAGCCTTTCAAGGACACTACGAATATGCAGTAAATGTTCTTCCAAAGTCTTGCTGAAAATTAAAATATCATCCAAATAGACAATAACAAATTTTCCCAAGAACTTCTTAAGTACCTCATTCATGAGCCGCATGAAGGTGCTTGGGGCGTTCGTCAATCCAAAGGGCATGACTAACCACTCATAAAGACCCTCCTTGGTCTTGAAGGCTATTTTCCACTCATCTCCTTCTCGAATCTGTATCTGATGATAACCATTCTTCAGATCTATCTTTGTGAGGTGCTGAGCTCCACTCAGGCAGTCCATAATATCATCCATCCTTGGCAAAGGAAACCGGTACTTGATGGTGATCCTATTTATAGCTCGAGAATCTGTACACATCCTCCACTCCCATCCTTCTTTGGTGCAAGTACTACAGGTACTACACATGGACTTAGGCTCTCTTGAATCAAGCCCTTCCTCAACAACTCCTGAACTTGTCTATTTAGCTCCTTTGTTTCAGTAGGAGTCATCCTGTGAGCAGCCTTGTTAGGCAAACTAGCTCCTAGAATCAGATCTATCTGATGACTAATTTGCCTTACTGGTGGCAATCCATCTGGAACATTATCAGAGATAATATCTCCAAACTCCCCTAGTAAATCTGAAACTTCAAGTGGCATTTCACTACTACTTTCTTTATCTTTCCTAGGAATCAAAGCATAGCACATATGCTGATGTTTCATGCCATCTAAAAACTTCCTTCCATCAACAAGACAAATCATAGCACTGCTACATACCTTTTCACCTTCCTTTTTCATGGGCTTCAATTTGTGGCGAACTCCATCCTTTGTTAGAGAGTATGTGTTTGCATGTCTATCAAACTGCCATGGTCTACCCAACAATAGATGGCAAACATCCATCGAAATAACACCACAGAGAACTTCATCATGGTAACTCCCAATTTTGAATTTTACTAAACATTGTTCACTTACCAGGACCTTATGATCATCTTTTACCCAAGAAATCCAATAGGGCTGGGGATGTTTCTCCTTCTTGAGCTTCAGCTTAGAGACCATCTCTTCTGATACCAAGTTATCAGTGCTACCACCATCAATGATCACGTCACAATATTTATCCTCACACTTGCATTTGGTACAGAACAAACTCCTCCGTTGTCCTGGTTCAATCTCACCACTTAGTAGGACTCTTTCATTTACCAAGGTCTCTCCTCTTTTTGCATCCTCTGAATGTGATGATTGTGCATCCTCATCCACATGAGCAACCCTAGCTTGGCCCTTAGCTCTCCTATCTATCCTTCCTTGTCATTGAGGGCATTCAAAGCCATGATGACCTTCTTCATTGCAATGGAAACAGGTACCACGAAAGCCTCCTCTTCGTGGTCCACATCCTCTACCTCTTCCTCTCTGATTTCCAAAGTCTTGATCATGGGAGCAGTTGAAACCCTCATTCCTCTAGTTCCTGCTAGTACCCACATCTTCATTTTTCTTTTGGGTTTCATTGCGGCCTTCAGATGATCTACCACTTCCCCTTCCTCCTTGACCACACCCTCTTTTTCTTCCTTGAAACCTTTTATTCAACTTCTCTTCAACTCGCAAGGCAAACTGGTATGCCTCTTCAACACTGGACATTCTTACCAGACTTAATTCCTCCTGGATGCTAGGTCGCAACCCACTGATATAATGAGCAACCTTCTCCTTGTTTGCTTCCGCATGTCCCACTCTAATCAAGAGTCGATAAAATTCCTCTATAAATTCTTGGACTGATCTTCTTGCTTTCGTTAACCCATGCATCTTCTTAAACAAATCAAGCTCATAGTCCACAGGAATGAACTGCTTCTTCAATTTGTCCACCATGCGATCCCATCTTGTGATCTTCTCCTTTCCTCTTCTATTTCTTTCCAATTGAACCTCTTGCCACCAAATTTTGGCATGGCCTTTTAGTTTGGCCTTTTCAAACTTAACCCTATCTGGGTCCCTGATATCCTCATACTCAAAGTATTCTTCCAGTTCATTGATCCAATCGATCAACTCATCTCGCTTTAGATTTCCTGAAAATACACCCACTTCAATCGTGGGTCTTTTCCCAAACTTAGTAATGGCCCTAAAAAGCCTTTCCTCTGCATGATTCATAAATTCCCCGTCAAATTCCCCTTCTAGTCCCATAACTTCTTCTTCATTGCCATCCTCAATGTCATCACCAGCGGCAACATTGGCTCCTCTACGGAGCTCCTCTTGCAATGCTTGTACCTACCTTTGGAGGGCTCTAACCTCCTTAGGATTAATAGCTCTGGCCCTTCCACCATGCTCTCTTCATGGAGGCATCTTCTAACTCAAACCCACAACCACACAGTCCTGGTGCAAACTGCCTCACAGTCGGCGTTGTCTACACACTCAGGAAAACCAGCTCTGATACCACTTGATGGAGACACAACCCAACAATAGAATAGCCACAATAGAAAAGGGAAATTATATTAACTAAGAAAATAAGCTAGTACAAACAGTATAGAGAAAGTAAACTTCAAAGCATTCCCTAAGGGCTTACAATAGCATAAATCTGGAGATAATTTCTCCTTTCAGTATCTCCTCTCAAACTCCACTTTGAACTGCCTTTTACAATGTCAGAAATATCCTTAAATAGACCCCAGAGGGTTAAGGACTAGGAGTACATTTTAGAAAGTGCTAGTAGGCATCCACCGACCAAATAGAAGGTTCCAAAAGTTGCGTTAGAAGTCGGTGCAAATCTAGAAGAATCTAGAAACGGTAATCGAACTTCCGGGAGGCATAACTTTTTTAACCGTAGCTCCGATTGACGAACCATTTACATTTTCAGAAATCTCTTAAAGTGCTCTATAGCCCTATGGACAAGCTCCGCTCGTCCCCCATTTTTCAGCCCTTTTTGAGGTCATTTAATGCCCCTAACCTGACTTTGAAGCATTCTTAGGAGGTCTCCAAAACTCGAAAAACTACAATAACTTTCAAACTGTGGGGTCTTTTGACCCGATTCTCTTTCTGGAATGCTCTAAATCACAATTACATTCATCTAGCCAATTTACACCTCCTAGTTCACCAAAATGATGGCCCAATTACATGCTCCTATTTTTTTTGGATTTTCTAGCTCACTGATAGTGGAACTGTGAGAGTTGGAACTTTTATTTGGCCCAAATGGGTATCCAAAAATGAAAACACATGAAACAGAAGCTAAGTCTAAGTACATTTTTTTGGGTGACACAAGATTGTCCTTATACCTCTGGATGCTCCTGCATCAGATTTGACTTGTTTGGGTGGGTCATCTGAAATCACATAGACTCATTTACTAATATGATTAAAGATGCACCAACTCAATAAATCAAATGGGTAGCTTAAACATCACACATTGAGGTTTAATTGTTAAATAGTCAAAATTGAATTCCTTTTTTTAAAACTTATCTTGTCCTAAAGATGATATGAATATAGACACAAAATATATTGTTCATGCCACAACCATATGATGAGACCATTGGCTAATAGGTTAATAGTGTGTTTTAATTCAAATAGATAAGATGATATTAATATAAAATGAAATTTAACTAACCTTGGGCAGGAATGATTTATGATATAGTAGACTCATGACAGGAAGTAAGGCATAACAGATAAATGGTACTGACCAAATAACCCATAGGAAGAAATAAGCATAAAACATCCTTTGCCTTAGGCTAATGCCTCTTCTAAGTCCAATGAAAGGACATAGTTTTCTTACAAATATTTCAAGTAGTCCTATTGCCCATTTCTTCTATTGAACAAGGGTATCTAGACCAATGGTTGTTGCAAATCCCATGAAAACTAGTTCCTCCAGTTGGACACTAATGGAATGCCAACCTAGACTATGAATCTTCATTCTTGTCATAACATCCTCAACTGTAGATCCATACATCCATCCCACCTGCAACTATTCAAAAGTGAGTTACCATCTATGCTATGGAAGATTTTTGCAGGTTGCATCAAATATCTAATATATAAGGTGATATGTAAATTTTTGTGTTTGGATTTGATTATGTATATTTTTTTAGCATCAATATTTTGGATCACACTTCATGATCCATTACCAGGATGAGAGAATGCATTGAAAAGTGAAATAGATAGACCAATCCCAACCAAAGCAAAATAAAAAGAAAAAGAGGATTGGTCTACATATTTCACTTTTCCATTCTTGCTTTCTTTTATCTTGATGATGGATTGCAAAGTGTGATCCAAAAAATTGATGCTAAAAAAAGATACACAATTAAATCCAAAAATAAAAATTTACATTTCAAATGGATAGTGGATATTTGATTAGATTAATATAAAATGATGGGCAATCTTTCAGTAGGAATTATTTTTAAGAATAATAAATAAGGTTATGCATCTTCTACCACTTTGCTCCAAGTAGTTTTGGTTTCATAGCTACAGCTAGTAACCTTCAAAGCTTCCTCTGTAACTAGGGAAGGAAGGGTATGGCTATTGCATGGAATGCCACTTACTATAGCTTGCGGAGTTTCAACTAGGGCATGGGGTTCTCCAAATGCTTTCCTTAATGCCTCAAATGAACAAGATGATTCAAAGTCTAGAATCTCTACTTAGGCAACATCATACATGTTATTGATTGAATATTTAAAGGGTTTATAAAACAAATTTTATAAGCCTTTTATGGATCACTATTCCAACCACATGTCAACATGACTATTCCTCATGTTTCATTTTCTATAAATAGATTCTATTTAATAAAAGATAATAATTCATTATCAGATGAATCTTCTTAAGAAATAATAAATTAAAATAGGATCGAGTGCAATCAAATCTTAGTAAATAAAAGAAAGTAAAAAAGAGGAGTCTATATCATAATTGCCTCAAATATTTACTAGACACTATATTTGTCGTGCACCTGAAAACAAAGTGGTGTACAACTATAAAAGTAACTTCTAGAAAGATTTCTTCTGAAATTATAACTTAATGTTTTTTAATTAGGTCCAAGGAGTTTTCCAATGGACTCCCATAGTTTTACAATGCTATCAGTACAAAACAAATAGTCAATAACAATTTTTTTTATAGCAAAGATATCAAGATTATACCTAAATATAAAAACAATTTAACATTTACGGTTAATATACAATACTATTATATGAATATTAAGATATTAAAAGACATTTTGTAATATATATCATTATTTCATGTGAAATATTTGAATTTGGTAAAACAAGATGCCATATGTTGAACTTCAATCTCTAAACCAATTTAATGCCAAATATTTTCTATTACCTTGTCTTTGCCTTTCACTTCCTTTCCTATGGTGTTGATCAATCTCAGGTGGCAACCCATACAAGTCTTTTCTTCTATGAAAGCATCTAGTTTCTCCATAAAGAGGTCCTTGGAGTGCATTTGATCCCTTCCCAATAGTCTACATACAACCAACATCTCCATTGTTACATCTATAATCATGTAATAACTCGATAAAAAATGCTGTAGAGCTCTTGAATAATCAGTTCACAAAAGATAGTAAATTATTTATTACTTCAATGCTAGCTCCTTGAATGGATTTGATGTAGTGATGATAACATCCACAACATGAAGCTTGGAAACAAATTTTCCACTATATCTACAAGATAAAAACATAACACAACACCCAAGTTTTTGTAGTGTTTTAAAGAGGAATAAACATATAAGACCTTCACTCATAGAGAGAAAAAATATAAGACCTCTACTTTTTATGATAATAAAAAAAATAAGTAAATGAACAATATTTATTTCTACCTATCTGCAAGCCTCTCTAGGTATGTATTATACCCAACAAACTTCCATGCCATGTTGTGATAGAGCATCCGCATGAAAGAAAACCAAAGTTCACATGCAAAAGCTATCATCCAAAAATTATAAGAAAATGTAGAAAATATTTTGGCTCTAAAAGTCACGAGGAAATGGAAGGAGACAATCAATAATCTCATAATTCACATAGAACAATGAGGAGATGAAAAAAAATTGAAGAATGGGATTGAAGTTTAGAGACGAATCAAGATAATTCCTTGCGGGATGGTGAGATGAATCAATCCTCCCTCATGCTCAAATTGTGCCCCATGAAGAAGAGGACTAAGGAAGAAAAGGGAGATGCTTTAAGAGATCAAAAGTTAAAAATATGCCTTCAGTTTACTGTAAAAAAAGTTGATCTTGCTGTAGGAAGAATAAAATAATACAATATTTTTTTTTACTGGCTTAAATAGATCAAGTCAGCCTTCATAGGGACACACATAATCAAGGTATTCATTGCCTATATTAATGACACATGAATTCATTTTAACATAAAAAAAGATGTTTTAACTATGTTAGTTGGCAATGAATTCTCTTGTTAGTAGTGATTTCTCTTCATCTAAGGTGACGTTCTCCTCCTAAAATTGCAGCAAACTCATCCTAAAAGAGAAATAGTCTATCATAATGTGAAGTGAAATATCTAGAGGGAAGTTTGGGGAGAGGGGGGATTTTTTAGGAAGGGCTAATTTAGACAACAAGAATTAGGTCAAGATTATCACCTTATGTATTGCTCAAATGATCATCATAATCACTTGTCAATTATAACCATTACAAGAGGTATTGATTAGGAAGATTAAACATCAAAGGAAAATTTTTGCCACACCATTCAAGTGTTCCCATGTTCACATAAAACAACATAAATGCAACCATAGTTATGTGTGTGTGTGTCTATATGTATGTATTTTCCTATCAGCAAATAGACAGTCACATTATCAACAATCAACATGATATTGTCTTTATCACCACATATGGAAGATTAATCAAATAATGACAAGTTAAGTGAACAAACTAATTAGTAGCGATTATTCATAACTATGCAAAGACAATGATTAACCATTAAATTCCCATTTTTGAAAAAGAAAGGTGATATCCCAACCTATGGGTGCAAGTATCCAATAACAATGTGATCTATTATAAGAATCAATCCCATTCTCAAAGACATCATTAAGTATTTCTTATTAGCTATTTATCCTTTTTGGATTTCTCAAGAGAGTACTTGCCTTTTGGAAATTAGTTTGGAAATACTAAACAAAAGTAATCATGAAGAGCCCACTATCTTGTATAGTTCCAAAAATAAGGTAGACATGACAATATCATTACTATAAGAAATATTGATGACAATTGCATAAGTATAAGATATAGATCAAAATTAGCAATATCATCACTATAAGTGATGTTGGAGACAAGTACATATAAGAAACAACTATACCAATTCTATAAGTGATATTGAGATATTTGTGTACTTATAAGATAGATCAGGAACAACAAGATACATCATTTCTATAAGCGATAAAAGCAGACTTCAGCATATTAGTGCCATATCAGAGTTGGCTATCAGCACATTGAGAAGACTTTTAGTATATATTATATTGATAAATTAGAAAAAAATAGCAGCAATTGGAAGGAGACTTCACACAATTCATATTATTGTAATAGAAGTGCAAATCTAATATATAATAGAGATCATCTTGGCATCAACCTCATCAATATATTTGAGATAGTTGTGATACTCTATTTTATTGATAAGTAATATATCTTATAACATTATATTATGAAAGTTAAATATCTGTCTAATACCTCCTTTCGGTGGAACCTATATAATAATGACCTCCCAGGAGGTTCAAAGATTTGGCAGAACATTGTTAGAAATAGAGCTGCCAAGAGAAGGATTGAGGTGGATTGTGGGCAATGGCTTCAATATAAGGTTTTGGGAAGATAGGTGGATGGATGGGAAAATGTTGGCCTTAAGTAAATATAGTGGTGTAATGGAACTCCTTAAGGAGGACATAGGGGTTAAAGTGGGAGACTACATTGATCAAGGGAGGAGATGGAAGAAGTTGTATAAGGAGGACTATCTGCAGAAGATAGTTCTTCTCATAGAGGAAGTGGAAGAACTAATAAAGGAACAAAGACTCCCATTATTGCCACAAGAGGATATCATGGCTTGGGATTTAACTCCGAATGGGAACTTCACTGTCAAATCTACTTATACCTTAATCTTTAATAAGGAACTATGCCCAACTACGTGGAGCAAGGTATGGATCAATAACCTTATACCTAAGATTAATTTCTTCTGGTGGACGGTTCAACATGGAAAATTTTTAACAATTGATAATTTGAAAAAAAGGGGATTCTACATAACAAACCGTTGTTGCCTTTGTGAAAAAAAGGAAGAAAGTATTTACCACCTTTTCATTGAATGTCAGTTTGCGGTTGACATCTGGACTAAGGTTTGGAAAAGATTGGGGGTGGCTTGGATCATGAAAGATAACTTGGGATAGTTTGTGGATAATTGGGATTGCCCATTCCATCATCCAAGACTAATTCTTTTATGGAAGATTATCCCACCATATGTATGCTGGCACTTATGGAAAGAAAGGAATAACAAGATATTTAGGGAGGAAAAAAGGACGGTTGAAGTAGTTTTTGGAGTGTTGAACAAACTGTTAAAGGAAAATCTAAGGGTAGCTAAATACAAGATGCCAAAGGAAGAACCCAGAAGACTTGAAGGAATTGTGGCTGAGAATTGGGGTTGTCAAGAGGATTTCTTCCTATTCGATAACTTCGCTAGGAGGAGGAGAGAATAGACAATATGGAGACCACCCACCATCACAAAGTATAAATTGAATTTTGACGGAGCTACCAAAGGAGGACAGGGAGTGGCTGGAGGTGTGCTGAGAGATAGGAATGGTGATGTGCTATTGGTTTATGTAGGCCAGGTGGGGATTGGTAGCAATAATGTGGCAGAAGCTATGGCGTTATTATGGGGTCTTCAACTTGCTAGGGAAAGAAACATTTTAGAGTTAACGATAGAAGGGGGTTCTAAACTAGTGATTGATTAGGTTAAGGGGGAGGCAAAATTAGGATGGAAGATTAGAAATATCATCCTGGATATTAAAAATATACTGGAGGAAATGAGAATGGTCCACCTATAGCATATCTATCGAGAGGGTAATCAAGTGGCAGACGCTGCGACTGCCATGGGGTTTAATGTCAGGACAATCGCGTGCTGGGAAAATTTAGTGGATATCAACAAAAATCTAAGGATGTTGATATCCAAGGAAAAAAGTGGCACAATTCAAAATGGTGATCACTAAATTTAAAAGTAAGGCCAAATTTGGCAAGATGGAAAACTTTGTCGCTAAATTAAACTTTAGCATTTTGGAAATGAGAGATAGACGTGGCCATACGAATGACAAGTGGAGTAATTACGAATTAAGGAAATTATCTTTTCATAATTATGGAAACTCGTTGCAAGCTTTGAATCGCTCTCCAAAGGGAAGTACGATAGATATTATGAATTGGGATGTCAGAAATCGACGGGGAGAGAAAAGTAGGTTTTTTAATACCCACGAATCTCATAATACGATGTTATAGGATTCTGGAGCACATCATACATGGGTCTGTAATTTTGATCCTTATTCCCTCAAAGGATTTAAGCAAGAGAGTAGCCATAGAGAATTTGAAAGTGATAAAGTTCTGATGCATATTTCACAAGAAGAGAGGCTGGATAGTGGAGAAATTGAAATGGGGGGTGATCTAAATCAATTGGAACCAACGAGATTAGAGAACTTCAAGGATAGGATGGTGACCTGGTATCTTCTGAAAGAAGGGGGTTTTTTTCCCTATATGATGTCCATGGCTGGGTATGATGAAAATTGTGCATTACAATTTGTGAATAATTGGAATGATAGAAAGGTTACAATCAACGACATTACATTTTAGGTCACGGAGGAGGTAATTGCCATGACAACAAGACTCATAGTGAAGGGCAAAAAATGGAAGAAAGTCACTAAAGTCTTGGATGAGGCTAGCATGAATAACTTCTTTGCAGAGAATGAAGAACTAATTTGCTATAGAGGAGGGTTTAAAAGGGATAAGTTACCTAAACCCTGGGATGATGTATGTCTGGTCCTGATGAAGTATCTCATACTGGAAGGTAGGTTTGGAGTGTGCTTATTATCATTTTCCATTATTGAATCACTTAGAAATAGGGATTTCATTTCCATTCCATTTTTCCTTCTACATTCGGTCAAGGATATGGTTAATGATATTAGGGAAAAAAAGAATAAAGGCTTAAACTTCACCATTATTCATCAAGGGTTAATTTTCCATCTGTACCAATTCCACTTAGTTTTGTGTCCCCCCAAAGAGTTTGTAGTGGAAAACCCCCGCCATAGTCCGAGTTCCCCCTTGAGCTCCAATACAGAGACGAAAATCCATACTCCTAGGCTATCTCCTAGCAAGGATACTAAGAAAAAGAAAAAACCTGACATAGCCCTAGAACAAAAGGGAAACAAGACAATTGAAGTTGAAAAGGTGGTTGAGGTTGTTGGAGAGGATTCTGGTGAGGATATTGGGGAAAAAGCAAGAAGAAGGTTTGGTAGGTTAGCTTAGTCCTAGGCTAGGGTTAAGCAGAAGTCCATTAGATACCAGGTTGAGGAAGTTGAAGAAGATAGCTCAGGCAATAACAATGATAGAAGGGAGGAGGAAAATATTTCCAACTCCAAAAAGGATGAAGGTAATGAGGAGGGGGAAAAAAGTTTCAATTCTGGGAACATTTTAATGGATGATACTCAAACTCAGGTGTCAGACAACAAAGAAAGGAATACTAAGACAACCCATGTTTCAGCCAGCTTCTCACTTAAACCTATTACTTTTTGTGATGAGATGAGCAAAAAGGATAATTTCCCAATTACCATTTCTTCCCCTATTAAGGAAAATTTGAAGATTTCCTCTAACCCACAGGTGCTACAAGATAAACTACAGGGATAGAAAATGAAGGAGGTTGCTGCAAAGAAGGGCAAGGAGCATAAAGAGGAGACTGAGGCAGTGGAGGAGCATTACATGAACCTGGAGGAAAGGGTCAAAGCTTTGGAGGAGGGGTTTTTCACCTTCTCCAAGTTTGGACTTAAAGTTACTCATGCTGCTGCAACTACCCTCCAATTGCTGGCATAGGAGAAGGAGGAAGCTGGCTTGGACATGGAGGACAACAAATTACTCTTCAAGTTTCTTGCCGATGACTGGGCCCAGATTCTACTTCATGCAAGGGGAAAAGGGAAAAAAGAAATCTAAGTCTTTTTTAGTTTTGTTCAATTATGGGGATCTAAGGGTCCAAAGACTTTATATACTTTTTTGGCAGTTATGGTTTTGCTGGTACTCAGCTATATTTAAGTTTTTATTAGGCCTGGGTGCCTTTATGGACTATGTGGTTAGTAGCTAGGTTCTTTCTAGTTCTAGCTTTCTGGTCTATGGTTTAAGTCTTTGCCTGTTGGTACTCCTGTTCTTTTTGTTTGGTTTTGTTACTGGCTAGTAATGTGCTAGTTACAAGCCTTTTGACTGTTAAGGGCTGACCCCCTTGTTTTTGGTCACTTTTAATTTCAAAAATATTATATTATAATAAGTATTAGCTGTAAATCATAATCTTTCATTCTTGTATTAATTGGTGTCAATTACCATCATTACAAGTCTTATAAAGGACTTTTAGAGTCTTCTTGGAAGGAAGTTTATCACCAATTTTTGTGAGTTAATTGTCTCTAATTCCTAAGAATTAATATAAGGAGATATTAAAAGATTGATAATATTATTTTAGACCAATCCACCTCCACATTTATAAAATTTCATCCAAACTTGGAAAATAAATAAATATTGAGAAGGTGAGAGTCTCTAACATTAAGACCTCCCTGATCCTTTGGGGAACAAATAGTTTCCCAATTAACAAGTGAAAGACACATTTTTCTCCTCAACATCTACCCAAGAAAATTGTCTCTTATAAACATCAAGCTTTTTGGCCAAAGCAATTGACATATAGAATAGAGACATAACATATTCATGGGAAGAAAAAGTAAAAGTGTTACTAGCTTTTGGGAAGCAAGTTATTTGAATTCCAATGAAGGCCTGCTAGAAATGAAGTTGAAATCTCTCACTAAACTAGATGAGAATGATAGACTTGGAATGCACAGTGAGCTATGGGATACAAAAAGAGATATTGTAGCAGATGAATCAACAAAACCAGGGAAACATAGTAGATTATGGAAGGAAGAAGAGGTTGAACTAGTTTTAATGAAAGAAAATTAGAGGTTTTGAGTTCTCTTTACTTCATTCTTACTCCCAATACTTTTCTAGTCCCTACACTAAATCTATGAAGTGATAGTCAATTTCCTTATGAATAGTACCTAACACTGTTGTAGATAGAATATTTGAGATGTGCTTCTAGTTTATATATTTATTCGATATTTCCACTATATTTCATTGGTATGTTGCATAGGATAGTAGTTGTTTCTATTTCCTATAGAATAATTCAAATTCAATACTAGCACTTGCTAATAAAATGTATCAATTGCAACTTGATCATGGAACATAAAGGTGAGATTCCTTATCTACCTTCAACAGGATGTAAGATTTCAAATTCATAGTTTTCAAGGAATGTCTCAATTGCAATTATTTTGGATTAATATAACTCATATAGAGGGATATTATAGGAAAATTCTTGCAAATTTGAAGTGGCCAAGATGGGAAAACTACCCTCTAAAATGGTTTCCATGTGAATGGAATATGAAACATCTAGTAGTACTTGATCTAAGCTTTAGCAAAGGCATTGAGGTGCTATGGTCATAGACAACCAATATATAGGTGATTTCCAAAATTCCATCATTTTAGGAAGTAAAAGAGATTGAAGACACAATCACAAAAGCTTTAGTGTTATTAAAAAAAAGATACGAAGACCTGCTTGATAACTGCCTAATGGTATGCTTTCCTATTTGCAGGGTCCAAAAAACCTCAATGTACTTAAGTTGAATTAATACATAAATATTCATCCCCTTCTAGATTTAGCATAAAATAGTAGATTTAAAAATTCAAAGTATCTCAGAGAAGGGAAATTTGAAGAATCTTTGGACTTTGAGGAGGTAGGAAACTTTGAAGAAAATAGAAAATTTACAAAATCAAAGTATCTTGGATGAAAAAGGCAAGAGGAAAAAAGAGATGAGAAACCTTATCCTTGAACTCAAAAGAAGAAACTTATCTTCACCAAATAGAATGTGGTGTTGTTTTTTTGGCCCATTTCCACCACATTGCATGCTTAGGTTAAGGAACTATATGAACAAATTTAATGAAGTTTTTTGGATCAAGCCGAATTGGAGAGGAACTTTTCAAAAAAGTAAAACACTTTAGAATTATGAAAGTAATACAATGGAATAAGAATAGTAATTCCATAGATGAAATTTTTAATGAGATATACTAGGAAATAAAATTTCTTTATTTAGTAACAAAATTTAATCCTCAAACACAAATGATCCAAACCCGCAAAGATAAGTTTACTAAAAAGAAAGAGAATCAAATAGAGCTACTATAGCTATACAGAGAAAATGACTTACACATCCAAAATGGATGGATGGAATCATTCAAATATATAGTATTTGTAAATTATAATAATTTTTATTTACTATTTTAAATACCAATACAAAAAATATAGGGTTGTGATCAGATCTTACAACATACAGTTTTTCCAATATTAAACCAATTCTCTAAGACTAATTGTAGCTCTACAACAATTTAATACTACAAGACAATTTGGAAGAACTCTTCTTACCTAAAATCCAACCTCATATATTTCCCACTCATTAGTTAGCATGCAACCATATCCAAAATCAAACCAAAATTGTTACTTCATTAAACACTAGTTCTATCTATCTATAAACCCAAAACATTCTAGCCATGTGTGAGGTACAATTAAATGAGTGTTATATGGTGGCATCCTCACTTACAAAGAATACTAAATTCAAATTCATGGTAGCACAATTATAGGTACTGTATCATACCAACATTACTATTGGCAATGAAACTATGATATTACCAAATCATATTACAATGCCCCAGAGATCCTTGTCAAATTTGCACTAGACATAACAATATAGTTTGCGGTAAATTTTAAGTAGAAATGACACCAGAGAAAATACCATTCACTTGAGGGTTTGGATTTGGTTTGAAATTCTGCAATTTATAACCTCCTTTTGCATTCACTTTCTTTCCATTACTAAAAACAAAAATGAGCTCGATTTCTTTTTGATTAGAGGGCATAGCTATTATAATCTCCTTTGCATTCACTTGCATTCAAAATCTTGCAACTTATAACATGTGTTTGAAATAGCATGGGGTCGATGACTTACTAGAGAAATGAGCTCAATCCCTCCTCCGATGCCTGCAAGTGATTAGCTCATAGTGAAAATCAAACCTCCCACACACTTTTCTCTCTTTTTTGTTTATAATCCATGTTGGTCAAAATTTCGTCCAAACAAATTCATGTTGGTCAAATTTTTGACCAACTTAAGATCTTAACAAAAAAGGAAGTTAAAATCAAATAGAAAATGACATAAGGTCAAAAATTAACACTAAATCTACTAGTGAATTCTCAATTCATAAAAACTGTGTCAAGAATATCCTAATAGATGGAGGTTCAGGTTTAAACATTTGTACATATGACTTGATAAAAAAACTAGGTATCTAAGCATGCTATTGATCCTAGATAGAAAATAACAATAAAAGCATAAGACAAAGATAAGAGATCATCTAAAGGTCTAATGGTAATTCTGATTAGAGTGGGACCTATTGAACAAGATGTGGTTTTCCAAGTATGAACTTGTCTCTAGAATACAATATCCTACTGGGTAGACTATGGACCTAAAAAATGCAAGAAATACAATCCACATACCACCAATGCATAAAATTTCCATACAATAAGCTGAGGTCACTGTCCCAAGTGATAATACTATCTCATGAAATTCTCTTCTCCAAGTAGTAGATACATTTATTCCATGCAATAGAGAATCTGAGGAATCCAATGCCACATTAGTAGAGTGTGAAAGAAAGACAAAACTACTAAGCACCATCATGGGTAATATTGACTTGACTCAATCATGTCCCTCCTTATTTTAATGAGATCTTATGAAAATCCTTCCCAAACCATGATAGCTACGTCATCTGCAATGACTATTCAATATGGATCATTTATCAAGTCTATTATCCCTATTAAAGGGGAGAGAAAAGAAAGAGCTATCCATAAGTAGAATTATCAAGGAGAAGACATTGAAAAATCCAAAACTACTATTAAGACCAACCTAGAGAAATATAGGAAGGGTTATGAATTCTTACAAAAGAGGGGGGTTAATCTGGACAAGGACCTATAGGTGATCCTAAAAATGCTCTTGTAGATCCATTAAATGTCACTAAAGGATTTACAACAAGAGACACAATTGGTGTGGATTTTTCCACTACCAAGTTTTAGACAACTAGAGACACTATCTATTTGATGAAGATTTGAATGATTAGTGGAATCAAAAAAAGAAATTGAACCTACAAGAATATCTTCAGAGAAATAGATCTTGATATAGACAACTAATCTTGCTTACCAAGTGGCACTCTATGACCCCTTTTACCAACAATCTCTTTGGAGGATGCTAAGTTCATTCCTTCTATATCCCTTCTCTAGGGAGAGGATGAAGAAAAAAATAAAACCATGAATAATCAAGTAGATGCATCCACATCTTGACCACTTGTTCACACTTAAAGTGATTATCTTAGACTAGAATTTATCAATGTAGTTATCTCAAAATTATTGTACATAAGTGAAGGGAGGACATTTGATTCATAAAAGTGGGAGTGAGAGTCATTTTAGTAGCATTGACAAAGTTGGACATTGATGTGGTACATATATATGTTGATCAACTCAAGGTAGTTAACGAGTTGCACATTAGGTCAAATGAGTTATGATTTTATAGTGTGATGCAGGAGCATCCTGGGTTGCCTTGTTATCTTGCTCATTCTTTTTCATTCTACATGTTGGTGTTGAGTTACAATAGCACTTATTTGGTGTCGAGTTACTATAGCACTTAGTTGGTGCCAAGTTACTTTAGAAATCTAGTGTTGACCGAGTGTTCCTTCATGTGCTGAGTTACCCAATGTATGCCAAGTGACTCTTCATGTGCTGAGTTATCTAGTGTATGCTGAGTGACCTTCATGTGCTAAGTTTTCTTATTTATGCTGAGTGTTAGCATTTGGACGTGATTTCTACGAGCCAACTTGCAAGATTTATTTTGATTGTGATATTTATATAAAGATCTTTTCTTGGGATGTATCCAAACTGTTGTTGGGTCGGCCTTCCTCTTATGTAATGTTCTAGAATGACCTGTAAGCCATTTTGGCAAGTATATATAGAGTGTTTAAGCTTAGAGTTAAGGTAGTTTTAGGAAGAGGATTGGAGAGTAGAACTGAAAAGTGTGAATTTACAGTTGGATTTTTGAATGTGAATGTAGTTGTATTTGGTCGTAACCCAGAAGGCCTTATAGCTAGGCATGTATGAAAATATTTTGATGAATCAATAAAAGTTTTTCACTCTTCCTCCTCCTTTGGTTGTTGTTCTATGTATTGTGTTTCTACTGTGTTAACTATTGCAAGGTGGTTTGGATAGCTGGGTGAGCCTTTGGCCCTGGTTATTCACCCCTCCCTTACATCAGATGGTATCATTGCTAGAGGTTTGTCCTTGTGGAGATTGGATCATATAGAACCTTGATTTAGATTTGGTTGTAGGGTGGCAGATCTATGGATTTGACCTATAACTTGTAAAGGGTTACGATCTTGCTAGAACCTAATTTGTAAAGATGGTTGGTGGTAGAGGAAATAATGCTGATAATGCTATATTGGATCAATTGAGACAAATTGCAGCTAGATTAGATGCTATGGAGACAACCCAAAGGAGAGGTGTGCATCTTGATGATGTAGGTGATGATGAAGCAGCAACACCAAACCATAATCCAAAACTTGAAGAAGATCAAGATGAGGAAAGATTATTGTGAGTGTTGTCCAGGGAAAATTCAAAGCCTATTGTGGAAGTTGTTTCGTATGATGGAAAATTGGATACCAATGCTATGTTGGATTGGATCTTAGAAATGGAGAAGTTCTTTGAGGATGAAAACACTCCTAATAATAGAAAGGTGAAGATTGCAGTCACTAGTTTGAAAGGTCATGCTTTGCTATGCTAGGAGCATTTGCAAATTTATAGACAAAGGAGAGGAAAGGAGAAGATTAGAACTTGGTTGAAGATGGTGAACAAGGTAAAGAACAAATTCCTTATTGTTGATTACCAAGTTAGCTTGCTGAGAAAGATGTAAAATTTGAGAGAAAAGGACATGATTGTGAAAGAGTATACAAAATAATTCTATAGATTGGATATCAAATTTGGACATGTGGATGATGATGTTGAGAAAATTGCAAGGTACATAAATGGATTGAGATCTAGAATTCAAGATGAAATAAGTTTTGTGAAGTTGGAAATTATGGAAGAAGCATGCCAATATGCCTTGAAGGCTAAGGAGATCATGACAAAGAAGCATGAACAAAGACAAAGAGGTGGTAGATTCTAGAGAGGCAGAGGTAGATCTTATGGTGAACGTAGTAGATCTAACAATTTTGTACAAGATAAAAGCAAATTTGAGTTAAAGAATGATGAAAATGGTAATAATGAATGAAAAAGTGGTAATTCTTATCGAGGAGGTACTAATTATTACCGAGGAAGAGGTAATTCTTATTCTAGAGGTGGATTTCATCGTAATTGTTTCAGATGTGGTAAAGAGGGACATAGATCTTTTGAATGTAGATCCTTTGAAAGTGGGAAAGGTAACAAAAATGTTGTGATTCAAGGAGATGATGAGGGTTGACCAAGTGGACCTAAGGCTAGAGAAAATCTGATGGTGAGAAGAACCTTATGTAATAAGGGAAGTGATGAGGAACTTGTTTTAAGGAGAAGATGTAACGCCCTACCAAGGGATCCAAAAGAATAAACTTAAAGTTTTACTAAGTTTGCTAAACATTTTTTTTTTTAAAGTAAGAAATTATAACATACACATCAAACACATAGTAGTGGAAGCAATAACATGTAATCCTCAACGAACATACATAACAGGTTACATTCCTTAAGGATCCCAAGACGTTGAGTCACATTTATATTTAATTAATTCTAAGTCTAACAACTACCACATCCACATGAAAGAATAATAAGAAGGTCCAACGTCCATAATATACATTTGTTCCGAATGCCTCTTGGCAAATTAATCCGGAATGTTCATTCATCAACTGTACATGTCACAGGGTATGAAAGGCTTAAAAGAATATACATATGTAAAAATAAAGATACATCATCCTCAAATCCATAATAAAAAGTACAATAAAACAAATGAAATCATTCACTATACATGATACATCCATACATCCATAATGATAAAACATCCATCATAAAATCTAACCATTCATCATAATAATCCACGAACATAGTGAAGGTAAATGCCAACCAGGAAAGCTCCAGCCACAATGACTATGGACAGAGCTCAATGGTAAGAGTAAAAAGCACTACCACCCGACCGCGTGAACCAAAATGGTCCACTCCCACCACGCTAAGGAGATAGTCTCAAGTCCCAAATAGGATAAAAAATCACATAACACAAGTACTCTCTAAGTCCAAGAAATCCTAAAAGTATACTAACTCAAGGTTCCAACACATAGATCGACATCTAGACCCAGAAGCACAATACAAACACGTAGGGAACCTACTATGCAAGTGGGAGAGTGTCATCACATGAATCAAATTGGAAGTTACCTGAGCAATCCCTCGGGAATCTCAGGTCCCCAGTAATCCTGCGGCCATTAGTATCCTCTCGTACTGACGAGGCATACTATGGAAGGCAAGGTCACAACTAAGCATTCTCTCTACCCCATCCTAGTTTGTACTAGCACTCAAGGCATGGGAGAGAACATACAGTTATCTTATTAGGTTCATTTAAGTCAGTATTTAGGTGAGATGTTTTCACTTATTAAAACAAACAACTTACAATGAGTCATCCCTAGAGCCACTTCAGGTCTCCCATCCCTCATTGCAAGCCACTTCCCGACACTACACATAGATAACCTACCCTAGGCTCATGAAATTACAAATCACAAAATTATAATAAAATCACCTTAGTCCTATACAAGCGACTGGAAAGCATCAAAAGATAAGCCACAATAATCACATCAGTTCTCCACAAGAAAACTGGAAAGCATCAAATAATAATCATAATGATCACAACAGTTCTCTATCAGCAACTAAAGGCATCCATGATAAATCATAATATCCAATGGTTCTTCAATGAGCAACTAGAAAGTATCCCAAAATAAATCACAATATTGATCGAAGACTCCAAAATGGTCAAATCAAAACATGTCACAACATGACATCATCAAGAACAAATCACTTAAAACACCTCAGTCCTCTCAAGAAGTTGGAAAGCAATAACAACCAGTAAACACATCCATCATAGAGCATATCAACACATCACCATGGTTGGGTTTAGAAAGATTGAGAACAAATCATCATACCATCACAATTGCATAACCCTCAAGCCTTTGGTAACAACCTAAACTGGTCAACACTCTAAGACCACCCAAACCCCAATCACAGATAACATAAACAAAACAATATAGTTCATAATTTGGGTGTGATTTCAAATTACACAATAGGGTTTAAGTTGAAGTTTCAATTTGTGTTTCAATGTAGATTTCTAATGCAAAGGTTTCTCACTATTACCCTTATAATTTAACCCAATTATTCATTCATGAATATACAAGCATTCTCAAATTTAAAGTCAAAATTCCCTAAGATAAATCAATCTGGAATAATCTTTATTTTATTAAGTTATATAAAAAAAAAAATCAATAATGATTTTAAATAAAATCACTGTGATTTTATTAAAATCAATTATTTAATCTTCATTTGATAATAACTCCTCTACTATTATTAAATAAATTAATATTTTATTAAAATATAAAAACATTTATTATTATAAAATTATTAACAATTTTTAATAAATTAAAAATTTATTGAAGCAAACTTTAACATTATTGTTATCTATTAACAAATTTATAATTTTAAAACATTGATAAAATAAACAAAAAAGAAAAAGTTAAATTTCATATATAACTGACACCTCTCTTTAAGAAGAGCCGTGCGGCCCTCATTACAGGGTACCGCAGGCTTTAAAGGCCGTGCGGTCCCTTGCTAACGCAGGTCGCCGCCGGCGATTTCAAAGCATTGGGGGGCGGGGGGGAAGGTAAGACCCCTCCCCATACATTATATTGTATATATATTTTTTTGTATGCAAACTTTTCAATTTAATTAAAATCGCCTCCTTAATTAATATTTTATTAAAATTTAATAATATATGTTTATTATTATATATATATTTTATAAATAATTATTTATAATTATAATAATAATAATTACTATATTTAAACATTCAGAAATATAATCTGATAGAGAATAATATTAACCATTCGAATTTCAATCTACAATTTTCATTTTTAAGTTTAAAATTTAACCCTTCCCTAATTAAATCTAAATTTCTTTAATCTAAATAAGAATTCCTGATCACTCTTCTAATTTTTATGTATGCCGAATATGTTGACAAACATTTAATAATTTATAATATTGAAATATTTAAGCTTTCATCACAGAGAATTCAGATATACAATCCACAGGCACGAAGAAGACAGGAAAGGATAATTGCATAATTAATCAATGATCAAAACACAAGACCCTACTTGAGCCTGATGCTAATATGCAATTCCTAAAAATTGTAAGACAATTTGCTCCTCTTCAATAACTTTCTTCTGAAAATCTTTCTTAGAATTCTCCTTCTGAAATTCGCTGCCAAAAGATGTCACCCCAAAATTTCTGTCCCCAAAAATTCTTTCCCAAATTTGCCATCACAAAAAAAATGAACCCCAAAGTTGTGATAAGGAGTTTTCTCCTCAAATCGGGGCACTAATTGTGCGTTCACCCGAGAGGACTCCTTGCTCACAAGACTCAACTCAAAATTAACTTGTATTAATCTTTGCTTTATCTTTTAATGCACATTAAATGAATTATTAAATAACTTAATTTAGTTTCCCTCTTGACTTCTATTTTTAATCTTTATTACTTTTAATCCCATGCACATTTTATGAAATTAAAATAACATTATTATTTTCACTTATTTTATCTTTTAATTAATTTCTTTTATTTTTAATTCATGCTCGCATCATGCGATCTAAAAACTTTAATAATTTAATATCTTTCAACTTTTAATTTATTTTAGATACTTAATTGATAAAATATTTAATTAATTTAAATAGAAATAATATTTAGCATTTATTTAAAAATGAACTCTAAATATATTATTATTAAATTAAATAAATATTATCATGTTCTAAATTTATCCTTAAACTTTTATCTCCAATTTTTTTTTAAATTTAATTAATTTCTTAATTAATTAAATATTAAAAATACCATATTAATTTTCCATTAAATTAAATCATTAATTAATCTTTTTAATTAGACTTAACTAATAGAAAAATACATCAAGGACTCATAAAGCATCATACGAAAAACCATCATAGAAAAACACATACTAAATCAAACAAAAGGGTTATAATCACGAAATTACATCATTTGATGCATTCAGAGGGTACTTGACTCAGATACTTGTCCTAATTTTTAATCAGGAAAATGGCTTAAAGGTTTAGGATTTGGACTTAAGATTTATCTCCCCTCTCTTACCATTGAGATAATGTGATAGGGTACGCTCATCCTGGCAATTCAGGGAAGTCGATACCCGGTACTTGCAACTTGCATAAAATCCACGCATGTACTGACATAATATTCTAAGCTAAACAGACAATGGCAGGAAGTGGTGCATCGTGTAGATCCCGACTAGCAGGTGACTATGTCTCCCTTCCTTAACCACATCAAAAACACTATACATAAAGAAAACAAACACGTACACCATACACATGCAGTATGGTGTAAGTATCCATAAGAAAGCACATGTGATAATAAACCATCTAACTAATCATCATCGATAACTAAAAATATTGAATAATCATCATACATGCATGAAATATAGATTACCAAGTAATCTCATCATATAATCAACTAAGTTTGAAATAATATCTGAAAATCTAAAAGTAATGCTACTAAATATCAAGTATAAAACTAGCCTAAAAGAGTTTGGCAATGATAACTGAAATGCGACTTAGGGGTAGGCACTACAGAAGTCTTTTCAAGACAAGATGTAAGATGGCTGAAAAATGCTGCAAAGTGATCATTAATAGTGGAAGTTCTACAAATTTGGCATTAAAAGAGTTGGTTACAAATTTACAATTGTAGAGGCTGAAGCATCCTAAACCCTATCATGTTTCATGGATCAAAGATGAGCATAAGATATTGGTAAATGAGCAATGCCTTGTGAAGTTCAAGATTGGACATTACTTTGATGAAGTTTTGTGTGATATTATGCCTATGGATTGTTGTCATATTCTGTTGGGTAGACCTTGGCAATATGATAGATATGTTGTACATGATTGAAGATTGAATCAATATACTCTTTGGGTAAATGGGAAGAAACAAATATTGTTGCCTTTAATTGAAAGTCCAGATGAGGTTAATTGTACTACTGTAAAAATTTGCATGGTTAATGGGAAACAATTTGAAAAAGAAGTGAAGAAGAAACAAGTCTATTTTGCCATAGTTCCTAGAGAACTGAGTGTTGGTAGTAATGAGCGAGCAGTAGAAGCTAGTAATGACTGAGTGACAGTAGATAGTGATAGCCAAGTACTAATCGAAATTTTAGAATTGCTAAATGAGTATAAGGATATTGTTGCTAAGGATATTCCTGATGGTTTACCACAAATGATAAGTATAAGTCATTGTATGGACCTGATTCCTAGAGCTAGTTTGCAAAAAAAGCACCATATAGATTGACACCTATAGAGAATGAAGAACTTAATAGACAAGTGCATATGTTGTTGCAGAAAGGTTTGATCAGAGAAAGTTTGAGTCCATGTGTTGTACCTACTATATTAACACCTAAAAAGAATGGAGAATGGAGAATGTGTACTGATTCCAGAGCTATTAATAAAATCACAGTAAAATATAGGTTTCCTATGCCAAGGATGGATGACATAATGGATTGTTTGAGTGGAGCAAAGTACTTTACCAAGAGTGATTTGAAGAGTGGCTATCATTAGATCAGAATCAGAGAAGGTGATGAATGGAAGATTGCTTTCAAGATAAAATATGGTTTGTATGAATGGTTAGTTATGCCTTTTGGTTTGACGAATGCACCAAGTACTTTCATGAGGTTGATGAATGAAGTTCTGAATTTTTTTTTGGGTAAGTTTGTGCTTGTTTATTTGGATGATATTAAGATATTTAGTAAGACTAAGGAAGAACATCTTGAGCATACTAGACAAGTATTGTAGAGGTTGAAAGAAGAAAAGTTGCTAATTAATCTGAAAAAAATTGTTCTTTTATGCAAGAGGAGATTGTGTATTTGGGATTTGTGATTTCAGCTGATCAATCGAAGATGGATCTTGAGAAGGTTTAAGCAATTTTGGAATGGCCTACACTTGAGAATGTGGGTGAGGTAAGATCATTTCATGGTTTGGCTAGTTTTTACAGAACTTTATAAAGAATTTTAGTGTTGTTTGTAATGCTATGACTGAGACAATGAGGAGAGATAAAAAGGAATTCAAGTGGACACATGGAGCTGGTAAGAGTTTTGAGACTTTGAAACAAAAGGTTTTTGAATTAACTATATTGGCTTTGCCTAATTTCAACAAAGTATTTCAAGTTTAATGTGATGCAAGTGGTAATGCAATCGAAGCTATATTAAGTCAAGAAGGTAAACCCATTGCTTTCTTTAGTGAGAAGTTGAATGATACTAAAAGGAAGTATTTTGTGGATGATCAAGAGTTTTATGCTATTGTTCAAGCATTGAAGAAGTGGAGACAATATTTGATTCCTAAGGAGTTTGTGCTGTATACTGATTATAAAGCTCTACAAAACTTGGGAAGTCAACATAAATTAAATCAGAGACATATGAAGTGGGTTGAGTACTTGTAGAGTTTCACATTTTTTATCAAGCATGAGAGTAGAGTTACTAATACAGTTGCTGATGCATTGAGTAGAAGACATTCTTTGTTAACTGAAATGAGGGTTGAAGTTCTAATTTTTGATGAAATGAAAGAGTTGTATGATGCTAATCCTAATTCTTCTGAGGCATGGAGAGAGTGCAGAGCACCAAATCTGACATATTACATAAGCAAATATGATAGGTATTTCATTCAAGAAGGTATTTTGTTCAAAGACATTCAATTGTGTATTCCTAGAAATTCTATGAGGTTGAATTTGATTAAGAAAAAGCATAGTGGTGGATTGGTTGGACATTTTGGAATTGATAAGACATGGAGTTTTCTGAAAGAGAAGTATTATTGGCCACAAATGTATAAGGATGTTCAAAAATTTGTAAAGAGTTGTGGAGTTTGTCAAATTACAAAAGGAGTAAGTCAAAATACTAGTTTGTATACACCTATTACTGTTCCTGAGAAACCTTGGAGTGATATTAGTATGGATTTTGTTCTTGGATTACCTAAGACAGTGAAGGGGTATGATTCCATATTTGTTGTAGTGGATAGATTTTCTAAGATGACTCATTTCATACCATGTAAGAAGACATGAGATGCATAGCATGTTGCTGAACTTTTCATTAAAGAGATTGTGAGATTGCATGACATAGATAGTAAGTTTGTTGGTTATTTTTGGAAGACTTTGTGGAAGAAGATAGGTATTCAATGGAAGTTTAGTTCTACATTCCATCCACAGATAGATGGACAAACAAAGGTTGTGAATAGAAGCTTAGGTAATTTTTTGAGATGTTTAGTTGGGAATAAGCCAAATAATTGGGAAGTAGTATTTGCACAAGCTGAGTTTGCATATAAGAATTCTATGAATAGGAGTACAGAGAAAACACATTTTGAGATTATTACTAGAATGCATCCTAGAGGTATATCAAATTTGAGAGATGTTGCTGGTGAAGAAAAGAGAAGCGCTCTAGGAGAAGATTTTGCTAATTTTATATAGTCTTTGCATAAGGAAATGAAGATGAGGTTGGAACAAAGTAATCAGACGTATAAGGAGAATGCTGATTAGTCTAGAAGACACCATGATTTTCAAGTTGGCGATCAGGTGGTGGTTCATTAGAAGAAAGGAAGATTCCCAGTTGGAACATACAATAAGCTGAAGATGAATAAATTTGGGCTTTGTAAGATCTTGAAAATTTTTGACAGTGGTGATGCTGATGAAGTTGAGTTACTTGATGACATGGATATATTTCCTATATTCAATATTGCTAATTTGTATAAGTACCATGAGTCAAATGATGAAATTGTTGTATCAGAAGATTATCCTAAGAAGCAGATTGAAGAAATTGAATGGATATTGGATTAAAGAGTTGGCACAAGCACAAGAGGAAAAGATTACTATGAATATTTGGTGAAGTGGAAGAATAGGCCTATTGAATATGCTTCATGGATTTCTTAATCTGAGTTGGATTCAACTCAGATTGTGACATCTCAATGATTTAGGAGAATCATTTCTTTCAACCCCAGTTGTCTAATGCAGGAGCATCCTGGGTTGCCTTGTTATCCTGCTCATTTTTGTTCATTCTACATGTTGGTGCCAAGTTACCATATCACTTAGTTGGTGCTGAGTTACTATAGCACTTAGTGTTGCCAAGTTACTATAGCACGTAGTTGGTATTGAGTTACTATAACACTTAGTTGGTGCCAAGTTACTGTAGCAATCTAGTGTTGACTGAGTGTTCCTTCATGTGTTGAGTTACCCAATGTATGCCAAGTGACTCTTCATGTGCTGAGTTACCTAGTGTATGCCAAGTGCCTTTCATGTGCCGAGTTTTCCTGCTTATGCTAACTATCAACATTTGGATCGATTGTGATATTTATGTAAAGATCTTTTCTTGGGATGTGTCTAGACCATTTTTGGGTCAACCTTCCTCTTATTTAATGTTCTAGAATGATCTATAAGCCATTTTGGCAATTATATATAGAGTGTTTAGGCTTAGAGTTAAGGTAGTTTTTGGAAGAGGATTGGAGAGCAGGACTGGAAAGTGCAAATTTGTTGTTGGATCTTTGAATGTGAACGTAGTTGTATTTGGTCGTAACCTAGAAGGCCTTACAACTAGGCATGTATGAAGATATTTTGATGAATTAATAAAAGTTTTTCACTCTTCTTACTCCTTTGGTTGTATTTCTGTGTTGTGTTTCCACTATGTTAACTATTGCAAGGTGGTTTGGATAGCTGGGTGGGCCTTTGGCCCTAGTTATTCATCCCTCCCTTGCATCATATTGCCTTTGAAAACCAAGCTACCTATGATTATAGGGTTCCTATCAAGATTTATGCCTCTATAAAGGATTTTATAGACCTTGAACCCTCTACTTCTCTATCACTCATTCATCCTAAACTCTTAGACTGGTCACACCAATACCAACCAATTTACTCCCTACCTTCTAGAATAACTATGCATCAACCTACTATTTAAATATTATTAAAACTGTAGTCTCTTTCACCAATCAAATGATTACAAACATGACCAAAGAAGATATCAAGTATCTTAATCATAAGAAAAATGAAAAATAATAAGCTCTCTTATTGCAAAAAGCACTTAGTAACAGTGTCAGAGCCTAAAAAGGTAAAAATAAAAGATGTATCTCAAGGTGAAAACCTCCCTAAGGCACTTACAGATGAGATATTTGGTAGTTCTCCTAGTTACTTTCATGAAGTATAAATTATTCTCATAAAATAAACATATGTAGTAAAAAATAGAATAAAGTCAAAGCCTCATATCATTCACTTGGATGAGTCTTTATCTAAGAAAGAAAAGAAACAATTTACCAAATTCTTTATTGAAAATAACATCACCTTTGTCTGGATCTATTCTAATATGTTGGCTCTAAACACAAATACAATAATGCATCACCTATATATACCACAAGGTGTCAAACCTATGAAGAAAACATAGAAAGATGCATCTTTACATGGCTCTACTTGTAAAAGTTGAACTAGAAAAACTTCTGCAGGTAGGGTTTATCCAAACCATCAACTATATTTAATGGATTTCCAACATCATTCCTATATCAAAACATAACATGTCTATTAGAGTCCACAAAGGTTTTGGAGACTTGAGCAAAGCTTTCCGAAAGAATGATTTTCTATTTCCAAACATTGATATGATAGTGGACATGAGTGTAAGTTATGAAATGTATTCCCTCATGAATGACTTCTTGGGATATAATCATATCAATATCACCCCTAAAGACCTAGAAAAGATATATTTCACTTATGATTTGGGATTGGGAATAATTTTTTGGAATGTAATTCTATTTGGTTCAAGAATGATGGTGCTACTTATCAAAGGGAAATGATCACAATCCTCCATAAAATGATGCACAAAATAATGAAGGACTATGTTGATGATACATTGCCAAAGTCTAGAAAGAGAGAAGAAAATCCTATGAACCTAGGACCAATCATAAATCACATAGAATAGTTTAAGCTAAGACCAAATGAAAATAAATTCATACTTGAGGTCACTTCACACAATTTTCTCAGGTACATCATTTCAACCAAATAAATTGAGGTGGATCCTAAAAATTTCTAAGAAATCATAGAAATGTCACCTCTAAAGGGCATCATTTAGATGAGGATTCTACAAGGGTAACTCCAATCTATAAAATGATTATTCTCCCAACTGGTTGATAGAGCTCAACTGCTCACAAAAATTCTCTATTAGAGAGCTAGATATATTTGGAATGAGAATTGTGACAAGAGCTTGAAACAAATTAAGGAATATCTAGCCAATCCTCTCATCTTGATTTCACTAATTCCTAGAAAACCACATATTTTGTACATATAAGATACAACCACTTCCTTAGGGGCATTACTATCTCATTAGGATGAAGATAAGAAAGAACAAGAAATTTATTACATCAGTTGGACATTGGTGTCATATGAAATTAATTATAACAACATAGAAAAATCCTACATAGTGGTGGTGTTTGCTTCTAAAAATTTGTGACATTACATATTGTCACATATAATGCAACTCACGGTTAAATTTGATCCACTAAAGTACATATTGAAAAAGGCTAATTGATTGGTTGATTTTCTAAATGGATGCCAATCCTATCAGAATTGACATTAGATACATCAACCATAAAACTATAAATGGACAAGCCATCAGTAATCAAGTAGTTTTTTCCCCTCTACAAGATGGTAGCCCGATGCATATTAGGTTCCCATATTCATCTATCATGTATGTTATAGAGTGCACTAGAAAGCTCTTCTTTGATGGATCCTATCCATAGTATGATTCAGGTGTAGGATTTTTATTTTCTTGACACTATTTTGAAGGTGTATAAGTTACTATTCCCTTGTACACATAATATTTCTTAATATAAAGCCCTAGAAAATAGAATTAAAATGGCTATTGAATGGAGGATCAAAAAGTTCCCTTTTTATGGTGACTTCTAACTAATCACCAACCAAACCAACACTAACTATCAAATTAATGATAAGAAAATAATTCCATACAAAAGAATGGTGGATGATCTAAAGAAATATTTAATCTTGGTCATCTTTCGATAAAATCCAAGAGTTGAGAACAAGGTTGTGGATGCAATGACCACCTTAGTCTTTGTGCTCAAATTGCAAAAGTATGAATCTTGCTAGGAATTCCTATTAGAAGAAATTCATTACCCTTCCTATGATTCCCTAGAATCTTATATCATGTGTGCTATGACTGGTCATGACTTCTTTTGCCATGCCAAGATTTAATCCTATCTTCATGAGTATGTAGTTCTCAACAATTTGTCTTGGAATGAAAAACTCCAATTCCTCCACAATTCCTCCCACTACACTATTATCTCTAGCGACATGTTTAAAAAGGCTCTACATAGTAATTTACTTAGGTGTCTAGTCTTGGCCTAGTTTTTTGCTCTTTCCATATGTTGTACCCCACAATAAAAACCTAAGGTCATATTGAAAAATTGGTAGTTCTTAGTCAAAACCCTATTTCAAAATTCCAAAAAGATAAAATAAAACCCTCATTTTGTGCCCAATTTTCAAAGAGGTTTTCAATTTCAAAATAGCGCGAGATATTTTTTATTCTAAGTTTTCCCTTAAATAACGATCACTTTATTTTTATTTTCTGTGATTAGACCTCTTAATTTTTGAGCTTGCCTTAATTATGGTCATGTTTCCTAAGAACTAATGTGAAAATTTTAAGCTTAGATGAGTAATTCTTGTCAACCACTGATCTCAGTAAGATCAATGAATGGTGCTTACCCGCAAGATGGAGTTGCAAGCTTTTTAGACAAAGCACATAAGCATTGTGTTGAAACCTATCCAAAGTGATGATAGGGAAGAGGTCACATATAGATCTCAGGTATGCTTCTTATCCATCATTGATTGTTTCAAGATCAACGACTAAAACTTACTCGCAAGATGAAGATGAGAGGTTTATAAATAAAGCGAGTATGCACCTTGATGACATCCGGCACATGGTGATATCAATGCTACATTCTTTGAAAGGAATTATTACTAAGAACAAGTGTCATATACTAGTACAACAAGTATAATACATTCATTGGCTGAAGTATTTGAATTAGTACTACCTGGTGTAACTCTGTTCTGTTGTTGATCTTTGGCAGATCAACTGTTAGCACTTTCCCACTATCCTAAGTTGCAAGACCTTTAAACAATGCATAAAATAACCTCAATGACACATGTCCATGATGATGTAATAACTGGTTCTCACACTGTTTAAAAGGTGCAGATTGTTCAAATGTTGATCTTGAGAAGATCAACGGCTGACACTTACCCACTTTAAGAAAGTGATTGATACTTATGAAAAGTGAGGAAGTACCAATAAGACATGTAGCAGATAATGATGTCATAAACCCACCCCTATCACATGTTGTAATAAAGTCTTTGTCATGGTAATTGTTAGAACATGTTGGTTTGAAAGGAGATATTCTATTGGTCAATCTAGTTGACTGGACATGATAAAGGTGCATTTTTCTGTGATCATTGATCTTTCGCAGGTCAACAACTAGCACTTACTTGCAAGATGAAGTTGCATGACGTTTAAATAATGTAGGGAAGTGCAATCTACCATGTGGCAAGGTGGGACCAATTACGATGAACATTTGCTAATTTATGCTAAGTTGGAAAAATGTATGGAAGTAGAATGCCAGTTGGGTCACAATATTAAAATTGTATTTTGCATAATACTGTGAAATTTCATGACTTTCAATCTTGAGGTGATTAATGATTGACGCTTACCTGCATTTTCAAAATGCTCAAATTTTAAGTAATGTGGGGAAGTGCTGCTTGACACATGACCGAGATATTCAAAGCTTTGAAACAAGTTTTCTTTTTTAAACAAAGCTATCCGGTGCTATGAGATAGATAGATGAAATTCAATCTTGAAGCACAACATAAAGTTAATGGCTAAAGGAAATTAATATTGCTTAGAACTCCTTCGTGTGATCTCAATGCCCTTGTATAATCTACAAATTCATCAGTACCAAACCACACAATCACAAAGAATTCTCAAAGCACAAGGGTTTTTGGAGCTAGGGCAACCAAATTATGCAAAGTTTTTAGCAAATTACAACACAATTTATAGAAAAAAGGAAGCATAATCCAGTAGGTAAGTGGTCTGTAACTATCAAAAATCAAGAAATTAGATTTTTGTGAAGACAAATTTTTCAAAAATGCCTCCATGAACAAAATTCTCTAGTCTCATTGATTATATAAAAAGGTCTATTCATGATGATTTCCTTGAACAATTTCCATTATCTATACATGAAATAAAAACAAGTAGGGAGTTTATTCCAAAAAACCCTAGGTTGGTTGTGGGTGAGGATTTTTATGATAAAGCCAATTGGTTGAGAGATGCCTAGGTTTCTGTAGAAGGGTTAGAATTGTTTAAAAAATGGTTTTTCATATGCAACCTAGACACCCCTCTGAGTAGTGTTTGGGAATTTGATGTCAGTAAATTGGTGGTCTGTGGGGTTTTATTTTATAGTGATCTATTGTATGATATAGCCAAAAAATATGACCATATCACTAGAATTGTAAAGAATTATGTTGGAGACAATAATTTTAGGGTTTTTCCTGAATTGATCAGTGAGGTTTTTAAGCTCAACTCTAACCATGTAGTTCATGAGCCTATTGATATGGATGATCTTCAAGCAAGATATGATGCACATAGAGTATATTTGAGAGTAGGGCCATTGCAACAACATATTGCTAAGATTGGGTCGCTACCCTTGGTTACACCAAGCACCCCAAAGCCATTGATGAAAGAATAGTTCAATCCTAGAGCCCAAGCTTTATATTTCACTCTTTGCAAGATATTTGGGATGGATGAGGAGGAATACATCCAAGGTTCTATTGTTCTTATTATGGCTCAGACATTGCAGTTTGGAATGAGTACCATTCTTGATTTTGCTACCTTTCTTTAGAAGAGATTCATAATGGTCTCATTGGAATATCTAAAGGTAAGGTGAATAGACCTTTTTGCTGGTACTCCTTATTGATGTATATATGTCTCTATAATGGAGTGACCTTTTTCTCTAAGGGAATGGAGCTAGAGCTAGAAAAGAATGATGAGAAGCTACCTGTCCAACTATGGAGTGCTGATATGACTTGGGAAGCCAGGGATGCCAGTTATGTCAGATTTGATAGATATTTTGCATCAAGGCTCAGATTGCTCTTGAGAGGGGATATCCCAAGAATTCCACAACCTCTACTAGAATTAATTAGACCTAAGGACCATGCTAAGGGACTTTTGGTCAGTCATAATTGGGGGGATATAATCCCATACAATGTTTCTACTATGATTAGAGTTTATGGTTTTTTGGGAAAACCTCATGTTTTACCTTTCCATGTACCTTTGAAGATAGGAATTGAATAATTTTTGTGGCAAATTGGAACCATTGAAGAAAGGGATATGATTGGAAAAGGTAACGACACTTTCTTCCTTGTTGTTATTGTGGCTCATGATTTTGTCTTTGGAAGGAAAGGATGGAGAAATCTTAGTTTATTTTTGAATAGATATCACATGGCAGAATCCCATGCAAGGTATATTGACCCAGAGGGGTTTTATGACCTTCTAAGGGAGAGGACAAAAGCTAAGGTTATTACACAACATGTATACTTCCCTAAAGATGTTATTAGAAATATCTCTTCATTACAGGAATAGGAAGTTAGAAAAGAAAAATGGATAGTCTTCAGTAAAGTCTTAGAATTTATTAATGCTTTTGACCTTGATTATAATCCTTTGATGTATTAATGAATAATTTGGTTTAATAATGCAAACTATGAATGAAAAGAATGCTACCTTCGTTAAGATATATCTTGATAAGGCAACAGAGGTGGAGAGAAGGATAAATAGCTAAATGATAGTTGCTTCAAGCCAGTATACACTACAAAGGATGGCATAATATATTGTGGTTCAAAATATACAACATGTTCCCCCTCACAGAAGGCCAAGACTAGAGAGTCCACCTGCCACTAGTGCAACCAAAAAAAATAAACTAGAACATGAATCCTCTTCTCATGTGGAAGAGTATTCACCAACTCAAACCCCACTCTAAATAGAAGATGAAGCATCTTTAAGAGAACAATTCAGAAAAATGGGTGTGGAAGGAGATATAGTTGTTACTATTGCTAATATGGAAAGAGGAGTGCCTTAGGAGCCTCCTATGCCCTCCTTTGACCTCACTATTGCTGATTATAGAGGTAAGGAGATAGATCCTATTATTGCTCAAGCCTCTCAGAAGTTCATAGATGATGAGAATTTTTTTAAATCTAGGGCTTTTGCACAATTTTTGTGGAGACAAAATATAGGAAATTTTGAGGAAAAATGTAAGAAAATAAAGGCAGAACAACCAAATAAATCAGACTGTGGCATTGAGGAAGAGGTGAAGGCTAAATTTTTGGAGGATTTTGCCTAGTTAACACCTGAAGCTAGAAGACAATTGTTTAGGGATTTAGGAGTCTTGGTTTTGCCTAAGTGGGACATAGCTAATGCTATGATTTTTTATTCTATCATAAAAGAAAAAGATGTGCAGTATAAAATAGAGGAAGAGATATGACAAGCACATAGGGGGATTAAATTTAGTAATGATCATCAATACCTAGTCATATGGTCAATTAAAAAAAGAAATACAACCAGAATGCAAGAAATTTCAAGTGCAGAACACACTAGTGCTGTTACAGTATACATGGCTGATGAAGTGTGTAGTCAACAGGTTACAAGAATGGCTAAAGAAATTTTAGAGTTTGGGGATGTGGTGTTAGGAAAAGAACAAAGAGTGTTCTTAGAACTCAATGTCAAGTTTGAAGAAATACTTATGGCATATGAGGAAAGAGCAAAAAGGATACAATTATCAAAAAACCAAATATCCCAAATGGACAAACAACTTGGAAAGAGGAAAGTAGGAGAATCCAGTAGGCCAAGAATTGCATATCCTCACCCCCTAGTTGAGCCATTTAAATCCACCCCCTTTATTGAGTTATCGAATACCCCATGAAGGCATGATTTCTATATTGCTGAAGAGTTTGAAGAAGAATAATCTAGGTTATATGAATTGCAGATTGAATTGAATAATCAATATGAAGAGAAGCTTAGGAAAATAATTTTGTACTTAGAAGATAAAATTGAGTGGCCAACATTTTATGACTAGTTGGCAAGAATCCTAGAAATATGGGATGAAGACAACTTGAAGCCCATTATGCAAAAATGGAGTGAAAGAAATGATGATATTACTATTATGTGTATTTCTGTCATCCAATTACCTTGCCATCAAATAGAGAAGATTCTTGATATACTTAGTAATTTGAAGGACTTTTATGAGAAACAAATTTCTATTCAGAAGAGAATAACAATTTCTCTTTCCAAGTACATAGCATAGAAATTTGACCTTTTTCCCAGTGCCCTTAAAAGGGTTGACAGAGTAAAAGAAAAAGAAGAATGGAGAAAGGAATTAGATGAACTACTATGTCATGGAATGAATAATTTTATAAATGAAAAGGGGCATATATTATGGGCAATGACCAATGAAGAGCTCGTCAAAGTGCAATTATTTTACAATGTTATCGGAAAAGATCTTGTTGAAATAGAAAAAGTTGGAAATTTTGTAAGAAAAGTGCAGTGGGAAATCCTAAATTTTGATTGGCCTAATGACACTATTTTTAACAAGTGAAAAGAAGAATTTTTTTCTTTAGAATAGGTGGCAGAAGATGATGGGGTAGATGAGGACGTAGAAGTAACTTTTACCTTAATAGTTCATGATGAAGACAGTGAAAATCCCCAAGTTGAGGTTAACTTGCAGGTACCAGAACAAGACACATCATTAGTAAGCTTGATAGCCACATACTCCTAGGAATCAGAATAACCAAAGAATAAATTGTGGAATTCATAGTTTTAGAAATATAATAGAAAAGTGGCCCACCTAACGAATATTTTGATGTAAATTTTTTTGTTACACACAATTTTGTCTTTTTGTGACAACTACAAAATGTAAATATCTTTTGTCAAAAGGATAGCTGTCAGTTCTCAATGCCTGAAGCTTGTTGCATCTCACATTATATAAGTGAGATTCCAGGCTAGAGAAAAGGTCCAAATAGTTGTATCACTTTTAGCTTCTGTTAAGTCTACCTTTTAAGTCTGTTCGGTCCAATGTCTTGATGTGAATACTTTGTGATATGTTTTCTCAGCAAATTTTATGAGAATACATCAATTTGACAGGGTTTAGATGTTTTGTCTTGAGTCATTCCGAGTCTTGTTCAATTGTATACATTTGTTTTCAAAATAAAATTAAACAAAGATGAACTATCATCACATCTTTTTTGGCTGAATCTTGTCTCCATTTCTTTTACCTACTTATTTTGAAGTTGTATAAGCAAAGCTTGTCTAGTTGAATGCAATTGAATCAAATTGTATATCAATTCACCATTGCTATTAGTTCAATGAATTAAATAAATGCTTTAGTGGTATTGATAGGGTCTCCATGGTAATAGGAAGGATGTTTACAAGTATGATTTTTAGTAAGAATTGTTGATAATGTTGATTGTAAAGTAATCAATCAGATCTAGCAATTGAATGGATTCTAAATCCCAATGGATGAGGCACTGATCTATTAATTCCAATTTGTACGAGAAGAAATCATAGACAAGTTATCAAACTCAAATTCAAAATCAAATTTTACTTCATTATTTGAAAGATCTCAACGTTGGTCAACACTTTTTTGCATTTGATATCTAAGCCTTAGTTAGCTACTATTACTAGAAATATTTGCAAATCTGAGAAGAATTGTGACCAAATCTGCTTATAAGGGATGCATATTATCTTAAAGTGTCATGGAATGAACAAACTATGTATATGTCAGAGATAGGAGATGAGAATTACAATGAAACTAAGAGATTCTTGCTTAGTAGCATTCATTTGAACCATCCCTCAGGTATACCCACCTTGGTTCTGCAGAGCCTAAAGAGTAGGAAATCTATTTTGATTTCATTGTAGTTGGGTCTAGATAAGAAACATATTCAATTTTTTATAGGAAGTAGCTGATCCTTAGATTTTTTGTGCTTTCATTATCTTGGTATTGAGTATATTGTTACTCAATAGTTGAAAAACACCAACATCTAGAATAAGAGGAATCTAAGCATGAGTTAGAGGAAGTTCACAAAGGTATATACATGTCCCATCAAAATGGCCTTGCACTCTCTTGAAAATTATAGATATTTCTATTATCAACCAATTATGAAAAAAATATGTAGTTAGGTATGCTTAAACTTAGAAGAAATTTCAAATGCATGGAATTCTAATACACACACCATCTAGAGAGTTCATTCCTTTTATCACTCATTAGCCCTTTTAGCAGTGGAAATTTAACCTTGTGGGTCAAATTTATCCAAAATATTCTTATGGACACAAGTTCATTATTATGACCATTAAGTACTTCACAAAGTGAATCAAAGTTGTCATGTTCTTTATAGTGATGGGAAAATAGGTGTCCATATTTATCCTTAACTACATAATTTTTTGCTATGGCATTCCATCCTCCATCGTTACTAATAATGGAGGATAATTCAAAAATAATGGCTTGAAGCAACTATGTAAGAAGTTCAAAATTAGACAGCATTGGTCATCCATTCACTATCTACAAGGTAATAGACAAACTAAAGCATCAAACAAGGCTATCTTGAAGATATTGCACAAAACTATTAGTAAGTCTAGTAGAGACTGACATCTCTAACTCAACCCTTCTCTATGAGCTTACAAAACAATCATTAAAACACCAATGAGAGATATTCCTTTTGTCCTTATCCATGTGGTCGAGGAAGTCTTGCCAATTGAGGTAGAAATATCTTCACTAGGAGTTTCCCTAAACAGATTAGGATAGATGATGACTACAAAATATCTTGTATCCAAGTGTTACAACTATTGGATGAACATAAAAAAAGTCATGTTCAATAATCTAAGAGTCAATTAAAAATGAATGTCCAAATTATATAACAAGAAAATGTGTCATAGATTCTTCGAGGTTGGTGATGTGGTCTTACAAGAGATTCCCAAGAATTAACATAATCATATGTAGAAGGGGGATGTTTGAATCCAAATAGTTAGATCCCTACATAAGCATGAATTTATTTAGCTTAGAAGCTTATCATCTCTCAGTATTAGAGGGAGAATAGCTCCTAAAACATATCAACAGCATCCATTTAAAGATTTATTATGCATGGCATTCTTCATACAAGGTTCTTGTATAGATCTATTCTAAAAATATATGAAAGAAATCATAAAAAGTCCTAAAAATGATCATCATAGTGAAAACCCGAGAAATGGGAATTTTGTTGCATCCAAAAATGAAAAGATAAAAAAATTGAAAAAAATTGAAAAAAATTAAAAACCTTGAAAAAGAAAAAAAGAGCAAAAAAAAATAAAAATAAGAATTTAAGCACCTTGGCAAAACCTAGTAAACATGTGTCATGGTAGCAAAAATATTAATCTCACCAAGTGGTGAAAACCTGGTAAATAGGCACCACTTGTATAAATCCACACTCCATCTATCAGTTTATAGCTTCAACTATGAGCTAGTTGACTTTTACAACAATTTCCATGGTTTAGAATTAATCTCTATCTAAGTCTTACTAGGTGGTAACTCCATACAATGTCTATATCCAAACAAAATTAGGTGTTTCTCAACACCACCTCAACTAGTGCTTCTCAATACTCATCATAGAAATTAGTGTTTCTAAATGCTTAATAGAATTATCTCAAACAACCTTGTACATAAATACCAATCAAAGTGTGTCTCTTGACATTACCTACTTACCACTCATAAGCACAAGTTTCTGAAACATCACCAACAATCTCAACATAATGCTTCAACCCAAATGACTGATCTATGGTTAATCACACCTCCTTCACAAGATGATATGTTATGAATCTTCTTTTTGTATTGTTTATAATTTCTAATGTTTTAGTTTTGTTCCCTCAGTTTCTCTAAGATGTCACTTGACTAGAGGCTTGGGGGCATTGGACGTGATATTTTCTTTGACTTCTTGTGGGTGTGGTTTTAAAGATCCTGCATGTTTGACACATTAGGTGTCTATGGTAGGAGTCTTTGTCATGATTAGAAAACTACATATACCTCAACCTAATTTATTTGAACACTTAGGTTAGTTTTGAGCTATCTCGGTAACTATTATCATGTGTTCATGCAAGGTTGCACTCATGGTTATCTCAACTCTAAATGTATTATTGCTAGTGTAATATTGCAATATCAACTAAAAAAATTAAATAAGGTAATCTTGATGTGTATGCCTTGATACATACATTAGTTTTCTATATTTTAACTGATACAGATCATATTCATACCATTATGGTCACAGTGGCACCACTGATGGTTGTATGACCCCAAAATGTCCCAAAATAAAGCTCGATGATGATACTAAATAGAAACAAGACAACTCTTGGAGTCTCCATCTGTATTTCATCCTAGGATTTCATGGTAGTCTTTATGTCTTGCATAAAATAATTTATGCCTCCATCTTATCTTAATCAGACAACTATAATTCTCATTATCTCTAAGTAGTCAATTGTGTGAATCATCTCTAATCAAATCTTTCATCAAATTTTTAAACTCAATCTCCTTCATCATTAGAGATGAAAGGGTTTGATTATCTAAATCATCATCCCATCATGTAATCATCCAAGGGTTAATTTTGATATCCTAGACCCATTTTTGAGAGCAAAATCAAAACTTGACACATGTTTCCTAGTCAAAATTGCTAGTCAACCTTTTTGGTCAAATGCACTTGGCCACCATTATGAATCATCATAACAATGCAAAATCATTTAGATTTATTCCAAATCATTCAGTTTGACCTAATATCATTTTTAAATACTTTTGGTCAACTCATTCAACTTTGATCAAATGAGGGAAAATTATCATTACTAGGTGGTCAAACATGGTCCAAACGCTTTTCAAATATCTTTGAATCGGTTCTCAACCATCTTTTGATCTTGATGGGACAAGAATATCATATCTACAAATTAATCAAGTGCCATCACTAGGGGCATCTCAACTTCATCACTTCACATTAGGTTGAGATTCTTTGAATTTCTACATGAGTGATTTCATTGCTTCACATCAAATTTCTTAGGACATGCACTTAATCTAAATAGGGGCATATCAGTTCTCATCACACCACATTTTTATAATATTACTAGATCATTCAAATTAGTACCAAATATTAATTTTTATTGCTTTGCATCAAAATTTTCATTTAGGGTTCTCTCCATCGATACTACTTCAATCAAGTTCATATTCAATGTAGCTAATTTTTGTTCAGTAAATTTCATAATCTATTTCATATCTTGTTGAGTTTCATTCGATTGAGGTTGGAACCATTTTCCTATTAAGCTCACTATTCTTTATTCGATCAAGTTCAAAGATAATATCTTTCAAACCAAGATCATTGTGCTTCATTTGATCAAGTTTAGAGTCTATTCATCTATGAACAGTTCATTGCTTCAAAAAAATTGTTTAGTATCAACATATTCTTTGACTCAATGTATTGCTTGCTCAGTGACGCAAAGAGGGGCAAATGTAATCAACCATTTCTTGTTCTAGTAGACGGTATGCCCCTAAATTATATTAATTAAATTAAATTAAATACTAGACCCTATTACTCATTAAATCAATCTTGCATGGTTAAATAATTAATTAAATCATCAAATAATTATTAAATTAATTATATCCTAAGGTTTGATCATCATATTATAAAGTCTATTTAATTATAAAAATCACCTCTCCCTTTAATTAAATAAATTAAAACCCCCTTTAATGTGCACATGAATTCTAATTTATAAATAAAATAAAATAAAATAACCTCTACACCTTCAGGTTAGAACTTTCTTTTCAGGAAAATGTCATGCAAATATGATAAGCTAGGTTTTCCATAAATGATCAAATCAAGAGTTTGTATTCACAAAGTGGTAAATGAATCTTTGATATTCTATTTATAGATTTAGTAAATGATGTTAGGTTAGTGTTAATATGCAATGGTAAATGAGATGGTTTCCTACCACTTAACCCACAATAAATATTTATGATCCATTTAACAATGGTCATAATCTCCTCTAGCTTCTTATCTTGTCATAAGTGTTCCATCCCTTGCCAATTTTTTTGTTTCTTAGATAGTACATGATTCACCAATTTTTATTAGGGTACATATTTATGATTTTTCCTTTGCATTCAACCGCTTTAATCTTAGATCAACTTAATTAGCTTTAGAAGCCTCACCTACAATCGATGAGCTCTTAGCCTCAGTGGACTTGGCATGTAGACTTTCATTATTTTTCTCTATGGTCTCATAATTTCCTTTGCTAAAAGAATTCTACATCTTAGTTATTTTATTTGTTCTATAATTTTGAGAAAGGTGACCTATCTTGCTGTAGTAATAATAGACCATACCAATTCCCCTCTAGGGTCTTTAGTAATTCCTCTGACCTATATTCAATTTGCAGTGTTATGCAACATGTCTATTATTTCCATAGGTTGAATAAATCGTTGTAGAAAAACTTTTTCTTCCAAGAAGGATTTGATTCTTTTTGTAATGATTACTCTAACCTTTTCTTGGATCTATAGACCTCAGCCTTGTGACCATAATTATTAAAAAAGTAATAGCATCCATCGAATATTTTCTCATTTTGATGAGATCTACACTCATGAGAAGAGGTGACGTACTAGTCGCATGTGTTACAATACCCATTGAAGGTATTTAGGATCATAGGCATACCCTTTCTATGACAACATCCATTAGAAGTATGGCATGTTGGTTTGTTAGGTTTCTTACCTTTAAACAATGGTATAACTTTCTTTTGCCTCTAGACCTTCAGGTCAAAACTTTGTTGCACAAAAATGTCATATAAATATGATAAGCTAGGTTTTTTCACAAATGTACAAGTCAAGAGTTTGGATTTGCAAAGTGATAAATGAATTTTTGATATTTTATTTATAGATTTTAGTAAATAATATTGGGTTAATGTTAATATACAATGGTAAATGGAATTTTGACTTACCACTTAACTTGTAATAAATATTAATGACCTATGAAATAATACTCATAATATCCTCTAGCTTCTTTTCTTGGCACATTTGTTCCATGCCTTGCCAATTTTTTTCCTTAGTGCATGATTTACTAATTTTGACTAGGGTACTAGTTTATGATTTTTTATTTTTTTCTCAAATCCTTTTATCTTGGATCAACTTAATTAGCTTCAAAAGTCTCACCTACAATTGGTGAGCTCTCGAGCTTAGTAGGCTTGGCATCTAGATTTTCATCTGTCTTCTTTGTCTATATTTTGTATAAGTCAATTTTGGCTTCCTCTTTGTCCATAATCTAGTTCTTTCCTTTGTTAACAAGATTCTACATCTTAGACCCTTTCTTTGATCTATAATCTCTAGAAAGGTGACTTATCTTGTTTCAATAATAATAGGCCTTTCCTGTTCCCATCTAGGGTCCTAAGTAATTCTTCTAACTTGTATTGAGGTTGCAATATTTTTTACCATGTTTGTTTTTCCCATAGGTTGAACAAACTGGTGTAGAAAAACTTGTTCTTCTAGGAAGGATTTCACTCTTTTTGTAAAGATTAGGCTGATCTTTTCTTAGATCTACAAACCTCATACTTGTTCCCATACTTGCTACAAAAGTAAAAATATCCAACAAATCTTTGCACTTTTTAATGAGATATACACTCACAAGTAGAGTGATCATACCAGTGGCATGTGTTACAATACCCATTGATTGTATTTGGGATCATAGGGATACCATTTCTATGCTAGCATACATTAGAAGTATGAACTACTTTTGCATAATAATTATAGGTTGTTTTCTTACCTTTAGATGATGTTTTCACATTCCTCGGTCTTGATGTTACCTTTATAGAAAATATTGATTATGCTCTTGGTCTTTTTTTGAGCCTTGAGTTTCTCATCTATCTTTCTAGAGTTGTAGCTTCTTCAAATTCTCATTTCTTTCATTGGTCCTCTTTAGTTCCTCAACTAGTTTGTTGATTTGTTCATTCTTTTGTCTCTCATCCTCCTCATCCATTCTCTTTTCTTCTAGTGCTTCTCTTAGTGCATCCTCAACTTTCTCTACTGCATATGCACCATTACCTTTCTCCTTTTGTGTTTGACTAAACTTTAATGATGTATCTTAAAGTTGTTTTTTTAGTCATGATATTGACTTTCTTAGCCTCTCATTGTTTTGATTGTATAAAAATAGGTTTTAAAGGACCTAAAACCTTTAACAAAGTATTAGAGAAATAAAAACATAAAAGTTTAGATAACAGAAGGCCTTAGAGAACATATAGAGGAAACCAAAGAAACAAGAGGCCAGAGTATAGCTATGCACTAAAAGACAACAAAAGAAAAGAAAAAGGATAGCTCCCAGACATCTACAGGGTCTTCAACAGGTCCGCAATTTAGTCTACTAGAATGTTCATATTTTCTACAAAAGCTTTCATTTCATCTAGCTTTTTTGTTTCCACTCCTTTAGTCTTTTTGGAATTATCCCTTGTGTGCTTACTCAGGCCCTGGTCCTCATTCACAACAGGGGAGTCTTGGCCTTTATCCTATTCCATCTTGTTTAGTAAGGTATTAAAATTATCAGCCACAATCTTCAAAATAATGCAATTCTTAGCCTCTCATTGTTAGTCATTGCTGTAGGGAGGAAATGAAAAGCCAGGGTCTAGGGCACACCTAGCTATCTAGATCAACCTGCCAGAGTCAACAAAATGAAAAACACAACACAAATACAGTGCCAAAGAGAGAGAACAAGATATTTTATTAATTTATCAAGGGAATAGGATACATGCCCAGTTGTGAGGGCTTCTAGGTTACAACCAGATAATTACATTCAGATCCACAATCTAGCTGCAAGTTCACACCTTCCTTCTTGCTTCCCAAATCTTATTCTTCTTACTTCTACCTTCTTACTTTATTGCTTATTCAAACCTAAGACACTCTATTTATACTTTCCAAAATGACTTACATAAGATTCTAGAACATAGAAAAGCCACAAGTTGGCCCTTAGTAAATATAACTACCTATACCAAAATTAAATGCAAGCAAAGTTAGCCCAAACAAGAACTAGACATATATAACTCAACAAAAGAAAGATTTTCAAAAACTGGCACTTGGCAACAACTTTGAACTCGACGTTCGAAGAAATCACTCGGTAGCCAAAGAAGCTTGGCAACCAAAGGAATCTCTTGGCACCCAAAGGATCACTCAATAACCAAAGAAGCTCAACAACCAAAGGAATTTCTCGACACCCAAAGGATCACTTGACAACGAAAGAAGCTCGACACCAACTTAAGAACTCTACAGAAACTGACAGAGTGAACAAAAGTGTAGGATTACAAGGAAACCCAGGGTTGGATAAAATGACTATCCTGAATCATTGAGATGTCACAACATGAGCTGAATCCAACTCAGATTGAGAAATATAGGAAGCATCTTCCATAGGTCTATTCTTCCACTTCACCAAATATTCATAGTAATCTTTTCCTCTTGTGCTCTTGCCAACTTTCTGATCCAATATCTATTCAATTTCTTCAATCTGCTTCTTAGGGTAATCCTCTGATACAACAACTTCATCATCTGACTCATGGTACTTGTACAAATTAGAAACATTGAATATAGGATATATGTCCATGTCATCAGGTATCTCTACTTCATAAGAATTACTACTATCAAATTTTCTCAAGATCTTACAAGGTCCAAACTTCTTCATTTTCAACTTACTATGTGTTCCAATTGGAAGTCTTCCTTTCTTCAAATGAGCCATTACCTTATCACCAACCTCAAAATCATGATGTCTCTTAGACTGATCAGCATTCACCTTATACTTTTGATTGCTTTATTCTAACCTCAACTTCACTTCCTTATGCAAAGACTTCATAAAATCAAAAAATTCTTCTCCTCCAACACTTCTCTTCTCGTCACCAGTAATATCCCTCAAATTTGATATACCTCTAGGCTACATTCCAGTAACAATCTCAAAAGGTGTCTTCCCTGTACTCCTATTCACAGAATTTTTATATACAAATTCAACTTGTGCTAATACCATTTCCCAATTACTTGGCTTATTCCCAACTAAACATCTCAACAAATTACCCAAGCTTCTGTTCACAACCTTTGTCTCTCCATCTATCTGTGGATGGAATGTAGAACTAAATTTCAACTTAGTACCCATCTTCTTCCACAAAGTCTTCCAAAAATAACCAAAAAACTTACTATCCCTATTAGAAATAATGCTTCTTGATAAATCATGCAATCTCACAATCTCTTTAAAGAAAAGTTCAACAACATGCTTAGCATCTGATGTCTTCTTACATGGTATGAAATGAGCCATTTAATAAAATTTGTCCACTACAACAAATATAGAATCATATCCTTTCACTATCTTAGGCAATCCAAGAACAAAATCCATACTAATGTCACCACAAGGTTTCTTAGGAACAATAATAGGTATATACAAACTAGTATTTTGACTTACTCCTTTTGCAACTTGACAAACTCTACAACTCTTCACAAATTTCTAAACATCCTTATGCATTTGTAGCCAATAATACTTCTCCTTCAGCAAACTCAATGTCTTACCAATTCTAAAATGTCCAACCAATCCACCACTATGCTTTTCCTTAATCAGATTCAACCTCATAGAACTTCTAGAAATACACAACTAAATACCTTTGAACAACATAGCTTCTTAAATGAAATACTCATCATATTTACTTATGTGATCTGTTAGATTTGGTGCTCTACACTCTCTCCATGCCTTAGAAAAATTAGGGTCAATATCATACAACTCTTTCATTTCATCAAAACCAAGAACTTCAACCTTCATTTCAATCAACAAAGAACACCTTCTACTCAATGCATCAGAAACTCTATTAGTAACTTCACTCTTATGTTTGATCACAAATGTAAAATTTTGCAAGTACTCAACCCACTTCATATGTCTCTGATTCAATTTATGTTGACTTCCCAAGTATTGTAAAGCTTTATGATTAGTAGACAACAAAAAATTCTTGGGAATCAAATAGTGTCTCCACTTCTTCAATGCTTAAAAAATGGTATAAAACTCTTGATCATACACAAAATACTTCCTTTTAGCATTGTTCAACTTTTCACTAAAGAAAGCAACATGCTTACCTTCTTGACTTAATATAGGTCCTATTGCATTACCACTTGCATCACATTCAACTTGAAATACCTTATTAAAATCAAGCAAAGCCAACATAGGTAGTTCAACAACCTTTTGTTTCAAAGTCTCAAAACTCTTATTAGCTCCATGTGTCCATTTGAATTCCTTTTTATCTGCTCTCATTGTCTCAGTCATAGCATTACAAATAGAACTAAAATTTCTTATAAGCTTTCTATAAAAACTAGCCAAACCATGAAATGATCTTACCTCACTCACATTCTTAAGTGTAGGCCATTCCAAAATTGCTTTAACCTTCTCAGGCTCCATCTTCAATCCATCGGCTGAAATCACAAATCTCAAATACACAATCTCCTCTTGCATAAAAGAACACTTTTTCAGATTAATCAACAACTTTTCCTCTCTCAACCTCTGCAATACTTGTCTAATATTCTCAATATGTTCTTCCTTAGTCTTATTAAATATTAGAATATCATCCAAATAAACAATCAAAAAATCACCCAAGAATCATTTTAGGACTTCATTCATTAATCTCATGAAAGTACTAGGTGCATTAGTCAAACCAAAAGGGATAACCAACCATTCATACAAACCATCTTTTATCTTGAAAGTAGTCTTCCATTCATCACCTTCTCTAATTTTGATATGATGATAGCCACTCTTCAAATCAATCTTGGTAAAATACTTTGCTTCACTCAAAAAAATCCATTATGTCATCCATCCTTGGCATAGGAAACCTATATTTCACTATGATTTTGTTAATAGCTTTGGAATCAATACACATTTTCCATTCTCCATTCCTCTTAGGTGCTAATACAATAAATACATCACATGAACTCAAAATTTCTCTGATCAAACCTTTTTGCAACAACTCATGCACTTGTTTGTTAAGTTCCTCATTCTCTGTAGGTGTCAATCTATATGGTGCTTTGTTTGACAAATTGGCTATAGGGATTAGATCCATACAATGACTTATGCTTCTTACTGGAGGTTAACCATTAGGTACATCTTCTGTAACAATCTCTTTATACTCATTCAAAAATTCAACAATTTCTTTTGGTACTCAATCAATACTACCAGCTGTCACTCGGTCACCATTGACTGGTACTTAGTACTGTTTTCTAGCACTCAGCTACTATTGGCACAACTTGGTCTCCTTGGGATTATAGCAAAATAGACTTGATTATTTTTCATTTCCTTTTCAAATTTCTTTCCATTAATCATACAAATTTTTGCAGTAGTACAATTAACCTCATCTGGACTTTCAATCAAAGGCAGCAATATATGCTTCTTCCCATCCACCCAAAGAATGTATTGATTCAATCTTCCATCATGCACAACATATCTATCATAGTTCCAAGGCCTACCCAATCGAATATGAAAAAAATCCATAGGTATAATATCACACAAAACTTCATAGAAGTAATGTCCAATGTTGAACTTCACAACACATTGTTCACTTATCGATATCTTATGCTCATCTTTGATCCATCAGATATGATAGGATTTAGGATGCTTTAACCTCTACAACTATAACTTTGTAAACAACTCTTCTAATGCCAAATTTGTAAAACTTCCACTGTCAATGATTACTTTGCAACATTTTCAGGCCATTTTGCATTTGGTCTTGAAAAGACTTCTTCTAAGGATAGGTTCCTCATCATTTTCCTTATTACATAAGGTTTTTCTCACCATCAGATTTTCTCCAGTCTCAGGTCCACTTAGTGAATCATCATCATCTCCTTGAATCACAACATTTATATTACCTTGGCCACTTTTAGAGGATCTACTTTCAAAAGATCTATGTCCCTCTTTACCACATCTGAAACAATTACCATGAAAACCACCTCTAGAATAATAATTACCTCTTCCTCAGTAGGAACTAGTACCTCCTTGGTAAGAATTACCACCTTTCCACTCAGTCTTGTTTTTGTCATCATTCTTCCATTTGGATTTTCCTTTATCCTACACAAAATTATCAAATCTACCACCTTCACCATAAGATCTACCTCTTCCTCTTTGGAATCTACAACCTCTACCTCTTTGTCTTTGTTCATGCTTCTTTGTCAAGATCTCCTTAGCTTTCAAGGCATATTGATAGGCTTCTTCCACACATTCCAATTTCAAAAAACTTATTTCATCTTGTATTCCATATCTCAATCCATTTATGTACCTTGCAATTTTCTCAACATAATCATCCACATGTCTAGATCTTATGTCCAATCTATAAAATTCCTCAGTATACTCTTTCACACTCATGTCCTTTTGTCTCAAATTTTGCATTTTTTCTTAATAAGGTAACTTAGTAATTAGTAGGTACGAATTTGTTCTTTACCTTGTTAACCATCTTTGGCCATGTTCTGATCTTCTCGTTTCCTCTCCTTTGCCTATTAGTTTGCAATTGCTCCTACCATAGTGAGGCATGACCTTTCAACCTAGTAACTACAATCTTCACCTTCCTATTATTAGGAGTGTTATCATACTCAAAGAACTTCTCCATATCAGAGGTCTAATCTAACACAACATTGGTATCCAATTTTTCATCATAAGGAACAACTTCTACAATAGGCTTTGAATTAGCTCTAGATAACACCCTTAACAACCTTTCTTCATCTTGATCTTCTTCCTATTTTGGATTAGGGTTTGGTGCTATTGCTTCATTATCACTTACATCATCAAGATGTGCTCCTCTCCTTTGAGCTATCTCCACATCTAATCTGGCTATAATTTGTCTCAACTAATCCAATATAGCATTATCAACATTTCCTATACCATGAACCATGTTTACAAATTTGGTTCCTACAAGATCGTAGCCCTCTACAAGTTATAGGTAAAATTTGTAGATCTACCACCCTACAACCAAATCTAAATTAGGGTTCTACACAATCCAATCTCCACAAGGATGAACTTCAAGCTTTGATACCACCTGATGTATAAAGAACAAGGAAAAGATAGGGCCTAGGGCACACCCAACCATCCAGATCAACCTACCAAAGTTAAGACAACAGAAAACACAACAAAGATACAGTGCCAAAGAAAGAGAATAGGATATTTTATTAATTCATGAAGGGAACATGCTACATGCCTAACTGTGACTCCTTCTTGGTTATGACCAAAATATTACATTAAGATCCACAATCTAGCTGCAAATTCACACCTTCCTTCTTGCTTCCCAAATCTTATTCTTCTTACTTCTACCTTCTTAATCTACTACTTATTCAAGCCTAAGACACTCTATTTATACTTTCCAAAATGGATTATAGAAGATTCTAGAACATAGAAAAGCCACAAGTCAGCCCTAAGTAAATATAACTACCTATACCAAAGTTGGCCCAAATAGGAACTAGACATAGATAAATCGGAAAAAAAAAGCTTTTCAAAAATTGGCACTCGATAGAAACTCTAAACTTGGTATCCAAAGAAATCACTTGGCAACCAAAGAAGCTCGACAACCAAAGGAATTGTTTGGCACCCAAAGGATCACTCAGAAACCAAAGAAGCTTTGCAACTAAAGGAATCACTTAGCACCCAAGGATTATTTAACAACCAAAGAAGCTCAACATCAACTTAAGAACTCAGTAACAAATGAAAGAGTGAACAAAAGTGCAAGATTAAAAGGAAACTCGGGATGATTTTGCGTTAGTCATGAGTCCAATGATAGTTTTGTCAGATTTTGTTCCACTATGTTCTTCTATTTGGTCAAATATTGCATGAATCTCGATGAGTTTCTTCACGAGTTTCTTTCTTTTTTTCATTGATTCTCTTAACTTCTTTTTCAAATCTTCAATAGTTTTAGGAGATTCATCAAGTTGCATTTTGTATTTAATGGCTTCCATTTGATCTTCCCTCAAGCTATCAAGCTTTTTGTGTAAGGGTCCAAGCTCTAATACCAATTTTTGGTCCTAATTGGTACTAAGAGTGGGGTGAATCTATACAAACACTCCAACCACTCCATTGAACTAATGTTCTTATAAAACTAAACAATAACCATTTAACTAGTAAAACAAAGATAAATATAGTAAGGTAAAAGTATGCAATCTCACAAACAAAAACATATGTCAAGTGACACACATATTTCTACATGAAAACCCTTGATGATAGGATGAAAACCAAAGTGGGGATAATATATCCACTACCCTTTTATTATAGATAAAAGGTCACCTGGTTAGGAGATACAACCATTTCTTCTAAGCACACACCTAGTTATGAATGTTTTATAACCTATTAGGATTACATGATGTTGTTGAAGATACCTTACTAAAGGATTTAAACTCTCCTTCTAGGAGGTGCCTTATTAGAGGAATTACAATATTCTTACTATTGAAGCATGCTTAGTTAAGAGCATACAAATTATTACAATGGTGAGAAAGAAATCCAAGGTTGATCTAAACTATATGGCACACCTTTCCTTGTAGATCTCCATTGTATATCATGAAGATTTCTTTGATCTTCTCTTTCCTAGTTGGCATTGATTGGGATATCCACTATATTACCACTTTCTTTCTCTACTTTTCCCTATCTACAATGTACCAATCTATGTTGGCTTTTCCCTTTTTTTTTTTTTTTTTTTTTCTATTTTAGTGCAACACTTCTACTAATTCAATGTCACTTGTATACCTTTCACACACTCATGAATACACACATACACACTTTAAACAATATTTTTTAAAAAACCATATATGTGTATTCTCTTTTTTGGGAGTTGAAACCCTTAAAACATCTTGCCCAAAGACAATGCATTCAAATTTGGATCACATGTGTGATATGTTCATGTAAAAACCATGATACCTACATCATAGGTTTTGGAATAATAGACTTTATAGTCCTAATCTAGGCCTACTTGTAGCCTCTCTTTCTATTCTTCTTTTTTTCCATGTTAGTGACATTAATCACGTCATAGTGAAGACTGTGGCCTCTCTGTCATGTCACATTGATGGTGACTCATCTTGCTGATTGTGATTTACTATCTTGTCTTATCCTCATCTTCACAATAGATCTGACTAATATAAATATTTACTAATGATTGTGATATGGTATACCTCATACTTGACTGATTTCCAATCAATGAAAATACTTTGGTGTGAAAAGTATTGGCATTACCAATTACCTTTCTTAATATCATTGAGACTTGTATGGTAAACATAATCCACACATTAATATGAATCTTTAGAATATTCAATGATTGAACTTGAATTGATACAACCTACACCTTTTATTTCAACTCAACTGAGTAAATTACTCTCAACTTACCTCTCAGGAACTTAAACATATCCTTGGGTAGTGGCTTTGTGAATATGTATGTCACCTATTCCTTGGTTGGTACATATTCCAACCTCACTTCCTTTATTTTAATCTTCTCTCTAAGATAGTGATAATTGATATCTATGTGCTTGGTCTTAGAGTGCATCACTAGATTCTTTGAAATGTTTATTACACTAGTGTTCTTATAGTAGATAACCACCAGTTCATCAAACTATTCCTATATCCCTTCCATAAATTAATTTATCTAGATTACCTCTATAAAACATATTGCAACCATACACACTTCTTCAACTATCGACTAAGATACACATTTTTGTTTCTTACTTGTCCATGAAACAAGTTTTCACCTAGAAAGAACACACCAACACTTGTGCTCTTCCTATCATCCACATTGTTTTCCTAATTAACATCAATAAATGCACTTAATGTGAAATATAATTTATGTCCATACCATAATCCATATTCTTTATCTCCCTTGAGATATTTGAAGATTATCTTGATGGTAATTAAATATGATTCTTTTGGGATAGAAGAAAACATTACTACTAGTTCAATTGCCTATGCTATATCTATTGTGCACTACATATTGTAGCTTACCAATCATAGATCTCTATAATGTCTCATCCACTTCCTTTGTGTCATCTTCCTTGGATAGCTTACATCCATAATCATAGGAGTACTAACTAGTTTTGAACCTTCCAAGCTAAATGTTTTTAATATTTCCTTTATGTACTTGGTTTGACTGATGAATATGTTATCCTTGAGTTGGTAAATCTTCAAACCTAAGGTTTATGACCATAATTAGAGTTAGGAAATTTACATAATGGTTAGGCTTAGGATTATATTTTTTATAGAGATATAATTAGGCCTATGGTCATGCTCAAGGATGGATTAGGGGTACATTAAGGTTCAAGGTTGGGATTATAACTAGAGTTATGATTGAAATCATGGTTAGGATTATGCTTTGGGTTAAGTATTGAATAAAATGTGTAGTTAGATCTTGGATCATTATTATGTTATATTTAGGGTTAGATATATAGTAAGGATCATAATATAGACAATATAATACCACTACTATTAATAAATAGACAATAATTTTCCAAACTAAACAATAAATTTATACAATAGATTATAGTGTTACAAAATATATAGGAAAATGTTACAATACATTCAAAAAATGGTCAAAATAAATAAACATATGTATGGCCCCTTCCCTATTACCCTATTATAAAACTTAATAACACGAATATGGTCAAAGCTAGGAAGCATAAGGAGATGAGATGTCATGTTTTTGTCTTGTGTATTAGAATGTGAATTATATATTGTTACCATACGCCTTATGATAGAATGATAGTAAGAAGGTTTTGGGATCTAAGTATGTCATGATTGACATTTTCCTTATCCGTATTAAACTTGAGATCTTATTGAGATTGATATATATTGTAGTTATGGTTGTGCTAAGTATCTTATTTGGAATCACATTAGGTTGATAAGCTAAGACACTATGGAATGAAGGCTCAAGATGTCATATCTTAGAAACTATGTTGATGGGTTCATGATATTTTATGGCCTATTAAGATAATTAAATTAGATGGTTACTATGGAAAGATGAATAAGCACCCACCCATATGATACTACTAATAGTCATAGATGAAAATTGATATCAAATTTGGATAAGAGTCTACACAATAGAACTCAACATGATGTAATGCAATAAGTCAATTAGATAGATATTGAGATACCCAGGAGGATAGATTTTATGGCCCAATAAAATGTAATGGATTTATTCTATAATTGATTTTGAAAATTATACGACTATGCCAACATCCAGATTACCTTACATAATTGATACACCTTATATTATATTATCTCATAATGAAAATGGGATACTGTTAGTAATCAAACTTTTAATTGAATCAAAGGATACTAGTTGTGATGTTTACATTTAGGAGATTTTGACCTAAGATATGTATTCAAAACTAATTTTCATGTTGGCTGATTTAACAATGTAGATTCAACATTTCATCATTATGATAGGAAATGGATTATGATGTGGTTCAGAATGTTAGCTGGATCATTTGATTAGATATTAATATTGATATGAAGATTCTGATATTCAATGTTTTAAATGCTTTAAATGAAAATGATTAGAAAATAAAAGTTTATTATGACAACTGAGTATGTTAATATGAATTATTCAATACAAAATTTTTCATGCACCTATATACATGCATTTTATATGATATTTCATTGGGCTATTGATCTTCGAGTTTAGTGTGTAGGCAATTAAACCATGAAATTTTATCTGGTAAACAAGGTCCAAACTTATGTGGACATAGTTTGACCAAGGCAAATCTTTGGAAGATTCAAAAGCTTCATTGTGATGTGTTTATTTAATAAATGTAAGCTTGCATGTTTGTGGTAAATTTAATCTCATAATGACATTACAAACATGTCATGGTGATGTATAATGTGTTTTAAATGTGTCACTTGACAGTTGTAATTTTTTTTGTGTGTTAATGACATGTCACATAGGGTTTTGGTCATGGTTACACTTAACTTTAAACTAATTTCCTTTCAAAAGATTAAGTAAATCTACTTGGAGAAATGATAGGATGAGTCATCATCAAGGGAAATTTGAATTCAAGCTTGGAAAGAATTTCTAATAAGTGGTCCCAAAGTGCCATTTTTGTGAAAATAAGCTACTCATATGTTAGCATAAAATGTTAGGGGCCTAAATTTGATCATTTTAGCTCTTAGCTAGCCTAGAGGGCCCCTTAACCAATGTAGTCTTTCACTGATTCAAAAATTGATTTATTTCCATGAGTTCATCCCCATCTTTCCACTTTGTCAAAATAACAAATTTGGTAGGGACAAAGTTGTAAGAGATGGTGGCTTGATGTTTTACCAAAAAAAATAAAATAGTGGGAGAGCCTTTTTAGTGGACTTGGACAAACTAGTGGGCTATTCACCCACTCTCTAAGTTTAGAGATAATTAGGGTTTTGGAAGGAGAAAGACTAAGGAGAAGGAAGCTCTTTATCAATTGTCATTCCCTTTAGCTTGGACTAAGGTTGGTGCCCATACCATGACCTTCTTTTGCACTTGCATAATGGTGTCGTAATCTTGTTAAATTGCTGTTGTTAAAATCAAGTTTGTGTTGTGTTGAAGTGATAGTAGATTGGGTTGAATTTACTTCCTTTGGATTTCTTTCTTTGTTCTTATTTTTTAGTGATTGTTAATGGGTGTGAAGTATTCACTCACCCTTGGGAGGGAAGAGATGCCTTGGGTAAAGGGGTTAGTTGGGATCAACATTGAAGTTGAGCAATTTTCCTCTTAGAGAGGGTTTTGTTGTTCATGGAGTATGGGCTCCATTGAAGCCATATGCCTTATTTTTTGTTAGGAGAGGTATAAGTATATTAATGTGATGAGGAGGATGTATTTTGATAGCCTTGAAGAGGCATTTGTATTATGGGAGGTATATGTGTATTGATGTGATGAGGAGGATGTGTTTTGATAGCCTTGAAGAGGCATTATGTAGTTGAAAATGTATATGTGTATTTGGATATGACATTCTCCTCTTTGGAGAGCCCACCTTCACCCATTGTTTCATGATTCTAAAGGTGAATCATTGTGTTAAACCTTGGAGGGATTGTAAATGAAATGTGATATTGTGTTTGCATGCATTATGAAATGTTTGAGTGTAACCTATTTGAACCTTGTTCCCCAGCTTGGTGGGTGGCTTCTTAGAAGCCTAGGATGGGAGGTGAGCCTCCATGGTTCTTGGTCTTATGTTTTTAATTGCAGGTTTGTGAGAATGGGATCTATGAAGAAGTTAGGGATTTTTCCCTTAGCATTGTTGAAGAATCAAGTGTTGTGTTGATGTATCATTTAGTTGAAGAACTCCATTCATCCCATGCCATTTTGTAATGTGTTATGATGGAAAACCTATATTATTTTCCTATGTAATGTAAGAAAGATTTACATCATATTGTATATTAATGTTGTAAACTGAGATTGGATGCTATGCATATACTTGACATTGTAAGAAAAATATTGTATCATCTTCATAGTTGTGTAGGAAGGAAAGAAATAGTTTCATGTAAAGGAATAACCATTGTTATGAAGTCCATGTAAAAGTTATGTAAATGGGATATTTCTTCTCATGCAATCTTAAGAATCAAACAATAGACACATTTTATAGATTACTTATGTGGGAGAGAATTGTTGTAATAGCTAATCCAATTCAAAACTAAAGTGATTACATTGTAAGGTTATAAGTTATGTATATTGATGCAATAGAAAGAAAAATTCATTGTATTGTAATAGTCATATGGTTGTAAAGGAGATATTTCCCTATGTTCAAAATAATGAGTAATTCTATATAGAGTTTATTCATCATTGGTAAACATATACGTGATCTTGTGCAATTACATCTTGTTTCCTATAGATAAGATGGATGCAAAAGAATAACATCAAATCTATGATAAATTAAAAAATAGAGAAGCCATCATCAAACCCATAATCATAGTCTCCTAAATTGAGAAGAGAGAAAGAAAGCATAAAATTCATAAAGAAAGCATGCCTGTACATGGATATTTGCTCTTTGGAATTAGTATGGGAAGTGAAAAATAATCCCCCTTCCCATTATAGACAAATAAAAAATTTAAGGAATATTCCTTTGTATCATGACTCCTAAGAATAATAGTAAAATAATATTGTTAGATAATCCCCAATATCAAAATATAAAAATAAGAATCTGAATCATGCAATAGATAGATAGGAGTGTGATGTGACCCTGTGGGGGCCCACACTCCACATTTCCTTATCCCCTATTAAAAACCCTAGTAAACCTACATAATTTTTAATATTACATGTGAAGTTTGAAAACACCAAAAAACAAAAAGATAATGAACCACAACAGAGTGTTCGAAAGTCTCCTGCCACCTCGTAACTCACGTGCCATTCTCTAGGATGCATGGTGTTGGGAAAGGTGCCAAAAAGGACATTGGATATTGAATAAGGATAATAATAATCTAATTTTTTTTTTAAAACTTCTCCATGAATGGACATGCCACATTAGAAGGAAAGGGAATTAGACAAGAAATATGACACTAGTCCAAATAAAATAAATATTTTACCAAGTACTTGCCATATCATAGCCCAAATCTAGCACCATGACTCCACCTAAGACCTCATGGGTTGCTATCTATACATTTGGGACAAGCTGCCACCTCTTTTTTTAAATTAAAAAAAAATTCTTGGTCTAGGCAAGCATCTCGTGGTTAGGCAAGTAGAGGGATGCACTTATGCTAAAGTTCCTTGGAATGGGTGTTCCACACACCTAATATTAACCACCCTCCCATGTGTATTATGTTACCATCTCGTCATCTAGGAACCCATCAAGCCTCCTTGGGATCATGTGCATCTCTTGGGTGGTGCTTACAAGTAGGAAATCCCACTTGGGATGAGGGTGGGCCAATGTGGGTGGCTTAAGGATTAGAAGGGAATAAATAAGGGGAAGGAAAAATCAGTGTAGTTAGTGTTTAGGATAGTTAATAATCGAGTGGAGTGTAAGGTAGTTAGGAAGTTTTAGAGTTAGGGTAGAAGTAAGTCATTAATTTGAAAATCAAATAAGTTCATCGAATAAGGTTAGAAATTGCATTCGGGCTTGGTGTAGGTCTATTAGTTAGTGTAATAAAGTGATTTTTATGGTTAAGATTAGTAGATATTATGTTATATAGTGTACACATATTATATATTATTTTATATATAATATTTTTACATATAATATTTTTATATAATTATTCCATTCCTTAATTTATAGTTAATGCTTTTAAGGTATATAGAATGTGTTGGAATTTATTATCAGTATTAAATGATGAATATTTATTATATATAATTGATTCACATTAATTAGTTTTGTTTTGGGGTACATTGAAAATTATTAGTAAGTGGATAGGATTAAGATGGTTAGTTAGGATTTAGAAAATCTTAATGTTAAAATAGTCTTAGTCAATAGGATATAATTGACTTGTAAATGTAATTTAATTCAATATATTATAGATCAAGTAGGAAGTATTCTTTAATGATGAATACTAGTTAAGATAGTGTGGATAGGTCACTCTTAATTACATTCTCTATATGTTTTAGATCAAGAAACACAGGTAAATCAAAATCATATTTAAGGTTAGTCTAGAAAATACATATATTAAATGATGGTTAAGTAATGTAATTGTATTAGAAACATTTGTACATCTAGTTTGAAAGTAAGAATGAACCTTTCATATGTACCTTAACTTAACCTAATTAATATCACCTTAATCGATAGGGTAGTACTGAACATTAAACCCTAAAAACATGGGACCAAATTGTGCAAACTCAAGACTTGAGAATTATAAACTTGTCATTCATTATCTTAGTAGTTAGATGATTAGTCATAACTATTATTATCATAACAAAAAAAAATAAAAAAATAAAAAAATAAAATTGTAGTTGTGTTTGTGTCCTAAAATTCTAGGCACGACAACATAATATTATAATATACATTATTTTCAATTAAGGGCTAAAATAGGTTTTTATAAAAGGGGCCTGAAACCCCAAAATTTTTACAAGCATTTTTTAACATTGAATTCCCAAAAAGAAATAGTGGCTATAAGAACTAGCACACCCACAAACAAAACCAACACACAAAAAACCTACAGCCAACACCCATAATAGAAATGAAACAAAATGCAAAACCAGAGGGACGAGGCATCCCAAACAAGAGCCTAAGGTAGCACTAGTTCCTCCTCCTTCAAATCCTCTTGAATCACTTTAATTCTATCAACCACCTCCTTAAACTCATTCTTATCTTGCACATGGTGTTGGTATCTCTAACTATTATTTTCTATTGGTGTCAAACACTTAGTCGTATGCTAGGAAGAGTTAAACGGTCATCATTGTGACCAAGCTACTCTATATAGGCTGAGTCATATAAAGACTTGTAAATAAACATGTATATGCTAAGCTCTATAGGAGCTAAGAAAGTATTTTTTCATTGAGTATTTTTGGTATAAGATGAGCCTAATGATTGTTGAGCAGTTCAAACACATTGATGCTAAATTACACAAAAGGTGTCGAGCATAGTAGAGACCATGCATCAACAACATGTATAGTGAATGCCGAGTATCAAAGATAGTGACTGTCAAGTAATACATAATTGACATTCAAGTTAGAAATGATGAACAATTTGAGGTAAATCATTTCAGGCTGACATTGACATGATATTTAATACTTGTAGAGGTCGTTACAGAGCTTATTATGTATTTTATGATGTGGATCACATATCCTTATATGTTGTGATCAACCAGTTAGATGAATAGGTGAAATAAGGAAGCATCTAAATTTTTTTTAAAGAAATCTTTAAATAGATCAAAACCCTATTTGATATTATGGTGAAAAGAAGCAAGCAAGCTATTGTACGATCACAGAGTAGATCATGTTTGTAAGTCATGTGAACATTATGAAGAAGGAACAAGAATTGAGTTTTGCTATTGTAGAACAGAGGAATCAACCTTATCAAGAAATGAAGTAGAGTAAAGCTATATCAAATTAGAGATTAGATCAAATTGAAGAGAAGAGATTCGAAACTATCTTTTCAGAGCAGATCAAGGATTAGGTATTGAATCGATTTTAACAGATTAAGTCAGGGACAATCTCTTAATAGAATGGCCTTAACAAATCTTTTGTAAATATCTTAACTAAGTCCTTACTTTTTTGTAAGTGTAAAATCCTCTCACAAAGTAAGACCTAACAGTCTTAATGACCTTTAATAAGGTAGACCTCTCACAGGGTAGATCATCAGAAGTGATCAACATTGTAACCCTAAAAGGTTAACTTTATTGCTACAGTAGTGAAGATTTGTGGATGTCATTCCCACCCAAGTTTTACCTTCAACTTGGAGAGTTTTTGGGTAACCAAATCTATGTGCTAGGGGCTTAAATTTCATGCATGAGATTGATAGATTAGATCTACATATTAGTAAAATTTGATTTTACAAGTTATGTTATGCATGCATTAGATATGAAATGGAAAATATAGTGAATGCACTGAGGTTGTGTGAGAAGTTAAAAGGGTTACAAATCCTGATTCACCCCCACTCTCAGTATCTTAATTTCCCAATTAAGACTTCCAATAATTGGTATAAGAGTGAAGGTTCTCTTGAAAAATTCTAACAACTTGAGAGTTCAGATCTTGGAAATGGAGGCTTACAAATTGGGAAAATTTATTGATTGTGATTAACATCCAACTCATACTACAACAACTTGAGGTAACAAGACAAGAACTAAGGAAAACCCTAAAAAGGATAAAGGAGTTGGCCATTCAACTAAATGAGGTGGAATATGAAGAAGTTGATACTCAAGGACTATTTGAAACTATAAATTCAAGTGAGAATGATGCAAATATTACAAATCTACTAGAATAGAATAGTATCCTAAATGAAGAAGTCAAAGGACTAAAAAGGGAACATGAGATTCAGTTAGTGAGGCTATGTCAAGTGACCAAAAAAAAAGAAGAAAGATGAGGAAGATAAGGTTATCACTGAGGAAGATAAAAGGAAAATAGAAATCATAATTGAAGAAAGGTCATTTGATGTGTAAAAGCTTAAAAACACTCAAGTAGACATGATGAATCAACTGATGCTTGCAAATCAGGAGTTGGACATAAAGGACATGGAAATAGAAAATTTGAGATCACAGAAGGAATTATTGAATAATGAATTGAAGACTAAGAAATAACTTTTGGAAAAATTCAACAAGCCTAATGAAGAAATGAAATACTTTGAAGAACTAATGAGGTCATATGGAATCACTTTTGGATAAGGTCATCCATCTACCAAGCAAGGAGAATCATCCAAGAGTGGAGAACTAAGAAATGCAAAGGGCAAGCCAACATGCTATCATTATGGAAAAATTGGTCACATTGCAAACATCTGTAGAAGAAAAAATGGTATGCAAAACCCTAAACCTAAGTTTACTAGTTATTTTTTTTACTACAAGAAGCAAGGACATCAAATATATGAGTGTAGATCAAGAATGAAGAAGGTATCTACTATACCTAGATTTGAAGGCTATTGTTATAAATGTTAAAGGTTTATACATAGAGCATATAAATGCATATCTAAGACAAGGTCCTATTGGACTAACAAAAGGAATAATTATATACCTAACAATGTATGTTCTAAATGTCACAAGTTTGGACATTCAAGAAAAAAATGTAGAAGCCAAGTGCCAACATCAAATCATAATCACACCAAGGGTAAAGGAAAAGTGGACATTGAACAAATAAGGAAAGAGATGAATCAAACCTAGAAGAAGAAGGTAAAAGATGGAAACACTGGAACAAATGAAGTTGAGATCACCCAATCCAATGGAGGATGTGATCATATCATCTCAAAATAATCAAGAAGGGTATGTAAGGAATTACATATTTAATGATATATCATACATCAATTTCGATTATAAAATGAGCTAAAGTTCATATTTGCATAAGTAAAGATGCATAAGAACATATCTATGAAAAAAATAATGCAAAATAATCATTCACATAGTTAGTGTAATCACCTAAAAAAGGTCATCTATACTATTATCCCCCTTCTCAACTTTTTGGCTAAATTAATTAATTATTTGCCTAGGCCAAATTGCTAAAAATTAATTTATTTGATTTTAACCTATAGTTTGACTCTAACATCCTAAGTCCATATTTGATTAAAATAACTTGTCCCCCTTTTAATTAAATAAAAGACCCCATTCTTCTAATCTACTCAATGTGCACACATAAATGATTTTTCCTATTTAAAAATTAAAAAGAAAAGACGTTGTCTGACATGAAAAGCCAACTCTATTTCATTGGTTGACTTTCTCTTACACATGGATCATGCCAAAGTCAACCCCCACCCTCGATCATCCATTTCTTCATCTTGATCTCCACCATCTATATACCTTTAAAAGAGAGAGCTCTCTCCCCTTCTAAGGATCTTGAATTTGAGCTATTGTTATGTTGCAGGTTTACTTACAAGTTTTCTTGGAGCATTTTGTGGAGAAATTCTATGTTATTTTCTCATTCTTTTCATATTCATACTAGCTTAGTTCATTTGCATTATCTTAGCTACCTTTTGAAATAGCATAGTTCACTTAGTTTAATTATCATGGCTTGGTAATGCTATCGTATTGTTAGCATAGTTGCATTGTGCATCTAATTTTAGCATAGATTCATCCTTGCATTGCATACTCAAGAGTTCTTTGACACTAGTACTCTTGCTCTTATCTTTAAGGAATCTCCCATTTCATGGTTTACTAGCAAGGGTTGCATCTCTAAGGCTCAACTGAGAGCTATTTTCATGCTTACACTAGTACATTATAGGTCAAACTTTGACCTAAATTTTTGACCAACATATGAAGAGACTTGTTCAATACTTTTATGTTTTATTTTTATGCCCGAGTTGGTCAAAATTTAGACTATCTCAGGTTGTATTAACAAAATAGCCAAAAGTTTGAATTTGTGAATTTGTTATTATGTCTTCACATGCTATTGGAGGTATAGGAGCTGAGGATTGTGGGAGCTAAATAATCATATCTCATGGGAGCTGAGGATTGCGAGAGTTGAGGATTTTAAAATTATGGGAGCTATTGCCGGAGCTAAGGATTTTGTGCATATATCATGGGAGGTATGTGGGCTTCTAGCTATGGATATGTGTATACTTTGATGCCCTAGTTTTGGCCCATCCAAATCTAACCACCTTGTTATCTTTCATAGTTAGTAGGGGTTATTTTTATAAGTTTTTGTGTGCATTGACACTCTAAATGATTGTTCCTAGCAAGATAATAAAATATTTTGGTGATCAGGTTTTGAGATTGTGAGACTATGTATATGAAGTTTTAAGTCAAGAGCAAAGGTGGGCCAGGCAACATCAGGATAGTGAGAGGCAGGTTTTTAATGCACAACTTTTCTACGGCAAGATGCACTGACAACACACCATGTAATTTTAGGGAACCCCCACTGCTCTACTTCAGTAGTATAGTGCCCCTTCAATGATGGTGTTTTTGTTTGAGAAGGAAGAATTCAAAGATATTTATCTTGCAATGTATGAGAAGCTCAAAGTTTAGAAAGATTTCATTTGTGATTAATGGTAGAAGGATTTCAAGCAATATAATTTTCTTGTGATCTTTAAATACACCTATATATTTGTGTGACTGTGATTTGTGTTCAATAACAAATGAGATTGATCTCTTCTTTTTGTAGATTGTTTCTTGTGGAGTAGCATTTAGGACATACAATTTTGGTGCAACAAGCTCTAAAGATACATTTGTGTACAAGGAAGCTATTGAGTCTCAAGGATTTTTTGAAGAGGCATTCGAAACACCTGAAACTCTGTAAGTGGTATGCAACTAAAAATTGAAAGAATAGAAAGTGATTTTGCTATCTACATTTGTGATTATAGATTGCTAGAGAGTGGGCACTGAGATTATTTTGAGTTTACTTATCAATGATAAGATCTTGGCAAAAATGAAGTCACTTGAGTGTCATGAACAAGGATGGGAACTTCATTCATGTGTGGATTATACTATAATCATCTACCATAGATTCAATCAACATGATCAATATCTTAATCATTTATGAAAGATTCTTTAAAAAAATTAGTTAATGAAATGAAAAATAAAATTCTATTTGTTGAAAAAAATAATTAACAACATTTGAATAAATAAGAAAATATGATTTAACTAAATGAATAACTATATAAAATAATAAATTAATGATATATATTAAACAATAACTCATTCCTTCATAGATAAATGCATAAAATAATGCTACATGACAAAAATCAAACTTAGGTGACTGAAAGAATAACACTAGCATCTGCTAAAATAAGCCCTAAATAACTAAGATGATTGCAAACCAATCTCAATTGTTTAAATAAATATATTAGAGATATCCATGTTGGTGATTTCTCTCACAATAGAATATAGTAGTTGCTGCCAACTAACTAAAAATACTTGAATCATATTCAATTCTATCATTGCATATCTTTTACAACTAATTACATGAGCACACTACATCATGGGCCAATAAAAAAATTACAATGATTTTTCATTTAATGAGAAAATGACACTTGCTATAATGTGATTAACTTTTCTTAAATTGGAATTTCCTGATTAGAGAAGACAACTTGGTGCCACTTCATCATCTTTATCCTATAGCTCCATTTGAGAATATGTATTTTGAATGCTGGTTTGTGCAATGTGGCTATTAAAACAACAAATATTTCTTTTTCAATTATTAGAAAGTAACTCTCAACATTTCTAACTTTGATTAGCTCTTCTGAAACTATCAACTTCTTGAGGATGAATGTGCTGGCCCATGTTCTCAAATACCTCATCTTGTGAGTCTTCTCTATTTGTTGAGATCTTTCTCATGCCTTAACTTGAATTTTCATCTTGAACTTGTATCTCGATCTAATTTGAACTTGATTGTATTTGAAGATGTCTTCATGTGATTGTATCGACTTGATCTTGAATGTGAATTACACTTTGATGATATATCTTCCTCTCATTTGGATGTTTTAAAACTTGAAGCACTCCTTGTGTAGCTTGATGTTGTTCAAAGTCCCAAACTTGATCTTATAACATCATCTCCATCTTCCACCTCGCAGACCCTACATCTTTGACATTGCAAAACATGGAGGGAAAAGAATCGAGTTTATTGAATGATAAACTTTGGATGTTTTCATAAGACTGCATTGCATTAGTATCAAAACAAGCCTTGGATCATGGATCGATTCAAGTTTCAAAGAAATAATCATTCCTCCTACAAATCTTGAAATGAACTACATATCAAGCTAGAATAGATTAATCATAGATTCTCTCCAAGTGAAGGTTGGTTTCCTTCATTTCTTGCAAGTATTGAGACATTAAAATATGGGAATAAGCAAGTCTTTTAGTTCAAATAAGTTACAAATTTAACTCTATTTATCCTTACCATCAAACATTGAAATGAAATTGTTTATATTCAATCATATTTTAGTTTCCCTAAGATTTTGACCTCCCTCTTATGATCATCCATGGATTTAGATTGTGATATGCTATAAATCAATCATGAATATGCTATACTGGAGAGTACATTGCTACTAGTCTCATTATTTTTTAGTTGACTATTTGAGGGTTGGAGGGTTGAGTTGATCAAAATAATCCAAAAAAGAACTTAAAAAAGAAGAAGCCTAAAGTCTATCAAATTTTGCTTGGATTCTACTGTTGACGTCAAAATTTCATATTGCAAAATTTTAAAAATTCCAAAAAATATTTTTCATACATATGCTTATGTGCATTTTTTCATACTTATATTTCAAAAAGTTCAAAAAAACAAAAAAAAAGTGCATTTTGCATACATCCCTCATAATTAGGTGCATTGGCATACATCCTTAGACATCGTGAAAATTTTCACAAGATCACAAACTTCCACAAGGCAACAAGGTCCATACCAAACCATGTACATTTCAAGTGACAAGAACCCACAAATATTCTTTGACCCAATACAAGATATACATGTGAAACAACAATGTTTTCACCCAAACATCATGGAAACTTCACAAACATCTTTTGTTTCAACACAAGGATTTGACCCAAACATGACATACACTAAAAATGACATTACCTCACACAAATAACACTCTCAATAACTTATGATCAATCACTTGAATCTCACATACTCATTATTGAAAGGTTACAAAATAAATTGGATAAAGAAGCCAAAAAAGTTCAAGAGAAAATGGAATCCATTGTAAAACAAGGCCATGACATGGCTAAACTTTATAATTGTCCACTACAAAATTTTCCTAAAGGTCATATAAAATATCTCATGGATCGATAAAAAATACCAAAACTTATCGCAAAACTTACAGAGGCAAAGAAAAAATTCAACCAAATACATCTAAATGAAGACCTCAAATATGGTCAATCCAATCTTATTATATTTGAATCAAGTGAACCTCAAGAAATGTCACAACCTTTAGCCCCAATAATTCAATCACAAATGACTTGGCCTTCAAAAACATTTCAAGATTATCAAGGTCACATTTAATGAAATTTTATGTTTTAAAATTACCAATAATTGGGTAGCTTTCATCACTATGTCATCCTAAAAGTAAATATAAGTAAAAAATACCGTAGAGCCAACTTTCTCATAAAATCTAGGGGCACTCTAGGGTTAGCTTTAGTTATATCTTAAACCTCTATAATCAATTCATCTAAAATTCTTAATTAGTTCAAGGTATAGGGTTCCATTTATTACTATATATTTGTTTTTCTTAATTTTCACCAAAAAGGAAAGCTTAGAGTGATATGAATATAGCATTTAGTTAGAAGCAACATTGGTGAATCTTTGAAATTTGATTTCAACATGGGGAGGTATAGTTTCGATAACTATCCATGAGAATTTATCATAGATGTGAACGAGAGTAAGAATCAAAATGTTTAGATTGTGCAGTAGTACTTGAGTAGCTAAGAGATAAAGCACTTTGATTATAAAGTTGGGATAACATGTTCTTCTCAAGTGAGCTCAAGTACTCCTGTGGGCACAATGATTCATAGAAGACCACACAATGATTCATAGAAGACCACTACGCTATAATGATATCTCCTGTGTACTATACTCACTATAAACTTACTATAGATGAACAATTAAATACCAAGGTGATTAGCTTAATGATTAAATATTGTATAATGAGCATTGTATATTGTACAATTAATAAAGAGAATTGTAAGTGGACAACTTTTCATTGATTATAATATGGATGAATTTGAGTGAGGTGACCAAATTTTTCTTTCAAAATCATGTGTGTAGTTATAAACATTAAGTACAACATGTACAATATTTTTGTAGATATAAACATTAATTAGACCAAAATTTTCTTTCAAAACCATATGTGTAGATATAAACATTAAGTAAAACATGTCCAATATTTTTGCAGATATACACATTAATTACATCGAATTTTTCTTCCAAAACCATAAGTGCAGATATAAACATTAAGTACAACATGTGCAATAATTTTGTAGATATATTTTCTTGTGAAGAAAGATAATGCCTAGAAATATGAACCCAAAAAAAAATAATGAGACAATTGCTAGATTGTGTTCTTAGTTCCAAAGAAAAGTTAATAAATGTAATTGTCCTTGCAAAAAGTGTAAGGGCTTAAAGAATCAAATAATTCTGATCACAACAACCTAGAGTCACTGTAGGAAACATGGCCATGTTGAAGGAGGCCACAAGTTTTGTCAATTGGTGAATATGCATTTCTAACTCAAGGAACATGGAGGTGTGAATATCCAAGCTGGGAATAACACTTCCTTGGAAGAAGATGATAATGTGCAAGAGGACATGATTGAAGAAGCTGGTATTGGCACAGTTGGTGAAGATGCTCACAATATTGGTACTAACACATCTAATAATGGTGATGAATATGGTCTTGATATACCCATACTTGAGAAGGCATACAAGCCCCTAATACCAAGGCTTCCAAACAACTCTTCTCTCTAGTACAATGTTGTTGGTGAACTTGAAGGTTATGAATGGTTTATCCAATGTAGCAATGTTAGGTATGCTAAAGTATGCCATTTTTGTCATCTTCAATGTTAGTATACTATTACTATTCATTATATTAATAATTCATTTTATTGTTGTAGGTTGATAGGTGATTTTTTGCTACCATCATCCAACATTCTACCTCATTCATACCAATAATTATCTACCATTATGAATAAAATTAGAATGAAGTATCAGGCAATACATGCATGTCCCAATGATCACATTCTATATCATAAATAACATGAATTTGCAATAGAATGCCCTAATTGTTATATTAGTAGATATCAGTTAGATCAAATAAAAAAAAAGGTACCTCACAAGGTTCTTTAGTACATTCCCATTATTCCACTTCTTGAATGATTATTCAAGTGTACTAGCTTGGCATAATTTATAGATTACCATGCACACAATAGAAGTCAAGATGATATTATGCGAATTCTTGTGGATGGTTTTACATTTAAAGAGATAGAAAAAACATGGCCACACTTTAAAGAATAACCTCATAATCTCAAGCTTGCATTGGCAAAAGATGATTTCAATCCATTTGGAGATATGAGATCTGTTTACTCAGTGTGGCCTATTTTTTTATTAACAATAACATTTCTCCTTGGATTTCCATAAAGAGGGAGCACATAATGTTGTCAATGATTGTACTAGGTATTTTTTTCATTTAATAGTTATCTAAATTAATTTATAAACAGTGCATAAAATTGGTCATAATAATTATGTAATATTTCTTTTCATTTAATTACTATATAAGTACCAAGTTATAAATATGAATGTGTATATTGAGACCCTTATTGATGAGTGGTTGAAGTTATGGAATGGGGTCACTATATATGACATCTTTGAACCAATAGGACAAAGAGAATTTAAATTCCATGCAATGATTGTATGGAAAATACATGATACCCATGGGCTAACTCATTTTTGTGGTATATTATCTTGTTAAGGTCACATATTTTTGGTTTGTTATAGAGCTTAAACATTATTGTTGTATGTTTAAGTTGCACATGATAATTGTACATGATTCGATTGATCTTTTATGTCTTTTGACAAAAGGAAAATTTGCATGTCCATTTTGTGGTCCAAAGATGAAATATCACCATTCAAGAAGTTTAGAAAAGAAGCTGTTTGATGAGTTTAGGCACTTTCTCCACAATAATCATAAGTATTGAATTAATGAAAAACATATTTTTAATGGGAAAGAAGAGACAACATCAAGGCCCAATGAGTTGTTAAAACTTAGTTGGTCTAGAGATGTCATACACAGTGATCCCATTTCATAACTTCAACAACTTGTCAATAAGAGGCTCAATATACATGTTCATATGTTTAACTTGGTACTTACCTAGTAATTGAATGAACAAAAATATTACATAATTATTATGACCATTTTGATGCACTATTTATAGATTAATTTAGATAACTATTAAATGAAAAAAAACCTAATCATTGACAACATTATGTGCTCCTTCTTTATGGACATCCAAAGAGGAATGCTATTGTCAATAACAAAAATAGGCCACATTGAGTAAACGGATCTCATATCTCTAAATGGATTGACACCATTTGCTGCCAATGAAAGCTTGAGATCACAAGTTCTTCTTTAAAGTATGGCCACATTTTTTCTATATCTTTAAATGCAAAACCATCCATAGGCATTCACATAATGTTATCTTGACTTTTATTATGTGCATGGTAATCCATAAATTGTGCCAAGCTAGTGCACCTGAATAATCATTCAAGATGTCGAATAATGGAAATGTACTGAAGAACTTCATGAGACACCTTTTTTGTTATTTGATCTGACCGATATCTACTAATATGAAAATTAGGGCATTCTATTGAAAATTCATGTTGTTTATGATAGAATGTGATCATTGGTATATGCATGTATTATCTGATACTTCATTTCAATTTGATTTATAATGGTAGATAATTATCAGTATGAATGAGACAAAATGTTGATGGTGGTAACAAAACTCACCTATCAACCTACAAAAATAAATATGAATTGTTAATATAATAAATAGTAATAGTATGCGAATATTAAAAATGATGAAAATGACATACCTTAGCATACATGATAATGCTACATTGGATAAACCATTTATAACCTTCAAGTTCACCAACAACACTATAGCAGAGAGAAGATTTATTTAGGAGCCTTCATATAGGGGCTCATGTGCCTTCTCAAGTATAGGTATATCAAGACCATCATCATCATCATCATTATTAGATGTGCTAGTACCATCATCATAAGCCTCTTCATCAGTTGCGTGAATACCATCTTCTTCAATCATATCCTCTAGCACATTATCATCTTCTTCCATGGGAGTGTTATCCTTAGCTTGGATATTCACACCTCCATATTCCCCCAGTTGGAAATCCACATTCACCAATCAACAAAAATTGTGACCCCTTCAATGTGACCATATTGCCTACAATGACTCTGGGTTATTATGACTAGAAATCTTCAATTCTTTAAGCCCTTACACTTTTTGCAAGGACAATTACATTTCTCAACTTTTCTTTAGAACTGAGACCACAATCTAGCAATTGTCTTGTTATTTTGTTCTAGGTTCATATTGCTAGGCGTAGTATTTCTTCACAGGAAAATATATCTGCAAAATTATTGGACATGTTGTACTTAATATTTATATCTACACATATGGTTTTGAAAGAAAAATTTGGTGTAATCAATGTGTATATTTGCAAATATATTGGACATGTTTTACTTAATGTTTATATATGCACATATGACTTTGAAAGAAAAATTTGGTCTAGTTAATGTGTATATCTACAAAAATATTGGACATGTTGTACTTAATATTTAAATTTGCACATATGGTTTTGAAATAAAAATTTGGTCACATCGCTCAAATTCACCCATATTATAATCAATGAAAAGTTATTCACTTACATAAATTTTCATTGTTTGTGGTTAAAGATTTATTGTTAAGAAAATTGACAAGGAAGCAAGGACAAAAGTTAGAAGAAGCCAAAGATTTCATTAAAAGTATCACCTCCCAAAATCCAATCATAGAAACAAAAAGAAATAATTTGTAGAAATGCAAGATGGAGAAGCAGAAGAGTTGATAAAGGTTACAATAAACTCAAAATTGTTAAATATTCCAAAAAATTGGAATTCTTATATGTTTGATGTACAAAAAGCCAAAGAGGGGCATTGGTATAGGGGCCCAAGGTCCTAAAAAAGATGGTCAAACATCAAATTTTGGATAGATTACGCGATTAATAAGTGTCCAAGTTGACACATGGAAATAAGTTAATCTCAAGCATCCTAGAATGCATTTAAGGAAAATTTCTTGCATGTTGTAATAAGGCCTATGGGCAAGTTGTAGGTCAGTCAATGTTGGTCAACACTATGAGTTGACCAAAAATATTCAATTTTATGTTTTTAGAGTTCTTGCATGATTTATCAATTTTTGGTAGGAATTTGAGGTTATTTGTTTGGAAATATTGAAAAGTCACAAAAATTGTCAAAAAGTTGTCATGTAACTTTTCTTGCAAATTTGGAAGATTAATAGTCATAGTTGTGTTTTAATCAAACAAGTAGAGCTGAATATGTAAGGTCAAGAGGCTTGGACTATAAGTTGAATGTTCTTCAACCTAGGAAGTGTTGGAATTCTTTAGAATAACTGAGAGGTGGGAGAGGGGGGGTGAATCAACTATCCAAGGTCCAAAAGTACAAATGAAACTTTTCATAGCTTAGTGAACCCATATCCATAAAACCTTATTATACATGCACCATTAGATCATATAACACTTACACTTTGTAGGTTACTGCCCTAGGTCAAAATAACTTTACAAAAATGTAAACATGAAACATAATAGTTTCAATAACACATTTGACACATGGATTTTACATGGAAACCCAATTTGAGAAAAACTACTAGTCACATGCTACTAATTCTCACTCTTTTGAATTGATGCCCTATGAAAGGCCAACCCTGTTAAAGGTTACAACACACACTATTAAATGCGACCTGGTTAGAGGATTTCAATCACCCTATTAGGAGTGAGCCTTGTTAGAGGACTTTCGATCATTCACTTGGAATGTCATCCAATTAAAGGATTTACAAATGACTTTTAGGTCAACCTTAATCCAAAGGATTTACCCTAGCCTAATATAATAATTAGAAAGTAATAGTAAGGTTTGATCTAATAACAAATTACAACTCACTTATAGATTACAAATCTCTATTTTAGTCCTCCATTCTACTTGTCTTTCACAAACTTCACCTTTGATAGCTTGTTCACCCTTCAAGGATTCACATACTTAATCCTTCCTTCTTTGCATGCCATTTGTAGTCTCTTCTATTCGACCATTGAATGAAGCAAATACCCTAGACTCCTTGTCTTCCTTGGGTTCTCACACATGACAACCTTTTCTTTTGACCAACTCTCTCTATAAATAGAGATTTAAGATCTTTTGTCATTTAACCACAATCGTCCATTTTAGGTTTAGGTAGGATTGGGCATAATATAATGAATCTACCCACTTTATCATTTAGTTCCTCTAGAAACTTCTTCCTCAATCCTCTTTGAATTTGCCACAAACTGGTTTACTTTGTGCCACTAGCTCATCATAGTTATCTTCCACACACTTCATGTAATTCAAGAAAAAAAATAGTCAACTCAAATTCATCAAATCTACAATTTAACATGAATATTGGCACTCAACATCAATATTTTGTCACTCAACTTCCATATTGTTCTTCCACTCATCTTCCACTAGTTTACTCGACAAACACTAAAGTTTACTAGTGCTCAACATCAACTAAACTTTACTCGACATACACTAGATCTTCACTTTGCTTAGCTCCAACTAATTTTCTACTAGGCTTGCACTAATTTTTCTCAGCATCTACTATCCCCTCAGTCAAGCTTGGTAGACACAATTCTTCTTACTTGTTCTTCTAGACTTAATCAGTGTATCCATCCTTTGTATCCTTAAATAGATAATCAATGTTGTAAATAATTGATTAATTATGTATTATCTTTGATGTTACACAAAATATCATATTATTGCCAATTAGTGTATGCCAAGCTCAATTGGGTGATGAAGATAGTTTCTTGTATCTGTCGAGCATTCTAGTGTTTTCCTAGTTCAGAAGACAATGTCTAACAAGTTCACTTGGGTGATAAAGAAAAGTTTGTAGAAGATTGAGTGTTAACCAAGCTCACTCAATTAATGAAGGAAATATTGGATGGAACTAGTGTTAACTGAGCTCACTTGGTTACTAAAGGAACTTTGTGAAAATGTAGTGTTAAACAAGTTCACTTGGTTAACATAGGAAAATCATTTTTGATTTAGTGTCTACCGAGCATGGTTGGCTAATGAAGGATTTTCTTGTTTTGGCATATTGAATTCAATAATTTTGTTTTTTGGTTCTAGTTGACGAAGAAGATGAATATTAATTATTATAAATTTTATTCAAGCTGACTTGACAATATGTATGATATAAATTTAAGGTCAAGTTGATAATTGAATGTGTGTAAAAATATGAATAGAAGATTTGAAGATGCTTAAAGGAAGCAAATTAGAAGGATAAGCAGAATATCCTTATTGAGCCACAAAGATACCTTCAATCAGAAAGGATCAAGTATACAACCTAGAATTGAGATCTATAATCAAAAATTTAGTTGCATTTGAAATTAGGTCATCTCATTGTTACTCTCTAACTATTGTAGTAGTGATCTAAATCTCTTAACAGAGTTCTCTTAACAACTATTTGTAAATCCTCTACAAGGTGGCATTTCTAGATTAAATTGTCTAAAGACCTCTAACAAGGCCACTCCTAATAGGCTAATTAAATCCTCTAACGGGGGCATGCCTAACAATGTATTTTGTAACCTTTAACAAGGTTGGCTCCTAATAGGGCTCACTTCAGAAGAGTGAAAATCAGTAACTAGTTGCAATTGGTGGTTTTCCCAAATTGAATTTCCATGTTAAACCTTGGTGTCACTTGTGTTCATGCTATTTATTTCATGTGTATACAACTAAGTTAAGTAAAGTTAATCATTGATAACATCTTAAGATTTATATGTTAAGCATTTTCTGAGTTATAATTGCTATTTTAGTGCTTATTGAGTTACAACATTTGCTAGTGTAAATCGAGTGCCTGTGTATTTACCAAGCATTAATATTTTAAGTGAATTTTTATGTATTGACATCTAAGGGATCTGAGATTTATTTTTGTGGTAACCATCTCACTGCTTCCCTCTCAATTACTCCTCTTATATTTCCAACAATTACAATCAGAGTATCATCACGTCAAGAAATGAGATGTAAACCAAAGAATTATATAACATTGGATGCAATAGTTGGAAGATTGAAAACATTTTAGCTAGATAATTATGATTATTATGTTCCTAGTTTTAGCAATCTCAAGTCTACATTTGAAGCCAAGTTGTCACTCAAGAAGAAAGCCAAAAAGTCAAAGACTAAACAATCTGAAAGTGAAGAGGAAGATAGTTCTGATAGTGATCTTGAAACTACTAAGGCATTACTTGCAAGAAGATATCCCAAAGGCAAAGGAAAGTACAAAGGTAAAATCCCCTTCATTTGTTTCTCGTATGAAGAAGTTGGACACATTGCTGCAAGATGTCCAAACAGAGAAGACAAAGATGAAAAGAAGAACAAGTACAAAAGAAAGAAGGATTTCAAGAGCTACAAAGACTACAAGGACAAAGGTAAGAAATCTTGTTTTACAACTAAATATTCAAATAGTAGTGAAGATGATGAAATGGTATATATTGTTGTAAAAGATGAATCTAATGATGAAGGAGATAAAATGACAATTATCTCTCATGTTAGCAAAAATGATACATGGATTATTAATAGTGGCTACTCACATCATATGACTGGTGACAAAACAAAGTTTGAACATATGGAATATTATGATGGTGGAATTGTGAGATTTAGAAACAATGATCCATGCTGCATAAAGGGAAAAAGTTGTATTTTACTAACCAATGAACTTAGATATGATAATGCATACCAGGTTGAAGGACTAAATCATAATCTACTAAGTGTGGAATAGTTGAATAACATTGGATTCAAGGTAAAATTAATGAATGGGAAGGCCAAACTACTGGATGAAAAAGGAAATCTGGTTGGGTTTGGAAAACAAACAAAAAGTAACCTATTCTACCTAGATCTCAATGAAAGTTCATGTTTTATTGCTCAAGTAGAAGAAAGCTAGTTATGACATAAAAGGATATGTCATGCAAAATTTGATAATGTGATCAAGATAAGAAAGAAAAAAAGAGTGAGAGGTATTCCTAGTCTAAGGAAACCTAATATGAGCCTATACAAAAATTGTCAAATAAGATGGGAAAGACAAGTTTCAAAAGAAAAAACTCTCATTCTAAAGAAGTCTTGGAGCTAGTTCATACAAACTTATGTGGACCTATTGGAATAAAGAGTTACAATAGAGATAACTATTTTATTCTTTTTGTTGATGACTATTCTAGAATGATGACTATAATGTATCTAAAAGAAAAGTCTAAAGAATTTCAAAAATTTAAGTGGTATCTGGTAAGAGTCGAGAAAGAAATAGGAAAGAAGATGAAGTGTTTGAGATCAAACAGAGGTGGTGAATTCATTTCCAATGAGTTCAATGAATTTTGCATTGAAAGAAGAAAGAAGAAACAAGTATCAACCCCTGGTACACCACAACATAATGGTATAGCTAAAAGAAGGAATAGATCCATCATGGATTGTGCAAGAACCTTAATAATAGAAAATAGTGTTGCAATCAAATACTGGAAGGAAGCAATCAGTACTATAGTACATACCTTGAATAGAGTACAACCTAAGAAAGACTCAAATCAAACTCCTTATGAAATATGGTATGGCTACAAACCTAATGTAAGTTACTTGAAAGTATTTGGTAGCAAATGTTATATCTTGAAGGAATCTAGGAAAAGTAAATTTGATGTCAAAGGTGATGAAGGAATGTTCCTAGAATACTCTTGTAGAAATAAAGCATATTAATGTTTCAATTTGTCAACTCATAAGATCATAGAAAGTGCACATTTAAGAATTGATGAGTTTGCAGAAAAGAGTAAAGAAGAAAGTAGTAAAGAACGTAAGGATTATAGAAAATTTATCTACTATGAACCTAATACATTGCTAAATCAAATTGGAAGTTAGCAAACTTCACCTCCCAAGTCTCCAAAATCTCCAAAATCCATAGAGGTGCAATTAGTGTAACTTGAGTCATAATTTGAAGAACTCGAGTCACAGTCAGAAGCTACCAAGTTGTTACCAAAGCACACTGAGTCTGATGGACCCAAGTCATAGATAATGGGACCTATGATTGATATAGGAGATCATGGTGAGGCTAGTGGAACAAGTTCTAAATCTAAAGTACTCTTGTTAGAAATATATGTTAGAAGGCACCATACACCTGATCAAATCATTGGAGACAAGTCAGATGGAATAATGCCAAGAAACAAATTGAAAGGAACATGTTTTCTTATTGAATTTGAACCTAGATAAGTGAAAGATGCTTTGAATAATGAAAGTTGGATTGAAGCTATTGTTAGATTGTGGTGACTAATTAGGAAAGTACTGTACATACTTCATAAATTCTTTGAAAACTTTTTTGGGCCCTATTTAATCGAGATTTTGGGCCAACATGTAATTATTAATTCTAACCCTAAAGCGATAAAAATACTTGTATAAAAGGGCTTAGGGTTAGGGATTATTTCATAGTTGTGATGTAAAATTGGTTCTTGTAGTAGTATTGTAATCAGGTTATAATCATTGGATCATAATAATATCAGACTTGCTATTTGGTTGACATAGCCCAGGGATTGGGTGAACCACGTTAAATCTTGGTGTATTGTGTTCTTTTCTGTGTGATCTATTATTTTTTGTTATTGGTTATATTTGCATGTAATTGTTATTTCTGTTTGTGGTTTAATCCTAATAGATATGAATGAAGAAATAGAACATATAGAGAGGAATAAGACTTGGACTCTTGTTCCTAGACCCAAGTATAAAAATGTAATTGACATAAAGTGGGTTTTAGAAATAAGTTGAATGAAGATGGAGAAGTTTCCACAAACAAAGCAAGGTTAGTATGCAAAGGTTATTCTCAAGAAGAAGGTATTGGCTATGATGAAACTTTTTCTCTTGTTGCTAGATTAGAAGGTGTTAGAACTTTAATTTCTTATGTTGCACATACAGGATTTAAAGTCTATCAAATGGATGTAAAGTCTGCATTCTTGAATGGAATTCTTGAAGAAGAAGTTTACATAGAATAACTTGAAGGTTTTGTGGATCCTAGAAAAATGGATAGGGTTTGTAAATTACATAGAGCGTTGTATGGTCTTAAGCAAGCTCCCAGAGCTTAGTATAAAAAAACTTCACAACTACTTGATAAAGATTGGTTTTCAAAGAACAAATGATAACAATAGCGTGTATATAAAAGAAGAACTCGACAAGAAGATTGTGCTAGCTGAAATCTTTGTGGATGACACTTTATTTACAAGAAATGATGACTTACGTAAGGCATTTTTAGAATAGATGAGTAAATAATTTGAGATGTCTATGTTTGGAGAGATAAAAATCTTTGTTGGATTGTAGATCCAACAAAAGAAAGATGGTACATATATTACTCAATCCAAATATATCAAGGAGATACTAAAGAAGTTTGGAATGGAAGATTCAAGACTAGTTGGAACACCTATGTATATTGGACATAAGCTTTCCAAAAATAATGATTCCAAAAAGGTATATTAGACCACATACAAATCAATGATTGAAAAATTGCAATATGCAGTGCACCAAAAGCTTGATATTGCATTAGGAGTAAGTATGGTGGAAAGATTCTCAGAAAATACCAAAGAAAATCAAGAGAATCATGAGATATCTAAAAGGTACTGAAGACTATGGATTATGGTACAAGAAAGGAGACAATCTAGATTTGAAAGTATTCACAAATGCTGATTGGGCAAGAAGTGTTGATGATAGGAAGAGTACCAATGGTGGAGCGTTCTTTCTTGATAAAAGACCAGTGTCTTGGACAAGAAAAAAGTAGAATTGTATTTTTTAGTCTATAATAGAGGTAGAATATGTGGCAGCAACAATTAATTGTTCCAATGTTGTTTGGTTCAAGAAATTGTTGGCAGGTATGAAGATAGAAATCAAGGATCCAGTGGTTATATTTTGTGATAACACTAGTGCAATTAATATATCAAAGAATCCTATGATGCACACCAAAACCAAGTACATTGCTATAAAATATCATTTTTTGAGAGAATTGTAGAAATATTCACTAAGCCATTATCTAAGGATGGATTTTTGTATCTAAGAGGTAAGTTAGGGGTCATTCCTATATCTAACGCTCACTAAATAAAGTTTAGTGATACATCAACCAGAGCATGTTGAAGATCAGTCAGTTGATGCAGTATTGAAAAGGGCATATTGCATATAAATCAGTACATAAGGTACATTGATATTCTCTGAATATTGTCATTGGCATGAGATGTCAAAGAGGGAGGGATTTTTGTCATATCACAAAAAATTTCTAAAGAGGGAGAGTATACATATCACAATTTTTTTTTTTGAAGATATCAAAGAGGGAGACCTTGGTCTGATATCATATAGGGAGAGTTTGCTATTAGAAGAAGATGTTGAAGACAAAGTTTACAGACAGAGGGAGAAACTGAAGGTAGAGGGAGTTCGCACTAATAGAGGAAGTTCTCATGGATGATAATTAGAATGAAACTAAGTATATGTTCCTTACTTTATTCTCGCTCTAAAATTTCATTCTATTATGACATGTTGTGTTGGCATCAAAGCCAAAGAGGGAGGTTGTTGAAAATAATTGATTAATTGTGTATTGTCTTTGATGTTACAAAAAATGTCATATCATTGCCAACCAATGCATGCCAAGCTCACTTGGGCGATGAAGAAAATTTTCTATGTCTATTGAGCATTCTAGAGTTTACCTAATTCAAAAGACAATGTCTACCAAGTTCACTCGGGCGACAAAGAAAAGTTTATATAAGATTGAGTGTTAACCGAGCTCACTTGGTTACCAAAGAAACTTTTTAGAAATGTAAGGTTAACCAAGTTTACTTGGTTAACATAGGAAAATCATTTCTAACTTTTTGTCTACTGAGAAGGGTCGACTAGTGAAAGATTTTCTTATTTTGGCATATTGAATTCAATAGTTTTATTTGCTAGTTCTAGTTGACTGAGGAGATGAATATTAATTATTCTAAATTGTATTCAACCTAACTTGAAAATATGTATGACATAAATATAAGGTCAAGTTGAGGATTGAATGTGTGTAAAAAAAATGAATAGATGATTTGAAGATGCTTAGAGGAAGCAAATTAGAAGGATAAGCAAAATATCCTTGTTGAGATGCAATGATACATTTGATCAGAAAGGATTAAGTATATAAGCTAGAATTGAGATCTATAATCAACAATTTAATTGGATCAATAATTAGGTCATCTTATTGTTACTCTCTAACCATTGTAGTAGTGATCTAAATCTCTTAATAGAGTTGGATTAATAGCTATTTGTAAATCCTCTAACAAGGTGGAATTTTTAGATTGAACTATCCAAAGACCTCTAACAAGGCGACACCTAATAGTGTATTTTGTAACCTTTAACAGGGTTGGCTCCTAATAGGGCTCACTTTAGAAGAGAAAAAATTAGTAACTAGTTGCAATTGGTGGTTTTTCCTAAATTGGGTTTCCATGTCAAATCTTGGTGTCACTTGTGTTCATGCTATTTCTTCCATGCGTATGCAACTAAACTAAGTAAGTTTAATTACTGATAATATCTTGATATTTACATGTTAAGCATTTGTCGAGTTACAACATTTTCTAGTGTAAACTAAGTGCTTGTGTATTTATCAAGGATTAGTATTTTCAGTGAAGTTTATGTATTGACATCTAAGGGATTTGGGATTTATTTTTGTGGTAACTGATTCAACCCTCCCCTCTTAATGACTCCTCTTATATTTCCAACAAATCAATACACTATATCATCACTATCTTAACAAATCTTTATACTCCTTTTTCATATCATAACTCAACCTTTCTTCTAGTGCTCTTGTTATCTTATTTGATCAAATCCTCTTCATCAAACAAAAAAATGATATTACTCACATCTACTAAATAGTTGTCTTACCAGCAAGTAGTTGGTTTGACATCAATGACAAAATATTGGTTGTTCCATTACATGTTCTTCATGTCAAAATAATCTCATATCAACAATATCCCTCTTTGGCATTTATAGAAAACCAATATCAAAAACAATACCAAAAAGAAAATAATTACTTGTATTGAAATATCTCCCTCTATCAACATCTTTCATCTTTTCTATAGGCTACAATTTTGTTTTGATCAAAAGACAATTTCTTTCTTTTACTAGGCAGATGTATTGCTTTTAGTCATTTCTCCCTCTTTAGTAAACATTAGGTACATTATCTCCCTCTAAATAGATATATCATATTTCTTTCTCCTTCTAAAGTATTTCTCCCTCTATTATTTATTTCTCCCATTACTATTGCTATTTATATGTTTCTCCCTCTTTGACAACAATGCCAAAGACTTGTCATCTCAACATGCAAATATAATCAATTTTAGTTTCTCCCTCTATCACGTTACTTGTGACTGATCCACTATTCTAGCTCTTTGATTACTTTGGGAAGCTCCTAAAGTGATATCCATTGTATCAAGTTGTAAGAGACAACATTAAGCTTGGTTGATGTAGAGCACTACTCATGCTTCTTAAGTAGCTTTCGATACGGGTATCACCCATAGTTTACCTCCTAGATACTCATGAGCATCCTTAGGTAATGCTTTTGTGAAGATATCAACTATCTACTCTTTTATATTCACATATTATATCTTCACTTTTTTGTCTTTAACTAACTCTCTCAAGTAATGATACTATTTTGCAATGTGCTTAGTCTTTGTGTGCATTACAAGGTTCTTTGATATATTTATAACACTTGTATTATCACAATAAAGTATCATAGGTTAAGTGATTTCTTCCTTCATAACTTTGAGTAGTTTTTTGATTCATATAATGTTTCTACAATTTACTGTAGTAGCCACATATTTAGATTCATTAGTAGATTGAGATATGCAATTTTATTTCTTGCTGGTCTAGGTGACCAACCTCTTTCCTAAGAAAAATTCTCCTCCAATAGTGCTCTTTTTTTCATCAATATTTCCAGCACAATCAACATAATTTTAGGATCTCAACTCAAATTTCTCATTTTTTTTTTATAGTATAGACCATAGTCTTCTTTTCCTTTTAGATATCTCATAATTCTCTTAACAACCATAAAATGATTCTCCTTAAGATTATCAGAGGATCTTGCAGCAATCCCAACAGATAATGCAATGTCAAGTCTACTATGTACTACATATTACAATTTTCCAATCATAGATCTGTACAATGTTTGATTCACATCACTTGAATCATCATTCTTTGAAAACTTGTGTCCTATCACTATAGGTATATGAATTGGTTTTGAATCATCCAATCCAAAAGTTTTCAATATTTCCTTTACATACTTAGACTAGGTGATGTATATACCATATTTCATCTAATATACTTGCAAACCAACAAAGAGCTTGATCTATCCAAATATAGAAATCTCTAATTATTTCTTCATTTCATTTGCAAATGCCTTACATAATCCATCTTGACCTCCAAATATGATATCATCAAAAAAAATGTCAGCTAGTAAAATACATTTACCTCCTTCTACCTTCAAGTATAGATTGCTGTTATCATCAATCTTCTCAAATCCAATCTTCACAAGATAAATGTAAAGCCTTTCATTCCATGCTCTTGGCACTTTCTTTAAACTATATAAGGCTTTATGTAGTCTACATACCATGTGCTTGTTGTTAGTATCAACAAATTCTTCTGGCTATTCTTTATAGACCTCTTCTTCTAATATTCCATTCAAAAATGTTGACTTCATATCCATTTGATAAACTTTGAAACCTTGTATGTAGAGTAAGGAGAGTTCTTACTCCTTTCAATTTTACAACATGGGAAAATGTTTCTCTATAGTCTATCCCTTGTTGTTCATACCCCTTGCAAACTAATCTTTCCTTATTTCCTATGTGTTCGCCATTTTCATCTAACTTGTTTATGTACACTCACTTGGTTCCAATCATATTCTTGTCCTTTGGTCTAGGAACTAGAGTCTATATCATGTTCTTCTTAGTTTGCTCAATCTCTTCTTTCATGGCTTTACTCCAGTCCACATTTTCTAAGGCATCTTTCATTGTCTTAGGTTCATGCATGCTCAACAAACATGTATCAGTTCTCATACTGTTCCTTGCCATTGGTCTAACATCTTCATCTCTAATAATTTTTTAAGCAGGGTGATGTCTCTTGACATACTATGATAATTTTGGTTTTGCTCTATTTTCCTTATTATATTTTTCAACTTATGAATCACTATGTAATTCTTTATTTGGTAATTCAATATTTCTTTCATGTAGACTAATCTCAAAATCAAAATGTGCCCTAGCTTTAGTTTGCAACTTGACACCTAACTGGAGCTTGGTTCCTGAATGCAACTCAACATTTATTGTATGTGACTTGGCAGTCACTAAAACTTATTGTTGATTTGCAACTTGGTTTACAATATCTTCATCATTAGGCATACCTTCACAAAAGTATATAAAAGATTTGTATTCCTTTGTTTCATTCATAGGTTTAGCCTCATGTAGCTCTGTATTTACATCAAACTTTACATTTCCACTTTCTACAACTTTTTTAGTGTTAGTATTTAAACACTTATAATATTTACTTCTTGTAGAATAGCCAAGGAATATACCTTCTTTACTTTTAGCATCTAATTTACCATTCCTGAAATCTTTAAGAATGTAGCACTTGCTTCCAAATACCTTAAAATATTTTACATTGGGTGAGTATCCATACCATAATTCAAAAGGTGTTGAGTGAGTACCTTTCTCAACTTTTACACAATTCAAGATATACAAAACTATACTTACAACCTCTCTCTAGTATTTTCAAGCAATATTCTTCTCCATCATGAGTGTCCTAGCACAATCCATTATAGATCTATTTCTACTTTCAGTAATTCCATTTTGTGGAGGAGTCCTAGGTCCAGATGTGTGTTGTTTGATTCCTCTATCATTACAAAACATCTCAAACTCATTTTATGTAAATTCTCCTCCTCTATCAAATCTTAGATATTTGAAGCTTTTTTCTATCTCCTTCTCAACTCTTGCTAAGTACCACTTAAATATTTGAAAAGCATTAGATTTTTGTTTCAAAAACATAATTTTCATCATCCTATAATAATCATCAACAAATAGGATAATGTACTTGTCACCCTCGTAGCTTTTCATATTGATTGGTCCACACATCTCAAGAATTTATTTTGAGGTGTGAGTCTTACTTTTAAAACTAGATTTTGTCATCTTGCCTAACTAACATTGTTTGCAAATTATATTATCAGGTTTCTTTAATTTAGGAAAACCTAGAACTCTTCTCATGTTACTGATATTCACTAAGTTATCAAAGTTAACATGACATAACCTCTTTTGCCATAACCACACATCATCAAATTCTACAACAAGACAAGTAGCATTATTCATATCAAGGTAAAATAGATTACCTCTAGTTTGATCACCTCTCCCAATTAGTTTCCCATTAGTATCATAGATCTTGGCTATCTTGTTCTCAAACTCAACCTTGTAACCTAAACTATTTAGTTGTGACACATTAAAAAAATTATAGTTAAGTCCTTCAACATAGTAAGCACTGTCACACAAAATATTTTTGGTGAGTTTGATAGATCCTTTTCCTTTTATCAGACAAGGTGCATCATTACCAAACCTTACACTATTTCCATCATAATAATTCAAGGTAATGAACTGACTTTTATCTCTAGTCATGTGATGTGAACACCTACTATTAGTGATCCATCTTTTAGCCTTGTTCACGTAAGATACTAGTGCAGTTGCCTCATGCTCATAAAAATATCCTTTATTGCAACATACATCACTTCATCATCATGATCATCATATCCATCTTTGGTTTTCTCCTCTATAATGTAGAAGAATTCTTTCCTTTGTCTTTGTAATCTTTGATGTTCTCATCTCTTTTACTTCTATATTTGTCTCCACTTCTATTTTTATTCTTTTCTGGACATCTAGCAACAATATGACCAACCTCATTGTAATTAAAACACATGATAGGTAGCTTACCTTTAAATTTTCCTTTCCTTTTGTGAAATCTTCTTTCTAGCAGTGCTTCAACCTATTCTACATACTCCTCATCTGTGTCATTATCACTAGAAACATATTTGACCTTTTTCTTCTTCTCCTTAGGTTCCTTTAATGAGCTCAAAGACAATGAGCCTACCTACCAAACCTTCCAGAGTCAGATGTGAACCTAATATACATCTTAGTTCTTGTATGGAAGATACTCTGATAACATAGATAGGTAACAGTGTTCTCAATATTTTACTCAATATAGTATCATCATCAATAATACCATTAGCTCCTCTTATAACATTAACAACATTTTTTACTCTAGAGAAATGTTGAGCAATATTATCACCTTCTTGCATCCTCATGTCATTGAACTTACCTCTAAGACTTTCAGGTTTAGCTCTTAAAACATTTGTGTCTCCTTCATAAATAGTGTGCAGAGTATCCCACATCTTTGTAGAATCACAATCCTTGACATCATCAAACTCAAAATAACTTAGGGTAGAGGCAATCTCCAAAATTATCTAATTATGTTCATTCTTCTTTTTAAGATCACTAGTAGTTAGGGCGCTAGTAGGATCAACATGCTCAATGATGATGGTAGATTGTGCATGGTCTCTAAGACCTAGGTGTAGCTTCATCAGACTTTTCCATGTAGGGAAGTTCTCCTCATTAAGCTTGGGTACCTCTCTTTTTGACATCTTGATATTTTTTTTCTAGTACCTTCAAACTAATCCTCTTAAGTAGATGGTTCTGATACCAATTGTTGGAATTCTTTAGAATAACTCAGAGGGAGGGGGTGAATTAGTTATCCAAGGTCCAAATGTAAAAATAATTTTTTTCACAACTTAGTGAACCCATATCCATAAAACCTTATTATGCATGCATCCATTAGATTATACAACCCTTAAATTTTGTAGGTTACTATCCTAGGTCAAAATAAATTTGTAGAAATGTAAAGAAGAAAAATAACAGATTCACTAACACATTTGACACATGAAATTTAGATGGAAACCTAATTTGGGAAAAACCACCAATAGCATGCTACTGATTCTAACTCTTCTAAAGTGATGCCCTATAAAAGGCCAACCCTGTTAAAGGTTACAATAAACACTATTAAATGTGACTTGGTTAAAGAATTTCAATCACCATGTTAGGAGTGAGGCTTGTTAGAGGACTTTAGATCATTCACTTGGAATGTCACTAGGTTAAAGGATTTACAAATGATAGTTAGGTCAACCTTAATCCAAAGTATTTACCCTAGACCAATACAATGATTCAAAAGTAACAGTAAGGCTTGATCTAATAATAACAACTCACTTGTAGATTATAGATCTCTATTTCAGTCCTCCATTCTTCTTAGCTTTCACACACTTTAGCTCTGATAGCTTATTCACCTTCAAGTATTCATATTCTTAAGCCTTCTTGCTTTGCATGCCATTTGCAGTCTCATTTGTTTGGCCACTAAATGAAGCAAATAACCTAAACTCGTCTTCCTTAAGTTCTTGCACATGAAAACCTTTTCTTCTGACCAAATCTCTCTATAAATAGAGATTTAAGATCTTTTTCCATTTAACCACAATCATCCATTTTAGGGTTAGGTAAGATTAGGTAGGATACAATGAATCTACCCACTTTTTCATTTGGATCCACTAGAAAATTCTTCTTCAATCCTCTTTGAATTCACCAAAAAATGTTTTACCTTGAATTTTGTGCCACCAACTCATCATAGTTATCTTCTACATGCTTCATACGATTCAAGAAAAAAAAATAGTTGACTTAGATTTATCAAAACTATGATTTAACATGAATAATGGCACTTAACATTATTACAATGTCACTCAGCTTCCATACTATTCTTCCACTGGTCTTCCACTAGTTTACTTAGTGAACGCTAAAGTTTACTAGTGCTCGGCATCAACTAAACTCTACTTGGTTTACACTAAGTTCACTCGGCATACATTGAATCTTCACTTTTTTTGGCTCCAACTAATTTTTTGCTTGGCTTGTACTAACTTTTCTTGGCACCTACTTTCAACTCGGTCAAGCTTGGCAAACATAGTTCTTCTTACTTGTTCTTTTAGACTTAATCGGTGTATCCATCCTCTGTAGCCTTAAGTAGATAATCAATACACTATATCATTACTGTCTTAATAGATCTTTATACTCCTTTTTCCTATCATAACTCAACCTTTCCTCTAGATGATCTTGTTATCTTATTTTATCAAATCCTCTTTATCAATCAAATAAATGATACTACTCACATTTACTAAGCAATTGTCTTACCAAAAAGAAGAAAGTTTGACATCAGTGAAAAAATAATGATTGTTCCATTTTAGGTTCTTCACTTCAAAACCATCTCATATCAATAGGAAGGTTTTTGATGTTGTGATGTATGGAATTTGAATCAATAAAGCAATTTTTGGTGGGAAAATAAGTGCAAACAACAAGTACTATTTTGACAAGCAATCAGAGGAATGAAGTTGTAGAAGAGGTTCATGATGACAAGAAGATGGTGATGGATTAATTCAAGACCATAGATAGTAGAAAATTGGAGTTTCTTAATGTAGAGGCAATGAGATATCCATGGACAATAAACACAATTGAAGTGCGGAAAAATGAAGTGAAAATAGTAAGGTTAAAGTTGGTGAATTGGATGAAGCCATCATTTTTGGAAATTGGTATGTTGAATAGTCAAAGTATTGTATTTATGTCACCAACAAAAGGTAAACCTTGTCTAAATATGAAAAATATTGGTTAATGTGGAGAAACTTTGAGTAGAGGTGGTCAATTTCCTCCAATCATGTTGACCTGGTAAGTTTTAATTTCTTCATCAATTTTTTATGGAGAGTGATGATATAGCATGACCTATTCCTCAAAAATTTTTGTACTTGAATCTCCAAATTGTATGTGTTGCTGGTCATAGTTGACCAACTAATGATAATGTAGCCTATGGCTATAACTTCCATATCCAATTTTGAATCCATCATAAATAACCTTTTACCTAATCTAGTTGGGTCATCCCCAATTTGATTTCATTAACAAAAAGACATTAATTGTAGGAAAAAATAGCTTATTTACTATTATTTTCTAATTGTAAGAGACATAGTGCCATGATTATTCAATTTTCTTATTTACTTATATGGTCTTCTTACTTACTACTATTCTTTTCTAGGAGTTCTTTGATTGCTTCATTGGCTTCATTTGAATGCTTGAATGAAGGTCTTCAATTCTTTCTTCAATCTACAGTTGATCATTCATTTGAATTGTAAGTTCTTTTCTTCTTTTTAAGGATTGAGAGAGTTGCTCCTTTGCTTTCTTGAGTTGGGCAATGGCCATTTCCAAATCTAGCTTCTCATTGTCAATAGCTTTTTCAAGTCTAAATATCTCCATGGCTTTTATCTTTTGCTCAAGCTGTTAAGCTTTCTCCTAAGAACCACAAAGCTTTGATACCAATTGTTGAAAATATTCAAGAATATGCTAAGTTACTAAGAGGGGAGGGGTGAATCAGTAACTTCTAAAAATTTAACAATTTCAATTCTTAATCAACAATCAAATTAGCATATAATTCATCACATATAGTTTGATCTAATTGCATGCATAAGAAACTGAAAACATGAAAGCATTCATAACACTGTGACACAAGGATTTTGGTGACCCAAAAACCTTCCAAATAGAAAGTAAAACTGGGGCGGAGATGATACCCACAAAGTTTAGTACTGTAGTATAAAGTTAGCTTGTTAAAGCTTACATTGATCACTTCTGATGATCTTTCCTATTAGGAGCAATGAAGACTGCTAGGTCCACCTTGTGAAAGGATTTACAAACATACAATTAAGTATGCATTCAGTAAAGAAATTTACAAAAGACTATTAGGTCTACCTTGTGAAAGGATTTGACTAATCCACCTGTTAGGATGAAATAGTAGATGATCTCTGATTTGCAACTTGGTTTGTTGAAGGAGATTTCTTTAAGTACTAATCATCTTGCTATGATAGATATGACTTTGCTACTCCTTATACTACTGTAGCCTTTTGTAATTCACTCATTTTGATTAACTTGACACATGCACACCTTTTGATATGAAACAATGAATTACATATATATACCAATCCAATTATACAAATTATAGAGTCAGCCATAATACAAGTCAAAAAATATATTACAAAGTCGACCCACATGATGACACTCAGGTTCTGAAGACTGACTCGATGAGGTTTTGATACTTGACATTCATTGTCAATACTCAACATCATCATGCACTTGGTAGACATTGAAGCTTGGTCAATATTGATCACTTCCAAGTAGTCTTGAACTTAGTCTGCATTGGTGACTCAGTAAATATTGTGAAACTTGTCATTTAAATTGAATCATTTATTTACCATGACATGATTCATTAAAAATTCTCACCTCGAGCTTGGTATAAAATGAGTCACTTGGTTAACATTGAGCAGCTTAGTTAACACCAGACTCACATGACATACACTGTGAACTCAGTGAACACTGCATAGTTTGGCTTACACTAGTAAACTTAGCATACACTGAGATGCACGATTTACACTACTAAACTTCATTATAACTATGACTTCTTGGTAACCACAAAGATTTGTCCAAAGGAATTAGTAGCAACTGTAGAACTCAGTGACAATTAGAATACTTGTCAAAAATTGTGAGTTGTACAAAGAGCTTGGTAGCTATACACAATGTGAATAAGTGTGCGTCACTAATAAAAAAATTGATTGATATGTCAAAAATATCCCCCTTTGGCATTAGTGACAAAAACACTTATCAACTAAAACTAAATTCAAAAAATTTCCTAAATACCTTTTATCCATCACCTTGAGATACTAGCTCGGTAGAGTATACTATTTTTGAGATTTTTCAAAATTGATTTTGTAAGGCATATATTTTTATAGGTAATATTCTTTCATGCAATATACTATACATCTTCTTGCTATATGCAATATATCTTTTTGTACATATCTTACTCCCCCATAACATATGTCTTTTCTTCATACATGTATCTTTCTCCCCCTTTTTGACATTAATGCCAAAGATGTATTCTATTCATTTATATAGTAACACAAAAATGAGATAAAAATTATGAATGTACCTTGAGAATGATCACCAAGGTGTTATCCCAATTGCCTTGCAGGACCTTGCATGTGTGAAGTGCACTTTGGACTTCTATTGATAATTCTATCATATGATCCTTCATGGAGAAATTATTGTCATGGATGAGAGTTTTTGAATGCACAATATGTTTTTGTAGTGCATCCATGATGGGAAGAATCATATTTTGTATATCTATCAATGTGGATCTAATCCTTGCTTCTTCTCTAAGAAATTCTACTTGCATATCTAACAAAAATCTTATCCTTTGAAAATGTGTAGAGCTTAGGGTCAAGTTGCAACTACTGAGCACTAGTTTTCAAATCTTCATCTATTTTCAATAATTTGTCCTTTATTTATTTAGTAAACTTAGAAACATAGCATAGCTTTCTAAAAAGTGATGACACATTTGTACAAGATGCTTCTAAATTGCCCAAAATTGTAAAAAGTTCTACTTGATAAATGGCTATCTACTGAGCAATGTGCTCCAACACTTTATTATCAAACTTCTTCTCTACTTTTTGCACTAACTTATCTTGTCCCTCAGTGTCCTCACTAAATTTTTGTACTACCTCTACTAGCTGATACAAAATTGGTTGAGAAGAGTTAACCTCAATACCTATGGCCTCTACCAAAATTTTCTTTACATCTTCAATTATCTTGAATTCCTTATCTCTCCTCTCTTAGTTTTTTCTGTTTAGCCTTCTTCTGGAGGAGTTCACCAAATAACTGTATTTGGTCTCAAGTAAGCTTGGAAATGTCCCAATTTGGGATTAAATTTTCCTCATCTAAATCAATTTCTTCATCCAACTCTTTTCCTTTATTCAAAAATTTAGTGCTTGGTTGAACCTTGGGCTCAACTATCCTTACACTAATTACTTTTGTACCCAGAATAAAAATAATAGTAGACATGCTAGGACTGGCTGTAAAAATTGATACTATGCTTAATGAAGGAATATTTACAAAAATACCTGAAGAATCCAAAATTGATGTGCTCAAAACTGAAGTGCTTAGCTCAATTGACGAAGGAAGAGTCTATAGCTCAGTAGATGAAGTGGAGGTCACTTCTGTTAGTGATGTGCTGAGATGAGTAGGAGCAATTAGTGATTGGAAATTTGGATTGGCACTGGTGGTCACAATCAAACTTGTTGGGGCTATCTCCATGCTTGATATTGTCACTGGTTTTCTTGGAGAGTGGGGAAGTGAGGCAATGACTGCTACAATTATCTTAATTGGATTAGTCTCCTCATTATCTTGCTTTGCTTCCTTGATAGCCTCTTGTCCTTGATCCTCTTCATCTTCTTCATTGTCAAAATGAGTTAATTCTTCAATATTCTCTTCTTCATCTTTCTCCTTATCTTCTTCATCATTATCATCTTTCACATCAATTAGAAAATCACTTGGTTTATGTAACAGATAAATATTCTTCCAAGTGTTTGTTGCATTCCTTACAACATGCTCAATGTCCTTAATCAAAACTAGACAAGTATTAAACTTTAGAGTCAAATTTTCTTCATTTTCTCTAGTGACTCTTTTACCTTAGCATTTGATATGCTTAGTAATAGCTACCTCATGGCTTGCCCATATATGTCTTTAACAATTTGCATGGAAAAATCCCATCTTGTCTTTATCTTTACCAACAAATCATTAGGAATTTGAGAAGCAAGCTGATCTAGTGAGTATTTCAATTTTCCCATCTTATCCATCACCATGTCTTCAATCTACTTCTACTCCTCTACTATCCTAATTTCATATTTTAATGATTTAAATTTTTTTATTCTAGCTCTTGCTTCTAGATCTTTTAATTTGTCTTTGAAGGTGGGTGGAGGTTTTCTAAATACAATGTCTCCTCCTTGTCAAATTTCTTCCTTGAAGATCTCCTTGTGAATACTACAATGGATGGATTTTGGGGCTTGGTGATAATCACTTCCTTCTTCTTTAATGGCTCTTCTTCCTCAAATTCTGCCTCAACATCTACTTCCTCATCTTCACCTTTTCCCTCAGTTAACAAAATGGTAGAACTGGTTTTCAATTTAGCAATCCTCTTCTTTCCTTTGTTCAGTGCCTAAGGAAGCTTTATTTCAAGTTTAATCCTGGCTTTTGCTTCATCATATGTTCCAAAATATGTAGCCTTAGGATCAACTAGCTCATTGACAAGAGCTTCAATGATGTCTTTAGTTTCATCAATATTAACCTCATAACCAAGAGATTTTACCCACACAATTCTCAGCCTAACTTCCTGAATGTAAACTTTGTTACAATCCACCATGAAACATACATCATCCTTGTAATCTTCAACTAGTTTCTTGGGGATTCAAAACCTATTGTTCATTTTCTTTTTGAATGCATCAAAATAATTATCCATAATACTATTATAATTTTCACCCATTTCAACAATAAACTCATTTATCTAATATAACACAGGCACATCTTTTCACCACACAATAGTGCCTTTTGAAGGGAAGAATTTCTAAACATAAGAGATTAAAAAAGTTAACAAGGAACCAAACTTATGCGGGTTATTCTTTGAAGTCCTTATGCTTTCCATGTTTTTGTTGAACTATCTCAGCAATAGCTCAATAAGGTGAAATGGAAAATTGTTCTTTACCACCTTGTATGCCAAGTCCACAACTTCACATGATGCATTATTCAATCTGCTAGAGCTATACATCTTGTGTTCAATGATGTGAATACAAAACTTCAATTCCATATCAGAAACACTGCTAATTTTCATTACTCTACTATCCCATTTAGCTAGGGTTCTCTTTTCAAGTTCCACCTGACCTAGGGTTTCTCTCATTTTGGCTTTGGCTAACATTAGGAGGCCAGTGATTTGATGAATCATCTCCTTTGTGATCAACACTGGCTGTTCCAACCACAACTGACCATTATGCACCTGACTGAGGGTAAACCTAATCTATTTAATTTGAAATTTGTGGGGCATGTGAGAGATGTGAGTTAACCCTTTGGTTTCTAGGTGTTGGTGCTTAGGTTTCAAAAATCCATTTACATATAGTTGGCCAAGGGCATCATCCATTTCAAATGTACCAAATTCTTGAATAACACATTTGAAATGAGTGTGAATATCATTGATCAGAAGTACCTTTGGAGGGATTTGAGATTGTGCTCCACTTGGATCTAGGGTTTTGACAATCACAGGAGTGAGCTCAAAATTAGGTGCTTTCCATTCCACCCCACAAACCAACATGTTAGATCCTCACTTAACCTTGCTACTACTGGGTGCCATCTTTTCTTGGTACAGTTTGATGGAATTCAAAAACTTTTGCTGGAAATTTGCTCAAATCACTGGGAAGCTTTGAAGATCAAACTTTCGCAATAGCACTCAAAATTTCCCGACAAGAAATGATTTCAATTTCATGCTTTTTGTTAATTTTTTTCCATAAATGCTTAATATGGAAGGTAGATCAACTAAGATCATGTTGACAGACTATCATCCACTATGCTAGTATTGAACACTCGGTGAACTCTTAATGACTTAGTAACCATATGCATCTTTTATACTCCTGACCTTGCTCGGTAGAGTTTGTGACCCAACTTCACTCGATAGAGGAGATAACTTGGTAGACACTTGTACTTGGCGGTCCCTTTGTATCCTAAATACTAATTTGGATCATTTTGCTCTTTCAATTTGGAACTAATTTGGATATCTTCTTTGATAGCATAGTTCTAGTTTCTCCTTTGAAAACTCAAGTAGAAATGATAGAGTCACTTAATTCTTGAGTGACTTGATCATCATTACTTAGACTTGCATCTTGATAGACTTAGGAACCCATTGTTGTCTCATTTATTTTAAGATGTTATCAACTTTTTCTTTTTTCTCATCTTTAATTCTACCAACATTCATGTAGTTCTTGGCAAGATGACCAAGTTTTATACAAATGAAACATATTTTAGTAGTGTCTCTTTTCCTCAAATGATGCTTTACACAATTTATTCCAATGTATCCAAATTCTCCACAATAATGACATTTGCACTAGGTGTTGTAGTCCCAACCAAATATTGCTTTCACAATTTTCTCTACTAGATTCAATACCTTGGTTTTGCATTCTGATGACTTGTGTCCATGTTTCTTACATTTGTGACATTTGCCTTCAAATCTTGGTTTCTCTTTTCATTCATTAGCCTTATGACCATGTTGATTGCAATTGTGGTATTTTCCATTGAATTTTGCTTTTCCATTGCTCCAACATTTGTTTGATGTATGACCTATCTTACCACAATGATTGCAAGTAGGCTTTTGATTCTTTCAAGATCCTTGGTTGGATGATTCTCCTTCTTTTGTATATCCAATTCCTACTTTTCCTTTTTTCCTATAAAGGTTTCTTTCATTCAATTGATTCATGTTTTCTTGGGATTTCATCATTCTTTCATTGATTTTCTTCATAGAGTTTAGATCATTCCGTAATCTTTCATTGATTTTCCTTTTAGAATTTAGATCATTTCTCATTCTTTCATTTTTAAATCTTAGGCTCATGAATTCTTCATTTACATTGGAGAGCTGATCAATAAGGTTTGCTTGCTAAAAAGATTGGATCTAAGTTTCATTGTTCCTTCGATCTATCTCTTCTTTTGTCTCAATTTTCTATTCCATGACTTCACATAACATTACTAATTGAATTTCTTGTTCTCTTCTTAGTTTTCTTACTTCTTGTAGGGATCCATTCTTTTCTAAGAGTTCTTTGATTGCTTCATTGGCTTCATCTAAATTGCTTGCATTTCTTTCTTCAATGTAGAGATGATCATTCATTTGAATTGCAAGTTCTTTTCTTCTTTTTAGGGTTTTTGAGAGTTGCTTCTTTGCTTTCTTGAGTTGGGAAATGGCCATTTCCAAGTCTAGCTTCTCATTGTCAATAGCTTTCTCAAGTCTGAATATCTCCATTGCTTTAATCTTTTGTTCAAGCTATTAAGCCTTCTCTTGAGAACCACAAAGCTCTGATACCAATTGTTGGAAATATTCAAGACTATGCTAAGTTAAAGAGAGGAGAGGGGTGAATTAGTAACTTCTAAAACTTCAACAATTTCAATTCTTAATCAACAATCCAATTAGCATATAATCCATCACAAATAGTCTAATCTAATTGCATGCATAAGAATTTGAAAACATGAAAGCATTCATAACATTGCGATACAAAGATTTTGGTGACCCAGAAACCTTCCAAATAGAAAGTAAAATTAGGGTGGGGATGATACCCAAAAGCTTTAGTACTAAAATATAAAGTTAGCTTATTAAAGCTTACATTAATCACTTTTGATGATCTACCCTATTAGGAGCAATGAGGACTACTAGGTCCACCTTGTGAAAGAATTTACAAACATACAATTAAGTATGCACTTGGTAAAGAGATTTACAAAAGACTATTAGGTCTACCTTGTGAAAGGATTTGACTGATCCACCTATTAGGATGAAATAGTAGATGATCTTTGATCTGCAACTTGGTTTGCTGAATGAGATTCCTTTAAGTATCGATCATCTTGCTATGATAGATATGACTTTGCTGCTCCTTATACTATTGTAGCCTTTTGTAATTCACTCATTCTAATTAATTCCATGCATACACACCTTTTGATATGAAACAATGAATTACATATATATACCAATCCAATTATACAGATTACAAAGTCGACCACAATATAAGTTAACACAAATATTACATGAAGACACTCGGGTTCTGAAGACTGACTCAGTTAAGTTCTGATACTCAACATCCACTATCAATACTTGGCATCATCATGCATTTGGTAGATGTAGAAGATTGGTCCATACTGATAACTTCCAAGTAGTCTTGAACTTGGTCTGCATTGGTGACTTAGTAGATACTGTGAAACTCATCATATAAACTGAAACACTTTTTTACCATGACATGATTCAGTAAACATTATCACCTCAAGCTTGGTATAAAATGAGTCACCTGGTTAACACTAAGTAGCTTGATTAACACTAGACTCACATGACATACACTACAAACTCGGTGAACACTGCAAAACTTGGCTTGCACTGGTAAACTCGACATACATTGAGATGCACAATTTATATTGCTAAACTTTATTGTAATTGTGACTACTCGATAACCATTGAGATTTTTTTCAAAGGGCTTGGTAGGAACTGTAGAACTCAATAACAACTAAAATACTTGGCAAACACTGTGAATTATACAAAGAGCTCGATAGCTATATACAATTTGAATAAGTGTGTATCACTAATAACAAACTTGACTGATATGTCAATAGTGGTTGGCCTCATTATGTAGAGAATATTAAAGTATTCTTGAAGCCAAGTGAAGCTTAAAGTAACATACCTTCATTAATTAATCAATTTCATTCATTGTAGGTCTAGAATGATGAGATGATACTTTATGGTACAAGTATGAATATCTAGAGGAAATTAGGTACTCAATCTTTGAGCTTCAACAACTTTACGACTTTCCTCATTTTGGGTCTTGCAGCTAGATCTAGATGGGAGTACCACAACCCTATCCCTACCAAATTTTCCATTTCAGCCTTCTCAAACTCCCCATTTAATTTTATATCTACACCATCCAAAACTTTGCCTTGACCATGGAGATCCCATACCCACTCCACAAGCCTCATATGGCACTCTTGAAAGCTCACATCTATTGCTCTCTTTCCTGTAGTAATTTCCAAGGCCATAGCCCCGAAACTATAAAAATCTAATTTAGGGCTTGTTCTTCCTGTCATCACACACTTGAGAGGCAGGTAACAAAGGTTTCTAGGTGTAATTATAGTTTGAGACAAATTATTGTGCTCCAACATCTAGGCTAAACCGAAGTCCCCAACCTTTGTATTGAAGTTGTAGTCAAGCATAACATTACTGGATTTTTTAGCCTCTTTAATTTATAATATTTTCAATAAATCTTTGAAAATAATGAACTCTTTTTTATTTGAGCTATTTTTGATTGATAGCTTCTATTTAGTTGCTTGCCAATGATAAATAACTTGAAGTAGTATATCTATTTTAATGTGGTTATCACAAATGTTAAAGCATGTAGCTTTGGTTTTTGAGTGTCATGCACTTAAAGTTGGATGTAGCATCTTCAAGGGACTCCAATTTAGTTTGTGGAAAGATTAACTATTCTACACCTATATCTCTTCCATTTGATAAGTTTGAATTACCAATATTTCCTTAGAGGTGATACCTCTTTTCTAGTCTTTCATGATTAATCATAGTTGAAAGGTTGCATGTGCATTCATTTTGCTAGTTTATTCTGTAACTAAAGTACAAAAACCATATTTCGATGGTTGTAATTTTTCCTTATTTTGAATTTTTTGGGTTTAATTTCCATTTCATCATGTAGATTTTGAAAATGGTTAATGCTGTGTCTGCCAAGGTTGAAGGAGATGTTGATTCACCAATATCTATATTGGAAGATGAGATGAAGATTTTTCCTTTTTAATTTTATTTTTCTTATTTTAGAAGAATTGTCATAGTTTCTACATACTAGTCTTCTAATTTTATCATGGAAAAATAGGGCTCAAATGAGAGTGGTGATGCAAAAGTTCCCCAGCCTAGATAAGAGGTATTAGTAGGGGTCACAAGAGAAGAGGGAGTGCTAATGAGAAGAATGATGCAAAATATTGCAAGCTAGCGAATGGTAGGAGAGGCCAAAAGAAGGCAACAATGTCCAATGCAAGTTCCTAAATGTTATATATTTATTAAAGATTATTGTAGTATGTACATGCTTTTTGATGAGGGCATATATGGTCTTGTAGAGAAACTAGAAAGGTAACTTGACACACCATTAATAAAATTCACTTGTCTAATAGAAAGTTATTTTATCTCCATAGAATTTACAAGATCATCTTCCTCTATTGTGGAAGTTGTCTAAGGGCGGTGATATAACATATTGGTCATTTTATTTCTTAATGACCATGGAGGAGCCATCTGGGGCCAATTGTTATAACACCCAATTTTTTGACTATGGATTAAAACTATTTTGCACCCACATCTTGAAGACAGTTAACACACTTGAAGCCAATTAGCTATTTCTTGTAAAAAACCTTTAAAAATTAAAATTAAAATAAGAAAAAAAAATGTATATAAATATAAACACACGAGTCTCCCTCCAGCATGTGTATTTGTCTTTATATTAATTAGATAGGTACATCACTTGATCCAATGAGTGTTCAATATTTTATTTATTCTAATGAGAAATGGATTCATGTGTGAATCACTATTCATCATACACGAGTCAATAAGTTTGACTCAAAAAATACACAATTAAATCTTGATAGCAATATCTTAATTATATATTTTTAGCCATGAAAATATTGAATCCTTTGTGTGTTGCTAAAATAATCTATAGTATTTATTTCCCCTTTCTCTATTTTTCTCTTTGCTCTATTCATTCTTACAATGATCCAAAATGTTCTTTTCCTTTCTCTATTTGTATTGCTGCCATTCAATAATATCATGCCTATTTCTATGTTTATAACAACGATCCCATTTGTGCTTTACTCCTCTCTACCAAGAAAATAAAGACTGTGAATTTTGTATTGGTTCCAAGATATTATGTATTTCTTAACCATCATGGGGTAGATGTGAAAGAAATCATAGCCAGTATTATATTTCATAATCTTCAAAACAAGGGATATAAAGTATTTCTTGAGAAGAACTCAATTTAGGTTGGGGAAAGCATACCTTGATCAATGGAGGAATCCATTCACTCAACATCTATGAATGTTGTCATAGTTTTTGTTAACTATGTAGAATCCATTTGGTGCTTGACAGAACTACATATGATTTTCAAAATTGGAGCACCCAAATACCAACATTTTATGGATTTAAGCCTTCGTAATTTGAATGAGAGACAAAAATGGAGTGTTTTCTCAAGCCTTCCAAATGTTGAAAACAAATGATTGATTCTATATTATGTTTGATGCTACACAAAATGTCATATCATTACCAGTTAATGTATGCTATGATCACTCAGGCAATGAAGATAGTTTCCTGTGTCTATCAAGCATTCCAGAGTTTTCCATGTTTAAAAGACAATGTCTACCGAGTTCACTCAATTGTCAAAGGAAAGTTTACATAAGTTGAGTGTTAAATGAAATCACTTGGTTAATGAATAAAATGTTGGATGAAACTAGTGTTAACCAAGCTCACTCAATTACCAAAGGAACTTTGTGAATATTCAGTGTTAATTGAGTTCACTAGTTAACATAGGAAAATTGTTTTTGAGTTAGTGTCTACTGAGCAGGGTCGACTAATGAAGGATTTTCTTGTTTTGGCATGTTGAGTTCAATTGATTTAATTGTTGGTTCTAGCTGATTGAATACATGAATATTAAGTATTTTAAGTTGTATTCAAGTTGATTTGATGATGTGTAAGATATAAATATAAGGTCAAGGTTAGAATTGAATGTGTGGAATATAACAAAAGATTTGAAGATGCTTAGAGGAAGAAAATTAGAAGGATAAGCAGAATATCCTTGTTGAGATACAAAGATACATTTGATAAGGATCAAGTATACAAGCTAGAATTGAGATCTATAATCAACAATTTAGTTGCATTAGAAATTAGGTCATCTCAATATTACTTTCTAACCATTGTAGCAGTGATATAAATCTCTTAATAGAGTTTTCTTAACAACTATTTGTAAATCCTCTAACAAGGTGGCATTTCTATTTGAAGTGTCTTAAAGACCTCTAACAAGGCCACTCCTAATAGGGTGATCAAATCTTGTAACAGGATCACACCTAACAGTGTGTTTTGTAAACTTTAATTAGGTTGGCTCCTAACAAGGCTCACTTCAAAAGAGTGAAAATTAGTAACTAGTTACAATTTATTATTTTTCCCGAATTGGATTTCCACATTAAATCTTTGTGTCACTTGTGTTCATGATATTTATTTTATGGGCAAGAAACAAAGTTAAACTTAAGGTTAATCACATTAAGATCAATATATTCATTTATTACCAAGTTAAAGTTGATTCTTAGTATTTTCTGAGTTACAATATTTGCTAGTGTAAACCAAGTGCATGTGTATTTTCCGAGTTACAATGGAATCAAAGTTTTGATTTGTATTTTATTTTTGGAGTACCTAATTCACCCATCCCCTCTTAGGCACTCCTCTTATATTTTCAATAATTAGTATTAGAGATTTTGGTGCTTGTAGAGAAGGTTTCAAGGACTTAAGCTAAATGTTAGGATGTCTTACAGAAGAGAAATCCCAAAGCTAAACATAGATAACTTCAAAGTATGACAAGAAATCATGAGGCCACACTTGGTAATCCTTGAGGATTTAGGGCTAAACTATCTAGATGACAAATAGAAGGCTCCTATTGGAGCTATGACTGTTGAACAAATTGCAAAGAAGAAGAGTCATAATATCATGATGATTGATATTTTTGCATAACTCAATTATGTTGAATTCAATGAGGTCAAAGATTGTGGAATTGCTTATGAAATGTGGATCAAGATAAAAGCCATCTACGAAGGAGATGAAAATGTAAGGAGAGCTAAAATAGAAAGTCTTAGAGGATAGTTTGATTAGATGAAAATGAGAGAGGATGAAACCATTGCAAAATATGTTGAAAGAATCAAAGCCAATGTCAGTGCTATCAAAGCCTTTGGAGGAAAAATTGAAGATATATATAGTGGTAAGCAAGGTACTTAGAACCCTTCTTCCCATCTATGCAATTATAGTATCTTCTATTCAAGAGATGAGATGGGATCCAAATAACAATATAACTTTTGATGTTCTAGTTGGAAGATTGAATAAATTCAAACTAGACAACTATGATAATTATACTCCTAGTTCTAGCAATCTTGAGTCTATATTCAAAGCCAAGGTATTAATCAAGAAGAAAGCTAAAAGATCTAAACAATCTGAAAGTAAAAAATACAAAAGTTCTAATAGTGATCTTGAGGCCATTGAGGCATTTCTTGCAAGAAGGTATCCCAAAACAAAGGAAAGTATAGAGGTAAGATTTCTCTAATCTATTTCTCTCATAAAGAAGTTGGACACATTGCTGCAAGGTACCCAAACATAGAAGACAACGATGAAAAGAATAAAAAGTACAAAGGCAAGAAGGATTTTAAGAACTTCAAGGACTACAAGGAAAAAGGTAAGAAATCTTGTTTTATGGCTAAAGATTCAAATAGAAGTAAAGATGATGAAATGGTTTATATTGTTGTAAAAGATGAATACAAAGATGAAGGAGATAAAATAACACTTATCTATCATGCTAGAAAAAATGATACATCAATTATCGATAGTGGCTACTCACATCATATGAATGGTGACAAAACAAAATTTGAACACATGGAACATTATGATGGTGGTAGTGTGAGATTTGGAAACAATGAACTTTATTGCATAAAGGGAAAATGTTGTATCTCACTAATCAATGAACTTAGATGTGATAATGCTTATTGGGTTAAAGGATTAAAGCATAATCTACTAAGTGTGGCACAATTGAATAACATTGGATTCAAGGTAGAATTCATAAATGGGAAGTGGATGGAAAAGGTAATCTGGTTGGGTCTAGCAAAAAAAGAGAGGCAAGCTATTCTACTAGATCTTAGTAAAAGTTCATGTTTTATTACTCAAATAGAAGAAATATAGCTATGGAATAAAAGGTTGTGTCATGTGAACTTTGATAATCTAGTCAAGATAAGCAAAAATAGAAGAGTAAGAGGTATTCCTAGTTTGAGGAAACTTGATATGGGCCTATGCGAGAATTGTCAAATTGGTAAGATGGGAAAGATAAGTTTCAAAAGCAAAGACTATCATTTAGAAGAAGTCTTGGAGCTATTTCATATAGACTTATGTGGACCTACTAGAATAGAGAGCTATAATGAAGATAAGTATTTTATTATATTTGTTGATGATAGTTATAGAATGATGACTATAATGTATCTAAAAGAAAATTTTGAAGCATTTCAAAAGTTTAAGTGGTATTTGACAAGAGTATACAAAGAAACTGGAAAGAAGCTAAAGTGTTTGTGATCAAACAGAGGTGGTGAATTCCTTTCCAATGAATTCAATGAATTATACATTGAAAGAGGAATTAAGAAACAAGTATCAACCCCTTGTACACCTCAACAGAATGGTATAACAGAGAGAAGGAACAAATCCATCATGTATTGTGTGAGAACCTTAATGATAGAAAAGAGTGTTGCAATCAAATACTAGAAGGAAGTAATTAGTACTACAGTGCATACCTTGAATAGAGTATAGTTGAAGAAAGATTCAAATCAAACTCCTTATGAACTATGGTATGGCTACAAACCTAAAGTAAGTTTCTTAAAAGTATTTGGTAGAAAATGTTATATCTTGAAGGAATCTAGGAAAGGTAAATTTGATGTCAAAGGTGACGAAGCCATATTCCTAGGATACTCCTATAGAAGTAAAGCATACACGTGTTTGAATCTAACTACTCATAAAATCATAAAAAGTGTACATGCAAGAATTGATAAATTTGCAGAAAAGAGTGAAGAAGAAAGAAATAAAGAAATTAAGGATTATAGAAGATTTGTGTATTATGAACCTGATATATTACCAAATATAATTAGAAGTCAAAAAGCTTAACCTCTCGAGTCCCCAAAATCTCCAAAAGCTACTGAGTTGCAAACAGTGCAACCCGAGTCACAATTTAAAGGACCTGAGTCATAGTCAGAAGCTACCAAGCCATTTCTAGAGAAAACTGAGTCTAATGGACCTGAGTCATAAGCAGTGGTTTTGAGATTCAAAATTGAAGCCCTAATTTTGAGTACCATTGAAAAATCAAGCCCTTTAAGTGCTTTTTGATGCATTTGTACTTGACTATCCATTTGAAGCCTAAGAGGTGTTTAATGTTTCTAAAACCTTGAATTTGGTGTGTCTATTTATTTTATGAAGATAAATTATCATTCCGAGCCATCCTGTGAAGTACTGTTTTGAGCAATTTCCAATTCTACATTTTTGCCTAAGTGTCAAACAACGACATGAGCTTGTGTTTGCAATTTAATATCTCACACCTAGTAATGTTTCATGACTCACCACTTTGTGAGTATCTAGTCTCTATACCATAGAGCCTATGTTTCATATTTTGAGTTGTTTCAAATCCATTTGACTAGGTTTTGAATCCCTCAAAGTTGGTCATTTATTGATGTCATGCTGATGTGAATTATTCTAAATTATGGGAAACCCTGTTTGATTTGTTATATTTTTGACACAGTTGACTAAAATGATAACATTATTTTTGTGTTTCTTTTTATAGGTTAGAGAATTGCTATGTTTTAATTTTGAGCTTATGACGAATCTGGTTGATCAGTTTTTGAATGCGATTCCAAATGCAACTTGTAACCTTTTACTGGTGTCAAAAGGTGTAGATTTGTCAAAACCCCTGTTCATGATGTCATAAATCAAAAGACATGATATATGCAATTGAATGGATTGTAAAAATATGCTCTACTCTATAAATGCTTCAAGTATGCCAATTTTCAAGTTTTAATGAATCTATCTGCACACTTCCCCAGGTCCATTCCATTTGCAAAAATCACCTTTTTGCCAATGTTTCTAGTATGCAAAATCTAAGTAGCCCACTTTGACCGCTCAACAAATGTGTCCTGTTATTTTTCGTGAGCCCAAATCATATATTTATACTCTCCTCATGATAGTGAATGAATGCCCCAATTTTTGTTTCCCCAAGTGTCTGTTTACCTAGTTTTCAAAGCCAAATTCGAACACGTTTTATGGTTTTTTGACTTGTTTTCTTTTAGGCAGTATTGAGAGGGAAAATTTGATAGTCAATATCTTTTGATTGAGAATTCTTCATGTGATGAGATTTGAAAGGGTGCAAGTATGCAGAACAAAGAATCTGAATGTTTCATTTTAGGGCCTGGTTAGAGTTTGGATCAATTTTTAAAGCCGATTAAATGACCTCCTGACACGAAATTTAAAAGTTGTATTGAGAGGCGAAATGAGTTTTAACGGTTAAAAAATGATATAGATTTGTTTCCAATCAGAGTCAGGAAATGAATTTGGTGGAAGTTAGGGTATTTCTTCAATTTTTGGAACTAGTGAGTCTTGTACTCCTACTAGAGAGAACTTAGTGCACAAGACATATAATGATCTTATTCATAGTATAGATCCCATGTTTCCCAAAATTAAATTGAAAGAACCACCTACTATATTGAGATCTACTAAAGCACAAATGTATGATGAGCTTGTTGAAATAACTATAACAAAATTACTATTGGAAATCTGATTGAAAAGATAATTGAAAGAAGAAGATTGATTGCAAAGAGGGAGATTGTTGTTAAAGAGTGTTTTCAATCACTTTTTTGTCATTTGATGTCAAACCTATTATTTGCTAGAATAAAAATTGCTTATAAGATCCAAGTATTGTCACTTAGTTGATTGATGAGGAGGATTTAATCAACAAGATGTAACAAAAGCACCTAAGGGAAAGGTTGAGTTATGGTTTTGTAATGAAGTGCAAGAGTTAAGACAATGGTAAAATGATGTATTGATAATATACTTGAAGATACAGAGGCTGGCCGTACTTAGAAACACTAGAAGAATAAGTTGAAACAAGGTTGATTGCAAAGCTTAACTAAGTTCATTAGTGAGTGCCAAACAAGCTAGTTCGAGCCGAGCAAAATTTTTAGTTAGTGTCGAGCAAATGAAAAATCTAGTGTGTGTCAAGTGATACAGAAGGAGCCAAGCGTGTTCAGGTGCTGAGAAAAGTAACAAGTGCTGAGCATCAGTAAAACCTAGTGGATGCCCAATGAATCCATAGTAGGTGCTGAGCATTAGTAAAATGTAATTGATGTCGAGTAACAGAGTATGTGCTGAGCACTAGAATTTCAATAGTGCCAAGTTGCTACATTATTGGAAAAGTCAAAGATTCACCAGATATGAGCTAAAAAATTTGTTACGTTGAATTTTGTGAACCAGATGGAGGATAAGGATGATGAGCTGGTGGCATAGAATTTTATGTAAACCATTTTTAGGTGAATTCAAGAGGATTCTTGATGATGTTTCTAGAAGGAACAAGATATGGGTTAGATTCAATGGATCCTACCTAATCCATTCAAACTAAAATTAAAGGAGGGAAGAATCGAGTGGGAAAAGTAATTCCAAACTTCTATTTAAGGAGTCACAGGCCAAGAAGTAAGAGTTGCTAGAGTGCCAAATTGTGAAGTGGTTGAAGGGTGTGAAGGAGAAGGCATCAAGGAGAAGGAAGAACAGAGCACAAAGACTCTACTTCAATAAGTGGTCAGAAAGAAGATTGCATTGGTACATCAAGCGTAAAGACTCAAGGAGACAAAGCTTGAAAGTAGGACAAGCTGTCAGAGTTGCAGAGACTAAAAGCTAGGCAAAATTGTGAAGAGCTGAATTGTGATTTGAAATCTACAAGTTAAGTTGTAAGTTATATTAGGTCAAAAGCCCTTTTGGTTACTCTCTAATAATTGTGCAAGCTACAGTAAAATCCTATGGACTTAGGTTGGTTTAACAACCATTTCTAAATCCTTTAATAGGGTGACATTCCAAGTGAATGTTCTAAAGTCCTCTAACCAGGCCCACTTCTATTAGGGTGGTTAAATCCTTTAACCAGGTCACATTTAATAGTGTATTGTAGCCTTTAACAGGGCAAGCCTTTCACAGGGCATCACTTCAGAAGAGTGAGAATTGAGTAGCATGTTATTGGTGGTTTTTCCCAAATTGGGTTTCCACGTAAATCATTACGTTATGTGTTGATCTTTCATGTGTTATGCTTGCATGTTGATTTTTAGTAACTTGCTATGTAGGAAAGCTTAAGCTTGGATGAATGAATAGTTTAATAGGCTCACTTTACTTAGAAAAAGGGGTTTTAATTGGACCTTTGGACCTTGAATAACTGATTCACCCCCCATTTAAGTTATTCTAGAGCATTTCTAACAATTACTTGTGAGGTCATATTACAATATTGTTAGAAAAATATCTAGGATGCTATACCTAAAGCTATCATGCACTTTCTAGTACCAAAAACAAAATGAAAAAAGCATAGTATCTTTATCCCGAGGCTATACAATGAAAAGAATTTTGAAGATCTTTTGTAAGAATATGAGGATATATCAATTTAGAGGAAACACTGCAAGGACATTCTTAGGGTCCTAAAGCAAGTAGCATGAACATTGGATGAGTCACTCATTGACTTTGACATACCATTGAAGAATTCAAGTGGAATAGTTGATGCAAAAGGCTTGCCTAGGGCTCAAGGATTTCAATCATCAATGTTTGCAAGTGTAAGTGATGAATAGGGTGTATTTGGACCTTGGTCTTCCAATATTCCTTGTTTGGATCCAACAAAGAATGTAAAATCTCGATGAATTCTTTTTGTTTTCTGGAGTAGGTTATACAATTATCAGTATGTGAGCCTTTGAAAAGTTTATTATTGACAAGTTCTAGTTATTATTGAGTTCATGTCTAGTTGGCAATTTTAAGGCATAGATTTCTCTTGCAATCTAGTTCAAAAATGAAAATGATAGATTAGAATCAAGGTGTTAATGTGTAGCCTTGTGCTCACTGTCATTTTCACAGGTCAATTGCCTCTCCTTTGTATTGTTAAAGATGATAGGAAAGACGAGTATTAGGAAGAATCCACCAAGCAAGGAGAACCAAATTAGGTAAGAGCCCCATGATTGGAGAATGGGGAGGCATCAAGATAGAGAAATAGTGGAAGTCATCTTCATAAGAGAGGTTTAATCTGTAGAGTAGGCTGAGAATTATGAGGAAATGGTGGAGTTCATGTAGAAGGTTGTGAAGACTATGGACGTAGAGGAGTTGAGCGTGGAGGAGCAAAATTTGTTATCAGTGACACCCACATGTTGGAAGTAGTCAAAGGAGAAGTAAAATAAATGGCAAGGGTTTTAAGTCAATTCTTTTCAATCAAATTTAACCACAAGTCATTGTAGAAATGAAGCCATTATCAACTTAACTCGCAGGAAGCTCCACAAGAAACGAAAAAGTGGCATGTGGAGAGGCATGAAACTATTGGAGAAGAAGCCACAGGGGATATCCAATAGCCTTGACAAAGAAAGAAGCTTCCAGTCAAGATGCCATTATAAAATAAAGCCCTACATTGGAGAGTGAAGAAGAACTCATGCAAAAAACCAAAATCACCAACATAAGGGGAAGTATGTGGAGAGGAGGGTAGCACCTAAGAGGCAACCCCCCACATAGAAGAATAATTGAAAGACACCATTAAAGATGTAGAATAGAGAAAAGTGAAGAAATAGTTTAAAGTAATTATCCCACATTCGTTATGTGGTAGAGTTTTTACTTGTCTAAATATGAACCCACATATATCATAAGTTTTCTAACAAGACACAACCCTATTGAGAGCTACTAAGGCTATGTATGGACCTGCCATGGACAACCAACTGGTATCAACCAAAATTTTGACCAACGAAGATGAAGAACTAGATTCACTAGAAAGTTAAAGGATTTTGGTGGTCACCATGTCACCACCAGAAAATGGGAGGATTTTCTTGCAAGCAACATGGCGACCTGCCAAAAAAATTGAAAACCAATGAGATCATGTGGCCCACTTAGTAGGATGACTAAGTGATGATGTGGATTTGGAGAGCCAACCATGCAATGAAATGTGGTAAGAGTTGGACCAAGTACAATGACTAGTAGGTAGTGATGTGGTGCATATCTCACAGAGGCATAGAATGGTGACACATGGCAGATTTGATGGTGGTCACCATGTCACCAAGATGAAGTTGCTCGATCGTTAACATAGCAATATGGTGACTCAATAAAAAATTAACACATGGCAGTGAGCTGGTGGTGAGGTGGACAAGTCATAAACTAACATGTGGTGGAATCTTTAGACATGGCATGCTTCCTGAGGTGCTAACATGGTAGAGAATGACATGTGCCAACAACGCTGTTATGTCACTGATGATGTGGTAGAATGCTAACTAGGATAGTGACATAGCAACTGATGGTGTGGCACAGTGATATGATATTGATGATGTGGAAAAGTAGGTAGCCAATGAGATGATGCCATTTTGCATCTAGGTGGAAAGGGTCACATGATGAAGCAATAGTCAACCAATCAGGGCATGACATGTGTCAACATGGTCAGACTAGATTTGACCTAGATGAAAAAATAGAGGGAAATTCAAAAAATGCATAATTTTTGTTAAAAAAATTCTTCTTTAAAAATCACATATAGGGCCAAGATTTAAATAAAGTTTGAATTTATAATATGGTTAAAACTTTAGAAATTTTCAATTTTTTGCAAATATGTTGAATGAAGTCTAGCAGGAGTCAATTTTTCAAATCAAGATCCTGGGAGTTCTTAATAAGTAGATATAGACATATTATATATCATTGGAACTAGAAGAAGATGAACTTTCCAATTATGGAGTTTTTTTTTTGCACAGGAAGTCATTGGTTCAAGTTATAGGTAGAAATGTAAATTTTGGGCCTTCTTAGTGAAATGGACAAAACTTTAAAATGCAGTTATAGGCTTGGTAAAAAAACATGGTAAAAGGTCTATTGAATTAATTTTGAGGATATTATACCATTCTAGTATGATTTGGTTCCAATTTTTAGTTAGGAAGCCAAATTGATTGAAGATTTGATTTACCAGTTGTAGAGAGAGATTCTTTTCACTATTAGGAGATGTTTTCCAAGTGGACGCACATTAGATGCACAACAGATCCAAGAATTCACTCTCTTCTATATCATTCTCTTTCTCATTTTTCGTAGAGGTTCTAGTTTTTCACTATGAGACCATTGGTTCCAGTTTTTGATATGTTGTCTTAATTGTGATACCAATTTCCTTCAACATAATTCTCTTGTATGAACAATAGTTGTAAAGATTATAGAGAAAGTTTAGATCTATTAGGTATTTTTATGTGTTGATTTCATGCATTTGAATGTATTATTTCAAAGAAATTAATACAAATGAGCAAGAATTTCTTTAGTTTCATTCTAATTCTTGTCTCCTATCTTAGTAATCTATAGTCTTATGTGGTCTAGGAACAAAGAACTGAGACTCATTTCATCCCTTTAAGGTTGTATGTCAAATATGTTTCACTGTTGGAACAAAGGGCCAAGTAAATGCTTGATGTGTTTGATAGGATTTCTTGTTATTTTGAGAAGGATACTTCATAAGAATGAGATCTTTTTGAACACCGATGTCTGATTCACAAAGTGATATGATAGATTTGATGTCCGAGCGTATGAAATATGTCCTAGATATCATAGATGTATATATTTAATTCATGGAATTTCCCAATAGATAAGGCACTGATCAGTTACAGGATCACTTGTTTATACTGCTATATATATGGGGTTGTGTTGATATTCAACATCATTAATAAATTGTATTTCCCTTTTATGTTTAAATTTATTCAAAGTGTTGCCCTCACTCAGCTTGTGAATTCCATAGAGTTGCAACTTGCTACTGCATATCTTTGTTATTACATATGCATAGGAGATTAAGGATTTTATCTACTTTAATAGATTTAGGAATATGTTTTAGCATTGGTACCATATAAATTAAATTTGTAGGTCCACCTTCCTAGGTTTTGCAAAGCCTGAAATAGAAGAAGGGTTTAGCCTTATAATTTGCCTGATGTCTGAAAGGTTATGTTAAGGATGGGAGTTAGCTGCCCCTAGATGTGTCCTATTCTTATTGGGGTAATTTGAAACCTGTAGCATTTCAAAACACCAACAAAATGGTGACTTTGCTGGAGAGTTACATACAGAAGTAGCCAAAATCTTTGGCATGAAATATATTGGATATAACAAAATCTATAGCAAGATGTGCTCCTTATTTTTCTCGTTGGAGTTTCATGTACGCCAGTATCCTTATTCATTGATAGTAGTAGTTTGATTTATTTGAATAAATTTTAGTATCAAAGTCACTTGGCATTTTGATAAGTTGTTGTTAGAATTTAGAATCAATGTTAGGTTCTTTCAATTTGTCAATAATGTAAAATTCCCAAGTTTTGTATAAAGTTTTCAAAAACCTATTCTAAACTCTAGACAAGCTTGTTATGTTTTGCAAGTTTGGTAAATCTTTTCTCACTATGTGAGTGGTGACTCAAAGTTATATCTTTGTACCAGTGCTTCATGAATGTGAAGGTATTTTGAAGGATACAATAGTTGGAAAGTAGATTTGAAGAATTCATCTCAAGTTCTTGAGAATGGGTGAAAGAATTAGGTGAGCTGCGGTGCAAGAAGTTACTAAACCTAGATCAAATCTGAATTTTTAGTAGTTTGCAAGCATCAACACTAAAGGTATTTTCCACTTTCATGTGATTTCATTTCCATGAAATTAAGTTTTACAAAAGATTCTCCATCAGATTGTTTTCAGAATTAAATAGGAGAATGATTTAATACATCTCAACATACTCTATGAGAGATAGATTCATCAAGTTTTTTCACATTTTGAAGTATGTTCAAAGTTTTGAATTGGTAGAAAGAATTATAGATCTGCTGTAAGTAATGAATTTTGAAAGTATTTATGGTGAATAAGTTTTAAGTTTGAAGAATATCAAGTTTCTTTTCATTAAGTATGCAGTTGGTTAGTGAGAATTATAGATCTATCTCTACCAAGAGATATATGCCATTAGTTTTTGATGGAATTCATGGTTTTCCAAACCATTTGCCATATAACCTTAGAAAATATTTGCCTAAGTTTGGTGGGAACCATGAAAATTCAACTAGTCATCATGTTTAGTTGTTCAGTGATTTGATTGGTGATTTTTGAAATTGCCCACGAAGACATTCAGATGAAGTTGTTTGTTCAAACTTTAGAAGATGATGCTAGGGATTGGTTTTCCTTTCTTTTGGCATGTTTAGTTTCATCTTGGGATGAATTGCTTTCAGCCTTCATTAAGCAGTTCGAGGAAAGAGTAAGCATCTCTGATTATTTTGAGAAATTCTTAAAGATTCAAATTAGGAATGATGAATTAGTTCTTGAATTTAATATCAGATTTGCAAAGGTTTTAAATGAGATTCTTGAAAGTCATAAACTAGATGATCAAGTGTGTTTAGTGGTTTATCTTGATGCATTTGACAAGAAGATGAGTTATCTAATAAGGGATAAAGAACCTAAGACTTTGCATCAGACATTCATAACAACAATAGAGATTGAAAACAATATAAAGTACATATTAACTAGGAGTCACTTCTCTAGGAATGTTTTTCGGCAAGATGAATTTCAAAGGAAGAATCAATGTCATAAGGAGTGTTTGATTCTAGATCAAAAAATAGATACCCCTGTTGTGGTAGACAATTTTTTTGAAAATTTAGAATTAAAGACATGTGTAGATGAAGATTCTTGGTTTCAAGGAAGAGATGTTTTTTTTCTTGAAGAACAGAGCACACATGTTTGTAATGTTTTAGTAGTGGATGATAAGATGGATTCACTTGATTAGTTAGATATGCAAGAAATGATTTCTCTTATTCATAGATTGCATCATGTTGAGAATGTTATAAAATTTGAAGTTGAAAGATATTCATCTCAATATGGGTACGAAGAAGCTAAAAGTCATCTTTCAAATTACAAGGATAAAGTTTTTGATCCAATGTATTATGAAGAAGAATCATGTGAAGACAATGATGATAGTTGTTCCTTGAGTCAAGATGAGGATAGTAGTAGTACATGTTCATCTTCATGTGAATTGGATGAAAATTGGGAAGAAGAAAGCAATGACAGAAGTTGTCACTCTTATGCTAGTAGAGGTATGAGTTCTTTTTCTAAATCTAAAATTGAAGTTCCATTTCAGAGTTATGTAAATCAGCTTGAGGTTGAAAGTGGTGAAGAAGAGTTGTCTACACAATATGAAGACAAAGAGATTATCTATAAGGATGGAGTACCTAATTGTGTAGATGAATATCTTGAAGATATATGTAGTAGTAACCAGCAGTATAAAAATGACTCTAAGGGTAATGCATCAGCACCTAAAGATAATTGGTTTGCAAGACATTTGAATCACTTTCATGAAGACAATGCAAGTAATATTGATTCATATTCTATATACTTCATTGATGGAGTTAGTGGCATGTCTTCGGGTGATGATTTTGATTTTTTTGCACATGCTGAAAGTCTCCATGAAGATGAAATGGGTAGTGAGTTTAAAGTAAATACTAACACTTTATATGATCAAGATCTTGATGATGATCAACCTATTTTTTGTCAAAATATTCAAAGAGGATCATTACATGGAGTTATCAATCCATTGTTTGAAGTAGACATGGAATATTTAGATTTAGTTGAGGATGATTTAAATGATGATACATTATCCTACAGCTATAAGAGGTCAGATTGTTCTTCTTCTGAATATGATGGTGAAGATGATGATGTTGCATCTCATGAGATTGAGAATAAGGTGTTTGATAAAGTTGTTATTGAAAATCAACATGCACCTTGTACTAAGTTTTATGATGAATGCTGTAATATAATGACTAATCATTTGCTGATTTCAAAGAGCCATTTGAAGATTCTAGATTAGTTTCAGATGCTAACATTGATGACATGTGTGAGTACAAATTTGATTGGTCATCCAAATATCATCTGGTTATACATAAGGATATATAATTTGAAGGTATGTGTGACCTTTTTCCCCAAGTTGAGTATGAAGCTTTCATATTCAAAACCAATAGCATGCATGATTCATTTGTTGGAGAAGACCTTTAGTTTGAGTCTGATATGTTTGAGCAAGCTGATCAATACTTTCATAATGATCAAGTTGTTTAGAATGAATCTAGTTTTTATATGCATTATGAAAGTGAAGATGTAGATTTAGTTTGGCCAAGTGAGTCGTTACATGATACTAATGTGATTGGTGAAATTGATAGAAATAATATTTCTAGCTTACCTCATGAACATTTAGATGAAAATTAGATCTATGATAGAGATAAAAGATTTTGTTGAAGTTCGAAGGCTCAGAGCCATCATTTGTACATAGTAGAAGTAGTTGTTTTCCTGTTTTCAATAAAGTTGTTTGAGAGACGTTTTTGCTGTTAGGTGTGTGGTCTACTTCTTCAAGAGATCTAAATCCTTGCCATGCCCACAAGGGACATGCATCCCCAGATAGAGCCACTTTTGGGACTCAAAATTGAATCCCTAATTTTGAGTACCATTGAAAAATAAAGCCCTATAAGAGTTTTTTGATGCATTTGTACTCAACCGTCCATTTGAGTCCTAAGAGGTGTTTAATGTTTCTAACACCTTGCATTTGGTGTGTCTATGTATTTCATGAAGATAAATTGTCATTCTAAGCCATTCTGTGAAGTCTCGTTTTGAGCAATTTCTAATTCTACATTTTTTCCTTAGTGTCAAACAACGATAGGATCCTGTGTTTCCAATTGAATATCTCACACCCAGTAATGTTTTATGACTCATCACTTTGGGAGTGTCTAATTTCAATACCAGAGAGCCTATGTTTCAAATTTTGAGTTATTTTGAATCCGTTTGACTAGATTTTGAATCCCTCAAAGTTGGTCCTTTATTGATGTCATGTTGATGTGAATTGTTCTAAATTCTGGGAAGCCCTGTTTGACTTGTTATATTTTTAATCCAGTTGACCAAAATGATAAAATTATTTTTGTGTTTCTTTTTAGAGGTTAGAGAATTGCTATGTTTTAATTTTGAGCTTATGAAAAATCCATTTGATCAGTTTTCAAATGCGATTCCAAATGCAACTTGTAACTTTTTACTATTCTCAAAAGGTGCAGATTTGTTAGAACCCTTGTTTGTGATGTCATAACTCAAAACACGTGATAGGTGAGATTGAATGGATTATACCACTATGTTATACTCTAAAAATATTTCAAGTATGCCAATTGTCAAGTTTTTATGAATCCATGTGCACACTATTCCAAGTCCATTCCATTTGCAAAAATCACCTTTTTACTAGTGTTTCTAGTCTGCAAAATCTGAGTAGCCCACTTTGACTACTTGCCCAATGTGTCCTATTATTTGTCATGAACCAAAATCATAGATTTATACTCTCCTCATGATAGTGAACTAACACGCTAGTTTTTGTTTCCCCACGTGTCTGTTTACCTAGTTTTCAAAGCCAAATCTGAACACGTTTCATGGTTTTTTGTCTTGTTTTCTTCTAGGCAATTCTGAGAGGGAAACTTCGACAGTCAATATCTTTTGACTGATAATTCATCATGAGATGAGATTTGATAGGGTGTAAGTATGTAGAACAAAGAATCAATATGTTTGATTTTAGGGCCTTGTAAGAGGTTTGGATCAATTTTTAAAGCCGATCAAAGGACCTCCTGACACAAAATTGACAAGTTGTAGAAAGAGGCAAAATGAGTTTTAAAGGTAAAAAATAATGATACAATTTTTTTTTTGATTAGAGTCACGAAATGCATCTTGTGGAAGTTAGGGTATTCCTTCAATTTTTGGAACTAGTGAGTCTTGTACTCCCACTAGAGAGAACTCAATGCACAAGTTATATAATGATCCTATTCATAGTATAGATCCCATGTTTCCCAAAATTCAATTGAAAGAACCAACTACTAAATTGAGATCTATAAAAGTACAAACAGATGATGAGCTTGTTGAAATAACCACAACAAAATTACTTGTGAGGTCATATTACAATATTGTTAGAAAAAATATTGAGGATTCTATACCTAAAGATATCATGCACTTTCTGGAACAAAAAACAAAACGAGAAATGCACATTATCTTTATCCTAAAGCTATTTAGTGAATTTTTTTTTGAAGAACTTTTATAGGAGCACTAGGACATAGCAATTTAGAGGAAACACTGCAAGGACATTCTTAGGGTCCTAAAGCAAGTAGCATAGACATTGGATGAGTCACCCCTTGACTTTGATATACCATTGAAGAATTCAAGTAGAACAGGTGATGCAATAGGCTTGCCTAGGGCTCAAGGATTTCAATCATCAATGTTTGTAAGTGTAAGTGATGAATATGGTGCATTTGGACCTTGGTCTTCCAATATTCCTTATTTGGGTCCATCAAAGCATGCAAAATCTGGATCTTCTTATTTAGGCGAGCAACCATCTTTTGTACCACTTAAGCATTTTGGTTAAGGGTGGATGACTTCTTTTTGTTTTTTGGAGCAAGTTATAAAATTGTCAGTATGTGAGCCTTTGAAAAGTTTATTATTGACAAGTTCTAGTTATTATTGAATTCTTGTCTAGTTGGTAATTTTAAGGCATAGATTGCTCTTGCAATCCGGTTCAGAAATGAAGATGACAGATTAGTATCAAGGTGTTAATATGTAGTGTTGTGCTCACTTTCATTTTCACACGTCAATTGCCTCTCCTTTATATTCTTAAAGATGATAGGAAAGATGGGTATTAGGAAGAATCTACCAAGCAAGGAGAGCCAAATTAGGTAAGAGCCCCACACTTGGAGAATGGGGAGGCATGAAGATGGAGTAGTAGTGGAAGGAATCTTCACAAGAGGGGTTTGATCCATAGAGTAGGTAGAGCATTATGAGGAAATGGTGGAGTTCATGTAGAAGGTTGTGAAGACTATGGACATAGAGGAGCTAAGCGTGGAGGAGTGGAATTTGTTATCAGTGGCACCCACATATTGGAAGCAATCAAAGGAGAAGTAAAATAAATTGTAAGAGTTTCAAGTCAGTTCTTTTCAATCGATTTAACCACAAGTCATTACAAAAATGAAGCCATTGTCATCTTAACTCATAAGAAGCTCCATAAGAAAGGAAAAAGTGGCATGTGGAGAGGCACGACAGTAGTGGAGAAGAAGCTATAGGGGATATCAAACAACCTTGACAGAGAAAGAAGCCACCAATAAAGATGCCATTATAAAGAAAGCCCTACATTGGAGAGTGAAGAAGAAATCATGCAAAAAACCAAAATCACCAACGTAAGGGGACATATGTGGAGAGGCCCACATAGAAGAATAACTAAAAGATGCCATTGAAGATGTAGAATAGAGAAAAGTGAAGAAACAATTTAAAGTGATTATCCCACATTCATTATGTGGTAGAGTTTTCACTTGTTTAAATAGAAACCCACATATATCATAAGTTGTCTAACAAGACATGACCCTTTTGAGAGTCGCTAAGCCCATGTATGGACCCGCCATGGATAGCCAGTTGGTGTCAACCAAAATCTTGACCAACAAAGCTGAAGAAGTAGATTCTCTGAAAAGTTAAAGGATTTGGGTGGTCACCTTGTCACCATTGAAAAATGAGAGGATTTTCTGGCAAGCGACATGGTGACCTGCCAAAAAATTTGAAAATCGATGAGCTCGTGTGGACCACTTGGCAGGATGACTCAGTGTTGATGTGGAATTGGAGAGCCAATTGCACAGTGACATGTGGCAAGAGGTGAACCAAGTACAATGACCAATAGGTAGTGATGTGACATAGATCTCATAGAGGCACAAGATGGTGACACGTGGCAGATCTAATGGTGGTCGCCATGTCACCAAGATGAAGTTGCTCGACTGTTAACATAGCGACATGGCAACTCAATTAGAAACTAACATGTGGTAGTGAGTTGGTGGTGAGGTGGATGAGTTAGAAACTGACATTCGGCAGAGGCTTTAGATGTGGTACACTTCTCGAGGTGTTGAAAATGTAGAGAATGACATGTGTCACAAGGTTGTTATGTCACTAATGATGTGGTAGAATGTTGACTAGGATGGCGACATAGCAACTGATGATGTGGCACAGTGACATGGTGCTGATGACATGGGAAACTAGGTAGCCAATGAGATGATGCCACATGGCATCTAGGTGGTAAGAGTCAGATGACAAAGCAACAATCAACCAATTAGGGCATGACATGTGTTAGCATGGTCAAACCAAGTTTGACCCAGATGAAAAAATAGAGGGTAATTCAAAAAATGCATAATTTTTTAAAAAATTCTTCTTTTTTAAAATACAGGGTCAAGATTTAAACAAAGTTTGAATTTATAATATAGTTCAAACTTTAGAAATTGTCAAATTTTTGCAAATATGTTGTATGGAGTCTAGCATGAGCTATTTTTTCAAATCAAGATTTTGGGAGTTCTCGATAAGTGGATATAGGAATATTACATATCATCAGAATAAGGAGAAGATGAACTTTTTGATCTCTGAGTTTTTAATTCACATAGGAAGATGTTGGTTCAAGTTGAAGGTAGAAATGTAAATTTTGGGCCTTCTTAGTGAAATGGGTGAAAATTGAAAATGCAATTATAGGCTTGGTAAAAAAACATGGTAAAAGGTCTATTGGATTAATTTTAAGGATATTATGCCATTCTAGTATGATTTGGTTCCAATTTTCAGTTAGGAAGCCAAACTGATTGAAGATTTGATTTACCAGTTGTAGAGATAGATTAGAGAGATTCTTTTCACTATTAGGAGATGTTTTCCAAGTGGATGCACATCAGATGCACAATAGATCCGATAATTCGCTCTCCTCTATATCATTCACTTTCTCATTTTTTGTAGAGGTTCCAATTTTTCACTGTGAGACCATTGGTTTCAATTTTTGATATGTTTTCTTGAATGTGACACCAATTTCCTTCAACATAATTCTCTTGTATGAACAATAGTTGTGAAGATTATATAGAAAGTTCAGATTTATTAGGTGTTTTTATGTTTTGATTTCATGCATTTGAATGTATTATTGCAAAGAAATTAATACAAATGAGCAAGAATTTCTTTTGTTTCATTTTGATTCCTGTCTCCTACCTTAGTAATCTGTAGTCTTATGTGGTCTAGGAACAAAGAACTGAGATTCATTTGCATCCCTTTAAGGTTGTATGTCAAATATGTTTCACTATTGGAACAAAGGGCCAAGTAAATGCTTGATGTGTTTGATAGGATTGCTTGTTATTTTGAGAAGGATACTTCATAAGAATGAGATCTTTATGAACACCGATGTTTGATTAATAAAGTGATAGGATAGATCTGATGTCTAGGCATATGAAATATGTCCTAGATATCATAGATGTATATATTTAATTCATGGAATTTCCCAATAGATAAGGCACTAATCAGTTATAGGATCACTTGTTTATACTGCTACATATATGGGGTTGTGTTGATATTCAACATCATTAATCAACTGTATTACTTTTTTATGTTGAAATTTATTCAAAGTGTTTCCCTCACTCAACTTGTGAATTCCATAGAGTTGCAACTTGCTACTGCATACCTTTGTTATTACATATGCATAGGAGATTAAGGGTTTTATCTACTTTAATAGATGTAGGAATATGTTTTAGCATTGGTACCATATAAATTGAATTTGTAGGTCCACTTGCCTAGGCTTTGCAGAGCCTAAAATAGAAGAAGCGTTTAGCCTTATAGTTTGCTTGATGTCTAAAAAGATATGTTAAGGATGGGAGTTAGCCACCCCTAGATGTGTCTTTTTCTCATTGGGGTAATTTGAAACCTGTAGCATTTCAAAACACCAACAAAATGGTGACTCTTCCAGGGAGTTGCATACAGAAGTAGCCAAAATCTCTAGCATGAAACAAATTGGATATAAAAAATCTATAGCAATATGTGTTCCTTATTTTCCTCACTAAAGTTTCATGTACCTAGTATCCTTATTCATTGACAATAGTAGTTTGATTGAGTTGAATAAATTGTAGTATATTATGCCATTCTGGTATAATTTGGTTCCAATTCTAGTTAGGAAGCCAAACTGATTGAAGATTTGATTTAGTAGTTGCAAAGAGAGATTAAAGAGATTCTTTTCATTGTTAGGCAATTTTTTCCAAGTGGACACATGTTAGATGGACAATAGATCCGAGAATTCACTCTCCTATATATCATTCTCTTTCTCATTCTTTGTAGAGGTTCTATTTTTTCACTGTGAGACCATTGGTTCTAGTTTTTGATATGTTTGCTTGGCTGTGACACCAATTTCCTTCAACATAATTCTCTTGTATGAATAGAAATTGTGAAGATCATAGAGAAAGTTTAGATCTATTAGGTGTTTTTATGTTTTGATTTCATGCATTTGAATGTATTATTTCAAAGAAATTAATAAAAATGAGCAAGAAATTCTCTAGTTCAATTTTGATTCTTGTCTCCTATCTCAATAAGTTGTAGTCTTATGTGGTCTAGGAGAAAAGAACTGAGACTCATTTGCATCACTTTAAGGTTGTATGTCAGATATGTTTTGCTATTGGAACAAAGGGCCAAGTAAATGCTTGATGTGTTTGACAAGATTGCTGGTTATTTTGAGAAGGATACTTCATAAGAATGAGATCTTTATGAACATCGATGTATGATTCACAAAGTGATAGGAGAGATATAATGTTAGGGCATATGAAATATATCTAGGATCATAGATGTATGCATTTAATTCATGGAATTGCTGAATAGATAAGGCACTGATCAGTTACAAGATCACTTGTTTATATTGTTGCATATTTGAGGTTGTGCTGATATTCAACATCATTAATCAATTTTATTTCCCTTTTATGTTGAAAGTTATTGAAAGTGTTTCCCTCACTTAGCTTGTGAATTCCATAGAGTTGCAACTTGCTACTGCATATCTTTTTTATTACATACATATAGGAGATTAAGGGTTTTATATGCTTTAATAGATTTAGGAATATGTTTTAGCACTGGTACCATATAAATTGAATCTGTAGGTCCACCCACCTAGATTTTGTAGAACCTAAAGTAGAAGAATGGTATAGCCTTATAGTTGGCTTGATGTCTAAAAGTATATGTTAATGATGGGAGTTAGCTACTCTTAGATGTGTCCTATTCTCATCGGGGTAATTTGAAACCTGTAGAATTTCAAAACACCAACAAGTGGGACCCAAGCTTGATATAGAGGACCATGAATAGGTTAGTGGAACATATTCTAAATCCAAAGTACCTATGTTAGAAAGATATGTCAAAAGGAACCATGTACTTGATTAGATCATTGGAGACAAGTTAAAAGGAACAATGACAAAAAAAAAATTGAAAGGTACATGTTTGCTTGTTGAATTTGAACCTAGAAATTTTAAAGATGCTTTGGATAATTAAAGCTAGATTGAGGCTATGAATGAAGAAATAGAACAAATAGAGAAGAATAAGACTTGGACTCTTGTTCCTATACCCAAGGTTAAAAATGTAATTGACACAAAATGGGTATTCAAAAATAAGCTAAATGAAGATGGAAAAGTTTCAAGAAACAAAGCAAGGTTAGTTTGTAAAGGTTATTCTCAAGAGGAAGGTATTGATTATGGTGAAATGTTTTCTCATATTGCAAGATTAGAAGGTGTTAGAACTTTGCTAGCATATGCAGCACATAAAGGATTTAAAGTTTATCAAATGGATGTAAAATCTACATTTTAAATAGAATTCTTGATGAGGAAATCTACATAGAACAACTTGAAGTTTTCATGGTTCCTAGCAAAAGAGATATGGTCTATGTATAAATTTCATTGTATTATGACATGATGTGTTGCTATCAATGCTAAAGAGGGAGATTGTTGAAAATAATTGATTAATTGTATATTGTCTTTGATACTAGACAAAATGTCATATCATTACTATTCATTATATGCTAAGCTCAAATCAGGAAATGAAGATAGTCTCCTATGTTTGTCGAGCCTTGTAGAGTTTTCCAAGTTTAGAAGACAATGTCTACCAAGTTCACTAGGTTTTCAAAGGAATGTTTGTAGAAGTTGAGTGTTAACCAAACTCACTCGATTCATATAAAATGTTGGATGGAACTAGTGTTAACCAAGCTTAGTCAATTACCAAAGGAACTTTGTGAATATGCAATGTTAACCAAGTTCACTTGGTTAACATAGGATAATCATTTTTGAGTTAGTGCCTACTAAACAAGGTCGACTAACAAAGGATTTTTCTTGTTTTAGCATGTTGAGTTCAATTGATTTAATTGTTGGTTCTAGTCGACTAAGGAGATGAATATTAAGTATTCTAAGATGTATTCAGGCTGACTTGACAATGTGTAAGATATAAATAAAAGGTCAAGTTGAGAATTTAATGTGTGGAATATAACAGAAGATTTGAAGATGCATAGAGGAAGAAAATTAGAAGGATAAGAATAATATCCTTGTTGAGTTGTAAAGATATATTTGAATAGGAAGGATCAAGTACAGAAGCTAGAATTGAGATCTATAATAAAAAATTTAGTTGCATCAAAAATTAAGTCATCCCATTGTTACTTTCTAACCATTGTAGTAGTGATCTAAATCTCTTAACAAAGTTGACTTAACAGTTATTTGTAAATCCTCTAAAAGGTGGCATTTATATTTGAAGTGTCTTAAATACCTCTAGCAAGGCCTCTCCTAATAGGGTGATCAAATCCTCTAATAGGGTCACACCTAACAGTGTGTTTTGTAACCTTTAATAGGGTTGGATCCTAACAAGGCTCACTTTAGAAGAGTGAAAATTAGAAACTAGTTGTAATTGGTGGTTTTTTCCAAATTGGATTTCCATGTTAAATTTTGGTGTCACTTGTGTACATGCTATTTATTTTATGTGTATGCAAATAAGTTAAAATCAAGGTTAATCACATTAAGATCATTATATTTAGTTATTACCAAGTCAAAGTTGATTCTAATTATTTTTTGAGTTACAACATTTGCTAGTGTAAACTAAGTGCATGCGTGTTTGTTGAGTTACAATAGAATCAGAGTGTTGATTTATATTGGTCCATCTAAGAGATCTAGGATTTATTTTTGTAGTAATTGATTCACCCCTCCCCTTTCAGTTACTTCTCTTATATTTCCAATGCCAAATGCATCGACACATTAGAAATTTTGAGCCACAAACACAAGAGGAATGGGGGAAGGCTATCTACCATGTTTCATAGATAAAAGGACTTATTTTTATAGGGTAACACTTTTTTTTTTCTTTTTTCTTTTCTATTTGTGTTTGTTGTTTGATGGTTTATTCCTATTCTCATGTCTTGCTATAGTTATTGTTTCTTGAAATATAGATATGGAAGTATACATTTATATTTTTCATTTAGCTTTATAATTTGTTAAAAATACTTTTCCATTCATTTTTGTCAAAATAATTTAGTATAACAAGTGTCTTTATATTAATTTTTGAATTGAATACTATTAATTACATGTAGTGATTAGGGAGAGCTATTGGAAGAAATTGCAAGAAATGTAGCAGAACGTATTGATAAGCTGCAATTTCAACCAAAAGCAACAACTAAAGACTTGAAAGGATGAAGTTGTTTCAAACATAATGTTGAAGATGACTGAAACAATTATGGAAGTACTAGATTCAAAGAGTTATTGAAAATATTAAACTATTCATAAGGGTCATAATTATCCAATACTGTTATACTACTAATTCTATATTTAATACTTTAATTTCAAAAATGAAACTTGCAATATGTTTTATTGCATTCTCTATACAAGATAAATTTATATAAAAGTTCAATTAGATTAAAATGAGCATACAAATAGAACTTATCTAATCTTTTTCTTTAACTTCTAATAAATTGTTCTATTTTTTCATAGTATTGTTACTATCATAAACATGCAGATAGTTCTAGCCAATTAGGATGTTTTAGATTTACTAAAAATTTGGATGAGAAATAAAGTTGTGTGCTACTACCCTTAATGGAAATAGTAGTCGCTCTTACATAATACTAAGGGTACTACATGTTGAAGGCATTGGTGCCCAAATCGACAGATTAGGTTTCCTATGGAATGGTGATCCAATTTTGGGAATTCCTAATAGCAATTTGCAAACTGATAGGTCTCACTAAAAATGAATGCAAACCTCTACAATTGTGGCTCTACAGGACCAAGGCTAGTAGGCCTATACCTCACACTCTAGAGGCTCTGAGCAAACAACTTGTGGGATTACAAGTGTTGATAAAATATAAATAAAGTTTTGAAGGTAATTAGAGTATGTGTATATGCATGTATATGATTTGTCTATCTTTATTACTTAGATGTATGTTCTTTCTACAATCAACATGAAACTTAAATCAATATCATCAGGCCAGTGCCTTAACTAATGGATTCTTCACCAAATTACTATCAATCATTCGCAATGTTTATGTAACCCTCAGAGACATGCAAAAAATCCATTTAAGATCACTTTAATAAAGTATGAACTGTTTGAAATACCTAAGAAAAATTCAATAGTTAATCTTATTGATTTTAACTCCCCTCAAGAGCTCAATAAGATAATAATGTAGATTAATCACATAATACAACACTACTATTTTTAAATAACAAAATCTCTTAATGCATTCACTCAATTAGACTATCAATTAAAGACAACTTTGAATATTTGATCAGAGGAAACAAAATGAAAGAGACATGAATGGTATCACCAAAAGATCAATCTAGCATATAAGCCTTCTATTGAATTGAAGATACTTTCACCATAATTTTACATGTGTTACTAGTGCATATAGTTAAAAAAATCTAGAGTAGACAATACAATTGACTTCTCCCTGTATAAGTATAAGAATAATGTCTCAAAAGTAATTCTATATGATATGATATCCTATTCTAATTCTAGCCCTTATAATTATAGGCATAAGATTGGTTACATAGTGAAAGGGCATGTCCCTTTGTTTACAAAATTTACAACTACCTGACTCATTAACAATTAACTATATGCACATAAAACAAGTTTATAGAACAAAGACTTATGCTACCAATTATGATGATGATTATTCAATAAAATCATTACATCACTTGATGTGTTCTATATATTTGATATCTCCCAATAAATTTGCATTGCTGATTACTTCTCTTTTCTTGCTCTTGATTTTGAACATCTGCTTTATCTACATGTTGGCCTTTGACATCTCCATGTCATCATTCTATGTAGCTTCTAAGGCTCGTTCCTACATCACATAACACATATCCATCCATCTCTCTTAGTCAATGGTGTCCCAATTTGTTAGATTATGGTGACTGATCAGGAAAGTACTGTACATACTTCATAAATAGTGGGGTTCGGGGCATCGTCCCAAAATGTTTTTTGGGCCGTGGTCGACATGGTAGCCTACATATTATGGCCTACATATGGCCGACATGTTGTAACCCTAAAATGAATAAAATACTTGTATAAAAGGGTTTAGGGTTAGGTATTTTCATTATGTTATGATGCAAAATTTGTTCTTGTGGCGGTATTGAGTTGTAAGGGATTACAGATTGTAATTAGCTTGTAATCATTGGATTGTAATAAGATCGGACTTGCTGTTTGGTGGATGTAGCCCAAGGATTGGGTGAACCACATTAAATCTTGGTGCCTTGTGTTCATTTCTGTGTGATCTATTTTTTTTTTTTTTTGTTATTGGTTATATTTTCATGTAATTTTTATTTCTGTTCGTAGTTTATCCTAACAAGTGGTATCAGAGTGAGGTTGTTTTTTAGTTATCCTCTGTAGGAAAGTCTCATGATTAAGTGGGAGTCTCACGGTTGAGTGGGAGTGATGGGAGATGAGGGTAAGCTGAGGATTGACAGGTTTAATGGGCAAAACTTCTAGTTATGGAAGATGCAAATGGAAGACTATCTATATCAGAAGGATTTATGGAAGGCGTTGGAAGGGAAAGCCAAGAATTAGGGAATTATGTCAGAGGTTGAATGGGATCTTTTGGACAGAAAGGCACTCAAAAGAATTTGATTATGCTTGGCACCATCAGTGGCATTTAATATTACAAAAGCAAAGATGATAGAAGATTTGATGAAAACCCTAGCGACACTGTATGAAAAGCCCTCTACTTCAAACAAGGTATTTCTCATGAAGCATTTATTTAATATGAAAATGGCAGAAGGTGGATCTGTTGCAGATCATTTAAATGAGTTTAATACTATTATTAGTTAGTTATCTTCTGTGGGTATCAATTTTGATGAAGAAATTAGGGCTCTCTTGATTTTGTGTTCTTTGCCTAAAAGCTAGAATGGCTTGGTAATGGCGGTGAATAATTCTGTTCCTGGATCTAGTAACCTAAAATATGATGATGTGATCGGTGTTGTTTTGAGTGAGGAAACTCATAGGAAATCCTCAGGTGGATCTACATCAGGAAGTGCTTTGAATGCACAAAGTAGGGGCAGAATGACTGAAAGAGGAAGTAACTCTAGAAATCGTGCAAAATCAAGAGGAAAGTCAAAGGGGAGGAGGTCTCAATCAAGAGGACCAAATGATTGCTGGTACTGTGGGAAACCAGGGCACAAAAAAAAAGATTGTTGGAATCGAAAAAAAAATGAAGGAGATAAATTAGATGGAGACAAGGAGGCAAATGTGGTAAGTAACAAATCCGAAGAGGATACTTTGCTTCTGTCTTTAGAGAGTGTTGATGATTCATGGGTTTTAGATTCTGGTGCTTCATTTCATGCTACACCTCATAGAGGTTATTTCATTGATTATGTCCAAGGGGATTTTGGGCTTGTTTATTTGGGGGACAATGAACCCTGTCAAATGTTGGAAAGGGAAAAATTAAGATTAAGTTGCAGAATGGGAATCATTGGCTACTACATGAGGTAAGACATGTTCCAAGGCTGAGTAGAAATTTAATTTCAGCTGGGCAACTCGGTGATGAGGGTTGTGTAGTTACTTTTAATGATAAAAATTGGAAGGTTCCAAAAGGTTCCCTTGTAGTAGCAAAAGGTAGGCACCTTATATCTTTGTACAGGTCATATTGTTCCTTCTACTTTGATTGTTTCAGAGAAAAATGAATGTTCAGGAACAATTGCTGCAGTTGAGCAGGGAGAACAAATAGCTGCTGTAGAATCTGATACAACGCTGTGGCACAATAGACTTGGGCACATGAGTGAGAAAGGTATGAAAGTACTTCATTCAAAGAAAGTTTTACCAGGTCTGAAATGTGTGAATATGGATTTTTGTGAAAGTTGTGTGTATGGAAAACAAAAGAGAGTGAGTTTTGTAAAGACTGGGAAGGAAAACAAAAAGGAGAAATTAGAGCTTATGCATATAGATGTATGGGGACCAGCTCAGGTATCTTCCCTTGGTGGCTCTCATTATTATGTTACATTTATTGATGACGCAACTAGAAAAGTATGGGTTTATTTCCTTAGATAGAAATCTGATGTATTTCAAACTTTTAAGAAATGGAAATGCTTGGTTGAAAATGAGACTGGTAAGAAATTAAAATGTCTCAGATCTGATAATGGTGGTGAGTATTGCAGTCATGAATTTGAATATTATTGCTCCACTAATGGTATTTGTAGACAGAAAACTATTTCAAGGACTGCACAGGAAAATGGAGTGGCTGAACGCATGAACAAGACTATAATGGAGCACGCAAGGAGCATGAGGTTGCATGCTGGGTTGCCCTTACATATGTGGGTGGAGGCTGTCAATATTGTAGTATATTTGATTAATAGAGGTCCCCCTACTCCTTTGGGCTATGGTATTCCAGAGGAAGCATGGACTAGTAAGAAGGTGAGTTATTCTTTTCTCAAGACCTTCGGTTGTGAAGCTTTTGCTCATATAGACTCTAAAAATAGAACCAAGCTAGAAGCTAAATCAAAGAAATGTGTCTTTGTTGGATATGGCATTAATGAATTTGTTTATAGGCTTTGGAATTTTGAAACTCTTAAAATTGTTAGAAGTCAGGATGTCATATTCAATGAGAAAGTGTTGTACAAAGATTTGTTGCAGCAGAATGAGAAGAAAGAAGATGATTATGTAGTGCTGGATGATACTCCAAAAGCTGATGTTCTACCCATTCCTCATGATGTGCAACAACTACAACAACAAATACCACACACACCAGTAAATGTTAGATGGTCAACAAGGAAAATTAGACCTCCACAAAGGTTTTCTCCCTCTTTGTAATCTATTTTACTTACTGATGCTGGTGAACCTAAAAGTTATGATGAAGCTGTGTAGGTGGATACTAAGATTCAATGGGAGTCTGCAATGAAAGATGAAATAGACTCTTTGCTGAAAAATAAGACATGGGATTTGTGTAAGTTGCTTGTAGGTAAAAAGGCTTTACAGAATAAGTGGGTTTACAGATTGAAAGAAGAGGAAGGAGGTAAGAAAAGATTTAAGGCCAGGTTAGTTGTAAAAGGATTTGCACAGAAAAAGGGAATTGATTTTGATGAGATATTTTCTCCTGTTGTTAAAATGACTTCTATCCGTACTATTTTAAGTCTTGTGGCTACTAAAGATTTGCATTTAGAGCAATAGGATGTTAAAACAACCTTTCTTCATGGTGATTTGGATGAAGAAATATATATGGCCCAGCCACGGGGATTTGAGGTCAAAGGTAAGGAGAACTTAGTGTGCAAATTGAAAAAAAGTTTATATGGCTTGAAGCAAGCACCTCGACAATGGTATCTGAAATTTGATAGGTTTATGCATGAGCATGGCTATAACAGGTGTCATTAAGACTATTGTGTTTATTTTAAGAGGTTGGATGATGATAACTACACTATTTTATGTCTATATGTTGATGATATGCTTGTAGCTGGGTCTAACATGGATCATATTAAGGGGCTGAAATGCTAGTTAGCACATGCATTTGCTATGAAGGATTTGGGGGCAGCAAAAAAAATCCTTGGTATGAAGATTTGCAGAGATAGGAAGAACAAAACCTTGATGCTATCTCAGGCTGATTATGTTGAGAAGGTGTTGCAATGTTTCTCTATGGAGAATGCTAAAGCTGTCAGCACACCTTTACCTGGTCATTTGAAATTGACTAAGGAGATGTGTCCCAAGACAGAAGAAGAGGAGGATAAGATGTCCAAGGTACCCTATGCTTCAGCTGTAGGAAGCTTGATGTATGCTATGGTATACACTAGGCCAGATATTGCACATGCAGTGGGAGTCGTTAGCAGGTATATCAGTCATCCAGGATTTGAGCATTGGAATGCTGTCAAGTGGATTCTCCAATATTTGAGAGGAACATCCACTAAGTGTTTACACTTTCGGGGCTCTACTACTGATTTACAGGGCTATGTTGACTCAGATTTGGCACGGGATATTGATACTAGGCAGAGTACTACAGGTTATGTCTTTACTGTTGGTGGGGCAACTGTGAGCTGGGTTTCTAGGTTACAAAAGATTAATGCTCTATCCACTACAGAGGCAAAGTATGTTGCTACTACAGAGGTAGCCAAGGAGATGATATGGTTTTAGTTCTTCTTGGAAGAATTGGGACATCCTCAGAAGGATAATTATTTGTTCACAGATAGTCAGAGTGCCATTCATCTTGCTAAGAATTCAGCTCTGCATTCTAAGACCAAACACATACAGTTGTGGTACCATTTCATTCAGTCAGTTTTGGAGGATGGACAGTTAAAGCTAGAGAAGATACATACCAATGCCAATCTAGTAGATATGTTGACAAAGGTTGTAACAAGGGAGAAGCTGAACTCTTCTTCAGCTTCGGTTGGTCTTTTAGATTGAACATGAATAAAAGAACAATAGAGTCTAGGGTGGTTTGATCCAGTGGGAGCCCCATGTGGTAGTGGTATTGGTACAGGATCGGTCTCCAAGTGGGAGATTGTTGTTTAGTGTGGAGCCTGATCAGTCCCCAAGTGGGAGATTGTTAGATTATGGTGACTAATCAGGAAAGTACTGTTCATACTTCATAAATAGTGGGGTTCGGGGCATCGCCTCAAAATTTTTTTTTGGGCCATGGCCGACATGTTGTAACCCTAAAATGAATAAAATACTTGTATAAAAGGGTTTAGGGTTAGCTATTTTCATTATGTTATGATGCAAAATTGGCTCTTGCAGTGGTATTGAGCTGTAAGGGATTACGGATTGTAATCAGGTTGTAATCACTGGATTGTAATAAGATCAGACTTGCTATTTGGTGGACGTAGCCCAGGGATTGGGTGAACCACATTAAATCTTGGTGCCTTGTGTTCATTTCTATGTGATCTATTATTGTTTTTCTGTTATTGGTTATATTTGCATGTAATTTTTATTTCTGTCTGTAGTTTATCCTAACAAGATTTTTATCATGCCAAGATATAAATCTATGTTCTATAACCAATTCGTCCATTGGCCTGAAAGAAAACTTAAATTCTTGTGAATATGTAGTATGGTCCTCAATCAACCTTTCTACTTCCTAAATATCTTCATCTTCTTTGAGGGTATTATTTTCTTTGACCAAGCTCTTATATATCTCATTAATTCTCAAAGATAGGGGTTTATAAGTAGTGTATATACCCCAAACTTGACTTAATTTTTCAATCAACTTCTTAAAACAATTTTTGATCAAAGTGTTAGAGACTTCTCTTCTAATCATCGAAACATCTTTTAATTTTGCATTCTCTTCTTGCAATTTCTTTAATTCAATTCTAAGAGCATCAGTAGATGATTTTATCACTAGTTGAACTTGAGGCTACCCTAATTTTAACATATTTTCATATAATGTCTTCCAATTATCCCTCTCAAATGTCACTTGCTTCACACTTTCTTGATTAAACAATGCCATGTCCACTTGCATACCTGCAACCTTGTTAGGGTCTATCACCCCTACTTTTAGTATCATCAAATGACCAAAATCTTGATCAACATCAATTATTTGTGACCTTTCATGTGGGGGTATAAGGCCCACAAAAGCATTGATTTTTTGTCTTCCACAAATCTTGAACCAATTATGACATCTTTGACTCCCTTTACATTAAGTTTCATATCATGTTTACTAGATTTAATTAAACTGTCAAAAATGTATGATGCACTCAAATCCCTACCAAGAAGAACCATCACCCCTGCTTCATTCAATAGTTGCCTTCCTCTTTCTAGAGTCATATGCTCAACTTCCCTTTTGATATCTTCCTTCTAATTTGTCATTTGTTCTTGTTCATTCTTAGGAGAGATATTTTCAATATTCTATCTCAATAATTTGCCTCTATGTTTATACAAAACAACCATAAATTTTTTGGATTTGATAAAAGAATCATCATTTACAAATTTTCTTGAATCCAAAAGTCTTTAATACTTTTTAGCATTTATCTTGTCAAGGATCTGCACATCATGCTCTAAGGGCTGAAGTACTAGCTTGTCTATAGTTCTTGAAATTGTAACAGGGGAATCTAGAATCTTGTAAATGTCTTCTTTAAATTGTTCTTTGGCTTTTTCCCTTTTTTCTTCTAGTTCCCTATTTTGTTCTTGAATCTTTTGTAGTGCATCTTCCCACAAATTCTTCAAACCTTCCTCATATTCAATGCCTTGGTGAATACGATCACCCAATTTTTGTGATTTCCTATAGGCATGAATGTATCCTTTTGGACCATAATGACTCCAAGGAATCCATGGTGTACATGTGATATTCATTTTGCAATTTCTCTCCAATCTTATCCTATGACTTAGTTGCACAAATAATAAAGTCTCCAAAAGATAAAGTTGCTGGAAGGGAAATCTGATTTCTTTTTTAACCTCTGAAATGTTGTTTGCTAGATTCAAACATCTTCCTTACAATTTCTAGATATGCAACTCTATCAGGCACTAATGCTGGTAATCTATATGGAATTCCTTCGAACCCAAATACTATAATACAAGTGAAGTAATCATATGCATCCCAATCTCCCATATTGTGTTTGATTTTCTCTCCCAACCCATTGTCCCTAGATCTTAAAAATCTTTTGATATCAGGGCTCATTGAGGAAAAAGACTGGTGTCCAAACAAAGTGTACAAAGGTTGAACAAAATGATCTTCAAATGTAAGGTAACAAGAAGCACTGAACCTATAATTCTATATTAGTTTCCACATTTGAAGAGGCTTCATTTCTCCATTAGACTCCCTCAAATTCAATTTCAAACTCTCACCCCACAATCCTCTTATTTTCCCAAAATATAAAACCATATGCATAAGCAAGGAATGGTGTTTAAAAGTAGGGTACTCAACATCTTTAAAATTAACAAAAGAAGTATGAATATTATGAACAACACCACATGCCCAATTTCCATCAAATTAGGTGCTTTCATGCCTCCTACTTGTCCACATGATTGGTATGTCATGTCTGAGTATGTATTAAACAATTTGATGCTAAATGGAGGTCCACCTATTGTAGTCAAGGGATCCTTTTCTATTTTGTGCAACATCAATTTCCATTGCATATATGAAATATCTGACCTCGCATACCCATTTTTCAATTCTATGATACTATTAGTGAGTCTAAAAGCTTCATTTAGAGATTCAATAGATATCTCCATGATTTTTCCCTATCCTTGTCATATATGCATCTATCTTCAACATTATATTTTCTTATAATGACCTTGAGTAATTGCACATTCACAAACACATTTGCCACTATCAATTTTCCTAAATTCATCTCCCAAGGATGATAGATAGGTGCCTTGTGATTTATCCTCACATAATGATATAAAAATATCTCATAACCCCTAGTCCTAGTCCATACATCTCCAATGTCACTGTACTTGTCTTCAATTTTTTCTAGGGATGTGAACTTTCTTTTTCTTGACTTAGGACCTACAAAACCCATCTATTCAATGAAGTCTTCATTCAATTTCCTTGGTGACACTTCATCATCTTCTGTTTGCTTCTTATTAGCTTTACCCTTTTTGAATTTTTTAACTTTCCTTTTCTATGTAGAACCATAACTCTCCATGAAACCTTCTGAAACTTTCTCTTAGTACAAATCTCTATAAAAATTAAATACAAACGACAATCTCACAATTTTCCTTTAAGAATTTGTGAGCTCAAACTAGTAATATTGTCTTTTATTACCAAACAAACTACATTCATGCATTTACATTCCACATGAATTGAAACATAAAGCTGTTTATTATTATTGTAGCAATTGAACTCACTGTTAGAAGTCATTTTGTGCACTTATTTCCATGCCTGATGAAACATATTCAAACATTTGATTGCTACAACTTTCAGTGATATATATATATATATATATGAAATTATGATCGCTATAGCCTATTCTCACAAATAGCGAATTACTTTTAACTTCATGTCTATCACTATAAAAATGGTGATATCACCATTGATTACCACTATACTAGAAACCCTTCATCTATGATCTCTAACACACCTTCTCACTATTAGGTATGGTGATATCAAAACTTCAGCCTTCAATATTGGCACTTGAAATATTTCTATAACATATAGTGATATACTGTACCTCATCACTGATCACTATATTCTCATAGCAACTCACAATGATGCCCTTTTAATATTATAACTATCAATAGCTATAAGTTACAGTGATCTCCAAGTTTCATTGCTAATCTCTATATCCTTTTTGTGCTCTCATCACTCAAGGATAGATCATGATCTCTATAACATACATCGATATATGAAGACTTATCGCTCATTGTTATACTAAAATTCCATAGCCTCCACTCACTGATGAGATATACTGCTATAAGTTATATCAATAATTCAATTTCATTGCTCATCGCTATATCGATAACGAGTCTTCTCTGCATAATGATGAATCCAATTTCTATATGCTATAACGCTATCATACCCTACTTCAAACTACCCAAAATGAAATCATTGAAAGATACCTTGATATCTGATGCCTCATCACTATAGCTATAGCAACAATATGAAAATTAGGAATATCTACATGAATTCAAATAGGACCAAGGCCTAGATCAATCAATGGATATTACCATGTGATAAGTAAGCCCTAGGAATAATTCTACAATGGGATTCTTTGACTTGAGTGATAAGTAGCTATTTTCTATTAAAACACAAAGAGATGCGATAAATGATTCCTTATTTTGATCACAAAATCTATCTAGGATAGACAAAGGTAAGAGATGAAAGTAGGTAAAAGGTGAACAAATATTTGCAAAATATTGAGTTCCACTAGAAGAGACAGACTTATCTTGTGGATCAAGTGTAAGAGGATGCCTTCATTTGATGGATCTTACAGGGAGTGAGAGGGTTTCCAAGTCAAAGGTCACAAGGGAAAGACTTAAAGAAGCAACACACACAAAAAAATCTCTCTCTGCTCTTGGGGATGTTATCTTTGCTTTAGCTAATTAAAGTGCACATCTCATATTGTAACAAAAAATTGACCCAAATTCTTTAGGATTCCCTGGGTGGCCAAGAAAAGACACTCATGTTTATACATCTCAATCTAGACATTGACTTTTACTCAAAGACAATCAACACTTTGAAATTTGGAAAGAGAGTGTCCAGGTTGGAACTAGGTGCTGCACATAGAAACAAGGAAAGCAAGGATGTTAGAGATCTCAAGGAACAAATTTCCAAATTAATGGAAATTATTGCAAGAAAAGATGCTGAGCTCCAGCATTTGTAAAAATCGAATCCTTGAAGATGTCTTGCACACTATTAATAAATATCATATACACCTTTTGGAATTTTTTTGTAGATGAATTTTATGCAATTGCTATGATACTAATATTATTATTATTAATTATGTGACTATGAATTCTTTTTATCATTTGAGGTTTTTGACTTATGCATTTGTTATGTTTTCTCAGTATTCAGTTGTGTGTTTTTATAAAATTTCTTAAAAAATTAGATTTTAGAAGTTAAAAAATTTACCAAATATTTATTGCATCTAGATGGTTTTCATATAGGTGAAACATCAACATTATACAAAAGATCAGTGTTTGTCTTTAATCACTATAGAGATGATTACTTTAGACATATAGTGAACCTATTATACATGTTAATATAGGTATTAGTCACTTTAATACAATCTTTGGTAGAATTCATGTGCTAGTCTTGTGCACTTATTTATCTTAATCTCTCCCAAAGCATGTCTAATATATTTTCTCTTTAAATATATTGATAGATTTCTGTAGCTACTATCCCATCAAAAGGGAATGCTTCTCATGCTTTAGCATTTCATTGCAACTTGTACCTATAATCTTGAAAATTCTCAACTCAAAATCTGTTGATGTTTTTAACTCTATCATCCACTTATATGCAATATCAAGGAAACTCTATGTGAAAAATAGTACCTAAAATGTGGCTCAAATAGTTGCTCTCTTCTTTTGTACTGGCATGTCTTTATAATCTAATAAAAAACTATCAACACTCCCTTAACTGTTTTACATATCTACTAAAGTGGTATCAATGAGAACATTTCAATATCGATTTTGGTCTTTTGAGATATAAATGCTATTTTAAATTTTTTAATTTTTTTAAAAAAAGATGCAAGATATTGTTTTAGAAGCATTTTCTATTACTCTATTTTAAGCTATTTGATTCAAAACATATTTAGTTGAACTTTTCAATTGCAACAAACATGTGTTTAGGTTCACCATACTAAAAAATAAAAACATTTTTATGTGATCAAGAACATTTGTACTTTTCCTCATGATGCTCTAGGCTTTCTTGTCTACTTGAAGTCCTTGTAAATGCACCTTCTTCTTTGTCATTCTTATCCATTCTTGCATCTTGCTATCCAAAGTGGTTAGTCATGTTATTAGATACATCTTGGAAGTGTATACCCTATGCCTTTCTTCTAAACCTTTGTTTCTTCCTCTTGTGCTTTGGATCTAATGACCAAATCATTATAAAGAAAAAGAAGTAACACAACCTTGATACTTTGTGACTTTGACACAACCTTGTCAAGTCCACCATGATAGAAATTTGTACCACATGAGGATACACTTGTAGCAAAATCATACTTTGTATCAAAAACCAAAGAAATACCTTCATACTAGTATAGGCTGTACCCATACAGATGCTTGGAATAGTTTTCACATGACTCTTCATTCTTATGTTGTCCTCATCTTCAAATTCCTTAAGCCTAGATATCCCTACCCCTATTAGCAACTTCTCATCATCATTGTGCCATCTTTTTTAGCCTTTCACCATTCCCTTGGTGTCTACCTTGTTATTCTCAGCCTTGATTGTCCTTGTGGAAAAAAATTTCCCAATCTTCAAGGGACATAAAATGGTACCAACTGGTATCAATCTTTCTTCATCAAGCTTTGCTTACTCCTTGTCTTCATGAACAACTTCATTCTTTATCGTTGTCCTGAATCCTTGAACCTCTCTATCATGAGATTCACTCTTCCGTTGGAAACCTATCAATTGCCTCCTTCTCTCTTGTCCTTTAGATGGACCACATACCTTTGAATCAACATTCTTGATGATTTCTTTCTCCAAAGCACCATTACTCCTCCTCAAAAAAGTTTGTACTTTCTCATTATCTTCATGTTACTTACACTTTAGGAACTCTCTCCTTCTCATCAACCATGTCATTGACATTCCCCATGCCATCTTATCATCTTGTAGTGAACTCATAAAAAAATATTTCTCATTCTTGTTAATAGCATAAGTATTTGTTCTCCCATCACACAAGGCCTTAACATCATCTTGCTATACTCTACCCAAGATTACATGACATTCACTCAAGGGCATAACATCACATAGAACTATATCACAATATGAACCAATACTGAAAGAAATATATGCTTTTTCTTTGAAATTGATCCATTGATCATTATTAATTCTATACACTCTATAAGGTGTACTATGTGTTATCTTTTCTATATTCAACTTTCTAAGTATTTCATCTGAAACAATATTGGTAATGAAGGCACTAGAAATAACAATCTTGTATACCTTACCCCTGCATTTGCATTGTGTCTTGAACATGAATGACCTTTGAATGCACCTTGCATCCATATTTTCTTCCATGATAACCACTATACCTACTATCAAATCTCCTTGCAATCAACAACCTTTGAACTCATCTTCAATCCAAGATCTATCCAACATAGAGTCACCATATTGGAACACTCTTGAAGGATGAATATGACTATCTTTATTATGACTTTATTCTCTTGCCCCATTTGATGTTTGAATGATTTATATAGTATGATTTAACTAATGGAAGAGTTGATTGTAGTCTATTTTCTTGATTCCCAATAGAACTGACATCATGCTTTCATCATCATTGTTATGAACTTAAGAATTGGGTAAATGAGTTTTTTGCTCATTTTTCATGTTACATTGGTCAACTATTTTTGTTAGAACCCAACAATTTTTCCTATAATTGTATTTGAAGGTATGTTTCCTACCTAGCACCCTTGCACTTGGGGCAACTAGAGGCCTAACAAAATAGAGGGCAATGGAAGAAGGTTTAATGGCTATCAAGGACATAAACAACTTGAAGCTTGTAGAGGATATCATGAAGACTTATTATGAGATGTATTTTGTAACAACCACTGGCTAACTTGGCACCAAAAATTGCACATTTTCAAACATAGGTGAGCTACTTTGGAGGAATTAATAACTCAGACCAAATACATTTTTTTATTTTTCTTATTGCTCATGTTTTCTATAGCTTGTTTAGAGGGCATGATTATGAATTTGAAACTTTTGAAACACGAATTTTATGAAGATGGATTACAAAGAGGGAATACAAGTTTTGAGTTCTTGGATGACATAATAATTAGATATGCAAACCCCCATAACCTTCTACGACCTGAGACCATGGAGTCATTGTTTGTGTTGCACTGCATAACTCAAGATCCCAAGTAAGATATTTATCAATATTAATTATATCCTATTGCATATTACATCTAATTTTTGTAGCTTTTTTGAATCATTATTTTTTAATTCATTAGCTGATTTGACCTTTATCTATTGATTAAGAGTTCAAACATGACTAAGAAAGTTGTTAGTTAGTTGAGTTCTTTTAGTTTCATAAAGGAATAAGTCACCCTTAATGTTAGGGAGGTGTGACATGTCTCCCTAGAAAAATTTAAGATGTAACTAAGCCCACTCTCTTAGATTGTGTATAAAGTCCACTTTTTCCATTAGTTGGTAGATGAACTAATGCAGATGTGATATACTTAAATTCTACCTTGACTTTCAATTCACTAAGTTATTACTACAACTATCTACTATGTACTATTTTAGAGGAAAAAATTGAATGATTTGATGATGTGTTAAGGTTACTCATGAGTATGAGGTTACATCTCCTCAAGCAATGACTACTTGAGGCAATGCAATTATCTTGTAGTTAGATTCATTTAATCAAGTAATGATTATTATTATTATTATATTTTTTCGAATACTTGTTATGTTGAAAATGAATCGATTAGCAATTATACTACTTTCTCAAAACAACTTTTCTTGGAAGCCATCTGTAATTAGATGAATGCATGGGCTAGCTTAATCTTTGATGGTAGAGCAACTAAAGACCTAAAGATAAATATCCAAACTAATCACTAACTAGGTTACCGTTGGTGATTACTTTGGATATTTATCTTCTAGTAATTTTTTTTTAAAAAAAAACATGTTGGTCAAAATTTTCGCCAATGCTTACCAACATTGGTGGAACTTTTGACCAATCTTGGTCAAAATTTCCACCAAATATTTGTCAAAATTTTGACTAGGATGTCATCATGGGTTTGGCATCTTGGTCAATCAAGGGCCAAAATTAGTCTAATTTTTGACCAATCTTTGGTGGAAATTTTGACCAAAGCATCAACTAGGATGGCATTGTCAATTTGGCATCCTAGTCAATGCTTTGGTTGAAATTTCGATCAAACTTGGTCAAAATTTTGACCAATGGTCTTATTAACAAGGGAGGTCATTTTTGACCAACTACATCATCGCAATTCTGACACCTATAAGACTTGTTCAAATTTTTGATGACAAAAATACTGACAAAGCATTTGGTCAAAAATTTGACCAACATGAGTAAAAAATTTGACCATTTTTCATCAAAAAATGAGTCAAAATATACTAGTGTTATGCACACACCTTTGCATTCCATGACTAGGGAGATCTAAGCCACAATTCAAGCTTTCCAATCCATGGAATACCTTGGATAGAATGATTTAGAGAAGTTCACCATTAAAGTGTACATTTTTGGCGCCCATAATGGGGCTATAACAAAGTTTCTAGCTCCATTTTCTTGCTTGCATTTTGGTTACATTATCATTTCTAGTTTTTTATAGCAACTTTCTGGATCTAATCAATTGGTTTTTTAGGTTTCTCACTTTGGTTTTAAGGCTAACCCTTGTGCAAATTGGTTTGAAGGCTACAATCCTAGCTTTTCAAAGATTTGAGCATATCTTCCAAACCAATTTGATTTAGAATCTAATTTTTTTTTTTTAGGTTAGGGATGCATCCAAGATGTCTTAATCCAATTTTCAAATTTTTTTGAGTTGGTGTGCATTAGTTATGATTTTTCCTTTTTTTTTTTCATATAAAATCATTTCTTGTTGCAAATTAGAAAAAAATTAGAAACATTTACCTTTTCAGAAAGGTTTTAAAATTCTAAAGGGGATATGTTCTTTGAGTTTTGAATTTGGAATTCATATTAGGGCTCAATAACTTAATTTGAAAAAACTGATCTATTTTGGGAAAATGGGTCCCTAGGGCACAAATGAAGAGATATTGTTAATTTTATTACATTTTAAAAAAGTTCTCTAGTTTTTAGTAGGGGTACCTTCTTTTCATTTATGTTTTTGGAGCCAAAATAATGGCAGACAAATCAAATCTTGTTGACTAGGTCAAAAACAAAAGGTAGAAAAAAGAGAGCATTTATGATTAGTTTGCACCTTTTTTTTGCATATTGTTGACTAGAAGACAACTTGGATTTTTGAGGCAACTAACCACTTTGTGTTGCGGGTATTACTTATTTTTGATGCCCTAACCTTTTTTTTAGGGGTTTCACATTTGCTTGCCAAAAGAAAAGAAAAGAACATTTGACAAAGAGAAAAGGGCTACTAACATGTTTGCAGGGCCGCCCCAGTTAAAAAAACAAAACAAAAAATTCATTTTTCATTTAATTATTTCATGTGTCTTTTATGCTTGCCTAGTTTTAAGTTAGATTTGATTTTTGCATTGGCACATAATTACTTTCTTTACTAAAGGTTGTCACTTGGTAAGAGAATATGCTCTTCACCTTTAGGTGAATCAAAAATCTTGACCCATTTGATATACCAAAGTGGAATAAGGGGTACACAAATTTTCTTGGCATATCTTGAGGAAGCATTAGAAGCTTGGATTGCATTGGTGCAAACCCTTGTAACCTTGTTTCTTGGTGTTACTCATCTTTTTTTTAGTCTAGAATCCTTTAGCGAGCATTCTCTTGAGAGATCAAGAGGAACAACCCAAGTGGGGACAAGAAAAATTAGCTCTTTTAACCCACTATAAACTCAAGGCTATCAAGGAAACAAAACCTTGATAGACATAGTGCTTGTCTTCAGCTAGTGGAAGTACTTGTGAGATTGTGACCATGATGAAATCATTAGGTGAGAATGCTTAAGGTACTCTTGTAGTCACAAGGCCTATTACTTATCATATGATAAGGTGTCTCATATCGAGAGTAAGAGGAGTGCTATGAAAAAAAGCCCTTACTAGAATCCTTAGGATTAGAGGCTATCTTATTTATCCACTCAACATCTTGGTGCAAGGACTAATCCTAGTGGACTACTTGAATCACCCCAAGATTTTATACTCACTGGTTATGTTCCCTTGGTTGTGCCAATAGCACCTCCATGACAAAGACAACATCTATTGTGGGTAACCACTTTGTGTGAGGTGAAGGGACAATTAGCATGGGCTAAGGTTTTAATTAATGAACCATGTCCTTTAGGTAGATATTGCTTGATGTGTCTTCTTTCATGCTAGACTTGTGAAAATCATGTTGGACATACACATATGGTAGCTCTAGGGATTTCTTTTTGAGACCTCACATATTATTGTATCATGCAAGGTTTGTTTGTCCATTCCTTGATTGCTTCAAGACTTCTCCATGTGTCACTATCTTTCTTGAATTTTTTTTTATACTATCAACTATTGTTAAAATTTGTCAACCAAGTCAAAACATCAAGTGTAAACATTTTCTTGTGTTGCTTGCTAAGGGGAGTTTCATCATTTGAATTTAATTTTCTATGTCTCTAGCACTTGAATATGCTTAAAGTAGCTATTTGGTCTTAACACTCTTTGTCTTTTCCACCTTAATGGTCTCTTTGTCTTTTCCACCTCAATGGTCTATGTCTGCTTGCTAGGACCCTCTTTTTTTGAAAGGTTACATTGATCTATTGACTACAGTCTTTGATTGGGAAAGTTGTTCACTTGTCATCTCTCTTTCTTTATCTACTTTTCTATTTGGGCTTCTTTCCTAGCTCTTGAGTTGAGTTACTCATGTCATAAAATTCTTGGACATGTTGTTTGACAAGTCACTCATTCATTGCTACCTCTCTTTGACATATGAATGCTCTACCTCTCTAGTTTTAACATCAAGTTATCTTATGTCATGTTATTATCTTCTTCTAGTATCTTTTATGCTTGGCTTTTCATTTACCACTATGGGCTTCAAACCTGATACTATCAAATCTCAACCAAGTCTAGATGATCCTGAGTTGCTTGATCTCATTAGGAAATCACAAATCCTACACACTCAATACAATAAAATTGAAGATAACCTTGACCCTTCTTACATTAGTCTCACTAAGGGCATGATAAAAACATACTCTAGATTTGAGAAAATAGTAGAGGAGCAAACAATATCATCATACAATTCTCTCTCTAGTCCTCAATATGCACATGAGTCATCTTCTTCAAGATCACATTCTTCCAATTCTTCTAAGTCTACACACTCTATCTCTCCAATATATCAATTGACTTCATTTATTGGATCTAAAGACCTCCTTAGAGAGCAAGAAAGTGACACCTCCTTTGAACATATGCTAAGATTTCATGATAAACCTATCTTTGGTGAAGATATTGATGAATCCTATGCACTTGATGAATAAAAAGAAGATCCTAGGCATACTTTTGAGAGAAATTTTACTCCTATGGAATATTCTAATGATGACATTTTGTAAACACTTCTTAGAACTAAGCTCATCACATTGCCTAAGTCTAGCTCAAATGGAAACCCATTCTTGGATATTTATTACACATATCATTGACATAATGAGAATATTACTTCAAAGTGTATTGATCTGAAACATAAAGTCAAAGATCTTATTGATGATGAGATTGTTGATACCTCTAATGACTCATGTGATGAGAATACTTCTCTTGAGCTTGATCATGTTGATGAACCTATGTCTAGTAACGATTTACTTGATACCCCTACTTCTTCCAACATTCATTAACCTCTTAAAACTTAAAATATTTCCAACATGTCTCCATAAAATAAAGAACCTAATGCTTTCTATGGTGACAATGCATACCCTCAAGGGCTACCTTTGAAAGAAACTCAAGCTAATCTTCTCTTGGCTGCAAATATTTTTTATGCTATGAGGACTAATTATCCCCAACCTTCATGCGTTACTATACCTAATCCATTCCCTCTTCATTATACTTAGAAGTGGATCCATGTCAAGAGGACTCTCAAAATCCTAAAGCTATAAATGTCAAGAAAGATCAAGGTCAAGAATCCTTTCATATCCTTCAAGATGTCTCCCCTACATATCCTTTGTCTGATCCACATCCTAAGTATGATGAGGATACCACTTCCACCACCTCCATTGAGCTTGCTGAAAATAATGAGAAAAGTGATCTTTTTGTACTATCTAAAGAAACTTGTTAAGATAAAAGTATCCCCTTTTGTTCTACTTCTCTATATCCACTTCAAAACTATGCTCAAGCTTCAAATGCTCCTACCAAAAATGTTGCTCCTATCAAAGTTTCTCATGAGTCTATCGATGACCTTGGCCAAATTTCTCACTCTAAAGATGTTTATATTCCTACTAATTATCCCTTTGCATCTCCTAAATATATCCTTGGTCCTTATCCATCAAAGCTAAAACTTTCAAACCTTCCTTCCATACTGGGGCCTTATGTTCCTTTGTCTCCTACATTTTCCACTTCTAGCTTTCTTATTGTACCTCAAGATCAATAAATGCATTCATCCTTGAAAAATATCCATCCAATCAACCATCTAAATAGGTTATATCAGCCTTATCCATCCATAAGTCCCAAGTCTTCTGGAAGCAATTTGGATGTTCAACATAAGAAAAACAAGAATCCATTGAAACATGAAGACTACTATGTCCCATATAATCAAGATGTGAATGCTAAGAGAGAATAGTCATTTAATAGACCAAAAAGGCCCACTATCCAAAGAGATAAATAAAATAAAATATGGGTTCCTAAATCCATTGTTGAAGAAATATGTTCTAAGGCATCCAAAGGAAAAGAAAACTCAAAAGCTATATGGATTCCTAGGTCTCTCTTGAAAGACTTTAATATTGAAATAAATCAAAGTTGACATTCAAGATTCTAGAGGCTTCTACTCCATCTTCTTCTAAACATCTTCCTAAAAAGATTTTAAAGCATTCCATTCCATCTTCCTCCAAGATTAATCTACTTCTTTATACGTCTACTCCTCAAGCTATCTCCTCCATGATCCCCCCACCATTTCACCATCATTCCACCACCCTTTCATGTGTGTGTCAATGTTCATATTTCCTACTTTCTCACCTACCCTAATGCAATATTTTCAAGCGTACACTTACCTACTGCCCATATTCCTTCTAGCTTTCCAAAGCATAAAACCTTGTCCTCCATATAACTTATCTACCATCTCTGTTTCTTCACCCAATCAGCATCATGAGCATACCTTTCTATGGTATTAGCCTATCAAAACTTATCCTTCTAATAGGAGCACTATATAAATTGAAAAAGCTTGACTTATTTCTAAAAATCTAAAAAATCCAAAATATAGGAAAAAAAATCTAAAAAAAGAAAAAAAGTGCCTTGGTGAAAACCACTTCTTATGGTGTCTTGGATAAGTACTATGATGAAAACTTCGTAAAAATTTGTCATCCATAATTCTTCCATCATCCATCTATTCTCTTTTCTCTCTTTGAGCTTGACAATGTTGAGCTATCCTTGCGTATTGGCTATCTTATCCCTTAGCTTCCCTATTGTGCTTTCTCATTCACTCATATCTTACATATTAAACTTCATTCTTATTGATCCATCTTATAACTATCTTATCTAGTTCACCCCTTGGTCTTGATCACATAAAGAAAAACATGGTTCTTAGAAGCCTCTTGACATGCCTACTCTTTTATATTACATGCTTTCATGCTATCTTGCTTATTGTCTTCCACTGCTTATCCCATATGCTATCTTGCTTGTTGGCTCTACTAATTATTCTATATGCTATCTTGCTTGTTGGCTTCATTACTTATCCTACATGCTATCTTTCTCATTTCTTCCATTGCTTATCCAAAACCTACTTCATATGGCTATCTTTCCCTAGCTTGGATACTCTTGAGGAGTTAGTCCTTGAGGATCACTTTCACTTCATTATTTCTTTCTTAACTATCTTATCCACTTGGTTTCTACTCCATCATATTCTACACCTTGCTAGAAATTGGGACAAATTTATGTAATCTTTCTTGAGAGCAAGTAATCTCTAAGTCATTCTAAAAATCCAAAAAATAATAATATATGATGCTGAAAAAATCCTAAAAATTAGAAAAAATCATGAAAAAATGATTATCTTAGTGAAAAGCTAGCAGTAGGTTCTTTGATGTATCACCAAAAAAATCAAAACAATCCAAAAAAATACAAAAAAAAAAATCATAGAAAGTCCTAAAAAAATTGCCAAGTGGTGAAAAATTGGAAACAGGCACTACTTGAGGCCCTTACACCTATGTTTATCAGTCTCACTTCACGTTCATTCATTTCACAACTACATTTCCTAGCTTGGAATTTTCTCTTTCCCTCATCTTAGGGGCATGATTGATTAGCTTATTAGGGTCTTCTTATGTGTTAGGGTTTCTTTGGCAACTCATGCTAAAAAGTGTTTCTCAACACTCCCCCCTTGACATTGAGTATTTATCAACACTTTTCAGATACCTTGTATATAGTGTAGGATGCTATGATATTTCTCACTATCACATGCAAGTTCTAAAGAAATGGACTTGTGACATACAAACACACACTTAAACACTAAACTTGGTGAGACATGATGAACTTTATCTTCTTTGTGTGTTGTCTATGACATTTTCTTTACTAAGTGTTCACTCCCTAATAGTCTTTTGAGGATGTCATGGACTAGAAGACTTGGGGTATGGGGCATGTTTTTCTTATTTTCTAATTGTGGGTGTACTTCATTAGTCTGAGGTGGTGAGAGCATCCATGCTTTTCCTACTAGACACTTTGGACTTACAATGTATCATCCTTGTCTATTTTTGCAAGACCAAACTTGGTGTTTATCTTGGTGCTCATGCCTTAATATAGGTATAATCTTGCTCTAGTAAACTTAGGAAATCTAGTTGCATATTCGTTTGAACTTACATGTCTTTGATGCTTAGGTTGGATTCCCACATACCTATCTGATATAGATCATATTCATATCCTCATAGTTATACTAGTAAGGATTGCATGATCTTTTGATCTACCTAATAATGTTCAATGATGAAATTAGAGTCTAAATGTTTTGCATTCCTTGAAAGTAAACATTTTTTTACACTAGTTTGAATTATAGGCTTGTTCTAGCTTAGTCCTTCATTTTACATATGGAGAGAGCTCTCTCTTAATCTTTCATCGACATGTTAGATAATTGCATTCATCTTCTCTTGATTCTTCTTGATCATACCTTGTCATCTTCTCTTGGATTTCTCTCATCTCTTTGCTATGCTATCATAGCATCTATATGCTCTTTTGACCCTATTTTGACTAAAATTTGACATCCTAGTTTCATTTTCAAAATCAAAATCAAAATCCAAGTTCATCTTGATAGTCAAGATCACATTTTAAAATTCTACCTTGTTCTATGCAGTTAGCTTACCTTTTTGAGGTCTAATCTTCAAATCTTCACTGGGACATTTTCATTTCTCCATGTCTATATCATTTCTACATTTTGTACCAACTTTAATTCACATCTTTCTACTTGATTTTACTTACTTTTAATATCTTATCCTTCTTGGTCAACTGTAGTCAAAATGGGGCATTATATCCCTTCCTTATGGTCACTCTTTGGTCTTAACAACATATCTTTAATAATGGACCTTTTTCTATCTCAATTTGATCATATATTGCTCATTTCTGCATTCCCTTTACCTTATTTTGATTTTGATCCCAAGGGGGCAGAAATACTCTATCTATGCTTGCTAAAGCTATCCATTTCTCAAGAGCATATGCTTGATCTTTTCATTTTCTCTTAATCTATCTTCTTTTCTTGATGTTAGTGCTCTTCTTAAGTGTTGATATTATATTTTTCCTAGTGTTAAGTACTATCACTATCAGGCTATACATTTGGGACTTGCTATCTTGTTCTACATTTTCATTTTTTGAAATCATCTCTCTTTATCTATTGCTACTTATCTGGCTTTTGTATTATTTGACATAATGTGTTCCTAGGTTGATAACACATTATTCAAAGAGGGGAAAATGTAATCGCCTAAAAATGGTCATCTAGACTATTAGCCCCCTTCTCAG